>RDPX01000014.1:879015-914753 GCA_003991215.1 Morbakka virulenta | reverse complement strand
GCATTATGCTCATGTTAAACTTCCAGATGGTAGAGAAACAACAGTATCAACAAAACAACTCGCCCCAATCGGAAATCCCCATCTGGATACCGAGCAGATGTCCATAATTGATATTGACACTATAAATGATGGTGACAAAGAAAATAGCCAAACCGAGAACGATATTGTGGACACTCCAGATACTTCAGAAGCATTAATAAACATACGAAGATCAGAAAGAATAAGAAGAGCTCCAAATAGATTGGACTTATGATTGTTTAATACATTCTGGTTGAAACCAAATTTAGGCAACTCATCAGTGTCGCTATGTTGGGTTGGCCATTTGTGGTGCTCGAATGCACACCACACATGTTTTATTCATTTATAGGCAATCTAACAGCATCACTATGTTAGTTTGGCCTTCCGTTATGTTGGATTATTTTGTGTTATGACTCTGGACAATAATTAAAGATAGCAGAGGGTGAATGTTGTATTTCTGCTATATTAACGTGTTTATTTTTGTTTTTTTAGACTATATATATATATATTTGAGTTATTAGTTGCTTTGAGCCAATATTACACGGTTTACTACATAACCCTTGCCCAGTTATAAGGAGTTAAAAGTGGCACCAACAATTCAATTTTGTATGCAACTCTTATCAAAATTCATTCTGTGTGGGGATGAGTTGTTATCATGTTTCTGTGGCATTGTCCAATGATTGACACTTGGTCTACAAGTTACTGGTAGACATGTTCAGCTTTTCTTATACATTGCCCATATGCTTTCATAAGTGAAATTAAAATGAAAGACTGGTTGATTAACTATTAAAAGAGATGAGGAAAAAGAATGTGACTAAGTGTCCTCTTTTTATACCTTCATCTTCTTTTTTCTGGCTGTTCATCTTTCAGGTATCACAACAGGGGATCAGTTGCCTTCACTTTGTTTAGTCTGCAAAATCCTCTTAACACATGTAAACTATTTGAATGGCAATTTGTTTACACCCATGAGTTCCCACTTCCTTTAGAAAAATGTTGAAATTTGATTTCTTCCTTGCCCAATCTGACCTCTTCTAAAACACTTACATCCATGCTGGCAACACCAGAAAATTAATTAAATTTTAGTTAAGCTTGGATTCATCATCACAGGAAATGCAAGGCTCGTGGTGATAAAAAGCCTTTTAATGTACCTTTCCAGCCAAGCTTTTCAGTCTAATTAATACCATTACAACTGTGAAATGCTGTATATACATGTATATATATATGTATATATGTATGTATGTAAACTTAAACTTTCCATCACAAGCCTGTTTTGTTATTTCAATTACCCTTCAGGAGATGTACAATTAGAATATTCCAAGTTACAATCTGTAAACATAATATTTAAGTTGTAACTTGGAATATGCTAATTAAATATTTTTGAAGGGTGATTAATATCACAAAACAGGCTTGTGATGGAAAGTGGAGTTTTTTCATTCTTTTCTACTTATTACATACATCAAAATCCATATCCATGTACTGAGCAAAGTACAATGGAAAACCAAATCTTGGACCATAAATAAATAATATATATATATATATACATATATATATATATATATATATATATATCATATGTTTGTAGGGCCTTCTAGCAAGTGCACAAAGGAAAACAGTGTAACATTCAATTAAACTAAATTTATTTGGTTATATTGATATTGCATGGAGAGACAGTAAAAATTAAGGAAATTGCTTAAAGCTTTGCGGAAAAAGGCTTTAAAAGTAATGGTGGGCCTCTCAAACAGATTATTAAGCTCGAATGTACTTGCTACTTTGAACTTGAAATCACTTAATGGGAGAAGGCAGTTGCACAGGTGTTCCTATGTAAAGAAGGCCCTGTTTAATAATGAAAATAAACCATATAAGAGACAATAAAACAAATCACCAACACTAGAAGTCGAGAGAACTTTAGAATACAAAATTACCGAACTGATTGAAAACAAAGATCTTTAAGCTGCTTTAAAAAGGAAAGAAATAAACTTTGATTTTATATATTTTTGACAAGATTGTAATTGGCTTTTACCTATGCCAAGTTATTATTGGCTTTCGGCTGTTCAGTTTTAACTGCCTTTTGCATCTCACATTCTGTAACTTTTACTTCTTCGGACCTAAATGAAAAGCACCTGTGATCCTATTTAAATATTTTGATAACATCAAAGCAATGATTTGGAAGATATACAGGAAAAGAACCTCTATAAACACCAAGTAGGGGATAGAAAAGAACAGAAGAGGCTCTTGAGGAACGGTGATCCCATATCAAAATGGAAAAACCTGCAGTAGAAGATCAAAGCAAAAATTTATTGAAGAAGTCACATTGTAATATTACACAACATACAGCGCAACGTAAAACACATTTTATCCTCTAAGAAAATTCCGTTTTTCACTAATTATATGGAAACATAAAGCTTACGAAAAAATTCATTTTTCACCCAACACCCACTCCCGTTATACTTGAAGCAACATCGCAAGATAAATCACACTTAACAGTCGCTTCCCAGGGTAAACAAACATTGTTCCTACATTTCCTGTTTAAACAAGAGACTGTCACAAAACGACATCACCTTCAATCTAACTCCTCTCTAATGAATATTGCAGGGAAAGCTCACTAAATGAAGCAGCCTCCTGTAATTTTAATATTAATATTCAAACGGGCAAATACACACTCCTTGGACAAAATCACGATGTGGGTGGTATGCTATTTCACTCATATGACCCGTCAAAACCCCTCTTATAATTGTAACACGGTACAGGGAAGCTTAAAGTAACTCTGATGGTGGTAGCAAGGATACTCTAACGGCTAGCATAAGCTAATATGTCATGTAAACAAGGTCATTCACTTACCCAAACGTTCCACCATCTTGGCAACAAAATTTGTGAAAGGGCCTGGAAGACAGACACCCAAGTTTCCCTGCTGTTTTTGTGACAATGTATGCAAACGAGACTGACAAGAACATCCCAGAATCAGTGGCTTCTGTTTGAACTTTGTCAGAGGGGGCAATATCCCTGAAAAGCAGCCTTTCAGTCATATTCTCCAATAATAATTGAATAGTACCTTGTCTGATGAGATTTCTATTTCAAAATCACCCCCTGTTCGTGCTATCTTAAAACAATTTGAAACCAGCCTGCAGCCTGACGATGGGAGAAGTATCTCTCGAAACGTAGCTCTGAAAAAGCTTACGACTCATTTATTTATTTATTTATTTATAATGAATCTTTATACAGGATAAAACACTTCAACAAAAAGATATGCTGTTATCAATGTGCGTCCTGTAAAATTAAGATAAAAACTACTTTAATAGAAATTTAAAGGATTAAAAGAATTAAAAGAATTAACATTTTTGATCTTTCTCACATCCATTGGTAGCCGATTGCCAATTTTCGCGCCAGTAAACGAAACTGCTCTTTTTCCATATTCTGTCCTCATTTTTGGTAGTCTCAAGGAAAGATCGTTATTACGTGTACCGTGATTGTGCTGAATGAGTTGATAATATTCACCAAACTGTTCACATATGTCTTTAACCATGCACTTACGAACGAAGTAACAGAGATGACGTTTTGTTACGTTTTGAAGGCATGGTTATTCAACAGTACAGTCTCTTATGTTTTCGGAGGTTATCTTTGAAGCACGACTTTTCAGCATTTGTAACGACTTCAGNCCCTTTTGGCACTTCGGTACATAAATTTTCTGGGTTGGATAAGACGTCTTTAAAAGATACTGTGATGGTTCTATGAAATAGGTAATCTGTTAACCATATAAGTTCAATGTCATTAATGCCATATGCAGTTAGCTTTGTAATTAGTTTTGAATGACTCAAAGTGTCAAAAGCCTTACTAAGTTCGATGAAGATTGCGCCAGCAATATTCCCTTTGTCCACATCACGTCTGATGGAATCGAGAAAGTCTGTAGAAGCAAGCTGAGTAGATCTTTCAGGGCGAAAACCGTATTGTGATGGTGAAAGAAGGTTTTCATATTCGAGATGTGACATCAGTTGTTTGTGAACGGCTTTCTCGAGGACTTTGAACAGGATTGAAAGGACAGATATTGGCCTGTAGTTTTCGAATTGATTTCGAGCACCGGATTTGTGAATCGGGGTTACCCGATTCACAAATCATGACATGATAAAGCTCTTACATCAATTTGAAACCAGTTTCCTGTTTTAATTGACCATGTTCTCTCGCAGTGGTGTGTGTCTTGCATTATCCCAAGAAGAATGTAAGACTGCGGGTGCACATGACCAAAATCATACTTCTATAAATAACCTATCTAGTAGTTTATAGGTAATTCCTGAACAATAAAAGCGAAATAAAGTTTATCTTGATACTCATTTATCAATTGCTAGCTTTTGTTCATCAAAACTTAATGAAAATAGTGCTAGGGTGTGACCGTGTAAAAGAAGGAAATTTTTATGTGTGAAAAATATTCCCTAAAAATTCAAAAATTAGGTTAACTCAACTGAATCTGAACATTTTGAAACATCCTCCTTTATGTCAATTACCTGGATTTCTATGGCACCAAAATCAACATCATTGGACACTCAACACACTTTGCTTTGAAAGAGGATTGGATCCTGAATTGATGACGGATTGACAATGACTTCAAGTATGTTCTTTTCCAACTTGAAATCACGAAATCTCCTCTCAAAATTTTCCCTCGATTTCTTAAACAAAGGCACATGGCTACTCATGTTCCCTGAGAGAGTTTCCTGGTATCGTTTGGGGTGGGAAAAAATCTAACCTGTCTTTCTGTATCACCAATGTCAGTTTCCGTTCTCAAGCTGTTCGTCTCAAACATCAAATAACAGATGGTGCGATTCCTCTCTTGTGGACTGAGATTAGCTGACCCAAATACTTCGTCATATCCACCAAGAATGCTATGGTTTGTATTCCTTCTGAGTTAGCAAGGAACGAAATGAATGCAGCTGCCTTAGTTCAAGAGTCCGATTCAAGAAATTGTTTTAACTCTGTATGCATTTCCCAAAACCTCCCAAGTAATGTGTTCTGGCCAAGCCAGCAAAAGTTGTTATAGAGCAACAAGTCATCAAACTGGGTATAAGTGATTTGCAAAAACTCTTTTAATTACGATGGTGCAGGGATGAGATTGCACGGAGGTAGTTAACCACTTTCATAATGGTGGTTATGCACTCCTTGTACTGATCACGAAGTTCACCACAAAGGTCACTGGTATTTAATGCAGAGGAAATTGAGAAAATATGGATATTCATCTTTTACTCTCTGGAAAAACTGTATTCGACACCACTCATCGCAGGTAGTTTATCTGTGGCACTGTTGTTAACTTTGGGATGTCACACTCTATATTGTCCAACACAGACCTAACCTCCCCGTGTACATCCACGCCTGTTGTCCTTCCTAGCATAGTGTGCATGCCAAGGAGGTTTTCATCGAAAACTCCATTCCAATGATATCCAGGAAAACGAAAGTAAAACAGAATTTGTTGCGTATCACAGTACGTCTTTTATATGGCAATCATGGAATTCTAGAAGCAAATTTGTAACATGACCATCTACTTTCCCATTATTAACCGTAACCTTTGATAAAAAAAACTGCACGAAAGACAGTATTTATTTCATTCATACACAGCATAGCTAGTACAACTGGGTCTCGCGAAGCTGATAAGTTTTATAGTTCTGACCTCTATATGTTCAAGTACAATTTCCTTTACTGGTACGATCATCCAAATATAAAAGAAAAGTTGTCGAGGATTGGATCGAAATTCCGCCAATGAGGACAAATCTACAAACATGTTTTAAACTTAAAGCTCCATTGTCACTATCATAAATGATTAAAAATATATACTTTAACTGCACTACTTGTGTGTTATGATGTAAAAAATGGTAAGCAATTTGGAAACTGCAATCGGTAAATTATTATGAAGAATATGAGATGCATCTTACGTGTTATTTCAATAATCATAACCAATATGAAATAAAATGCAAACTGATTTAAGTGCAAGCACAATCGGTGTATATTCACACTTCGGATGACAAAGAAGAGAAATAAATTGACCTAATATAGATTGAAAGCTGGGCATCATCTCTTTTGTCAGTTGATTCATCTACTGGGATGCTGTAGCACTTGGCCTCCTTTGATCGTAGCCGTACTACTTCAAAAATCCCTTCTGCTGATTTTTAACATCTCAACGCTTTCTTATAAAAACATTGAATATCTTTATAAAAAGGTATTCAATGTTTTTACAAAAATCCGTGGTCACCAGAACCTTTCAATACCGAAAGGAACTTCACACTAATCAGTGCCGAAGAGTCCACCTCTCTTCACAACTTATGAAAAAGAATATTGTAAAATTGAAATATTCATTGCCGAGTTTGCTTTTAAATCTAGAGAAAAGAAAAAAGTTCACTATAAGTTATTAACTTAGACAAGACAATCATTTGAGTTAATCCAATTTGCAGTTTTATGCACTTAACGTTAAAAAAAAGGTTGTCACACACAGAGAGAGAGAGAGTACCTTTAAGTGCTACAATTTCTTTCATCGTCAAAGTCAGTTACGTTAGTCCAGAATTAAAAGGTATTTGTTATTATCGCTTTAAACCTGAAACCAATCCATTACAGAAAGAGCAATGGTAGATATAGGTGTCGTCCACCTGAGATGACACATTTCTCCTTAGTCTTCTAATTTTTTAGTTTCTACCTACACCGGAAAAATAGAAACAACTCCAGTTGGCCGTCGTCATCGTCTTTATGTGCCGTATCCTCGTAGAATGTCAGCAAGCATGCATCTCCACCGTCTGCTGTCCTCCGCTGTCCTCGGTAGCTGAAGTTCGCTCTTCTTCGTTAAGGTCAAAATACTCTTCAGGGGGTTCCTATTCAAAATTTGATTATCTAGAAAAAGGTCCAATTCAAGAAGAGCTTATTTAATAATTTTGCTTTAGTTTTAGGAAAACAGAAAATTCATGAAGCAAAAATAATCTTTAATAACATTTCCTATTCTTATAAAATTAAATAATTAAATAATTAAATATTTTGGGGGATGCTTTCAAAAAGGAAGCAAAACCTGTTGCTGAGAGCAATGTTCTTACTCCTCTTACTTGGAACTGGAATAAGGCTGACTGAAAAATACGTCAAAGGAAGCTTCACTCAAATTGCCACAGGGCTGACTTGGTAGATTGTCAAGGCTATTTCCTTCTTTTTTTCCCTTTGCCTTTTAACTTTCAATGCAAGAGGATACTGTTTATTCATGTTCACAGGGTGAGAATCTAGTATACCTTGGTATTTGATGTAGTAGTAACCACGTAGACTTAATTTTGTTAATTTAATTGTATGCTGGCATAACTGCAGCCTGAACTCTAATATAAAAATAGCTATGTTAGATTTTGCCACAGATATTCGTATAAAATGGAATTTTTTTATAGGGTGGATTCAGATCTTAACTATTATTAACAAACCAAATCAAAATTCCTTCTACATTTTGATCAACTTCAGTGCACGTGAAATATATTACTTCAACTTACAAAGAAAGTTATTTTGTTGAAAACATTGTTCCTTATGTATCTAATTATGGCCCCTGTTTTTTAGTACGATTGATATTTCCTACCAAATCTATCTTTTAAGAACGACTCATTGATTTCATTTTTCACCTCTTCTACAACGGTTTCCTACGTCGGACCGAATTTTTTTTTGTATATCCAAATGTTTTACCACCTTGAGTTGATGAGACAATGGTTACTGTTGTCATTGTTTATTTCCTTTGTAATAATGAAGCCCAAAAAGTATATTTTCCCTTCTTTTTTTAAATTTTTTATTTATTTATTTATTTCCATCTGGCTAATGCAATTTTCAGGCTTACTTTATTCAACAAAAACTGATTGTTGCTGGATATATACTAGATGTTTATACTGTTAAATATTTTTCTCGATAAATTTTGAACTGATTTATCTCGAATCCCGGGTTTCTCAGTCCAGTGTCAGCGAAATAGCTATAGACCGTTTTTTCAAGAGCGAATTTCAAGTTTTGTACCACTAATGGTTTATAAGAATACATACACACATACACATACACACACATATATATATATATATACCATATATATAATAAACCATATATATAAGGAGTTTAAATATATATTTCTATGAATAAAAATTGCTAAGTTATCATGTAATGATGAAAACCTCTAAACAAGCTAGACTTTTATAACATCGAACAGATATTGCATGTTCCAATATCAGTTTTTTATTTATGAACACAAAGATGCAATGTGCAGGTGCAAACTCCAAATAGAAGTAGACCGATTTGTACCAATTTCCGGTCTCTCCAGTAAGCATGGTGATGCATGACAGAACTCTCAAAAGAGACGTCCTTTAAATATATTAGTTATACATATATATGTATAATATATAGAGAGAGACACTTAAGCCACTTAAGTTGAAAGAAGGGTCTTTAGATTGTACATGTTTGATGTTTGTGAAATGTGCCCTTAATAGGACATCAGTCATAAAGAACTGAATAACAAAGAAAAATTATCAAAATGGCAAAATTATCATGTTCAAAAATTGATTTGGGGTAGTAGAAAATGAAAAAATTCTCTTGTGAAACACTCACTATTCAAAACGTGCAAAAACATTCCACGTTGGAACAATCGATTTCTTAGCCGTCTCTTACATTTATTTGTAAGGTGTATTGATAAAAGGAGTTTAAATAGCAGGAAGATTTGTTTTTGACCTCCTCTTTTAAAGCTCATTATTGAAGTAATACCCTTTGTTTATCCAGGCCAAACTTTAAGTAACAATAAGCAGTTGACTGAAAAGATATCTAATCAAGCAAATGTTGTTCTGTTTGACTAACGCCACATTGTTTTTAAATCAGTTCATACACGCTTTGTGAATCAGAAGACGAGACTTTTATTTCCTCGAGACAATCTGATTGTGCCACAAAAGCTTCTTTCATTCGAAGGGCAAGAGTGAATAAGAAACCTACCAAGGATTTCCTTCAGAGAATTGGTAAGTTGATAGAGAGACTATCTCTTTTTTTTCTACCTGATCTTAACATTCCATGTTTAAGCATTCCGAAATAGTTAATACCCCTACCAACCAATGACCAAGGAAAAAATGACACAGGAGGTCTTGTTGTGAAGGGGAAAATGGACTGAAGTAATGTAAAGAAGAAAAATGAGCGAATATAAAATGAAACCTCTTTCAATAATAAATATGAAAAAGAAGCCATCCAAGAACCATGCCTTCTGCGTAGAAAGCAAATGATACACTCACCAGGAAAGCAGGACTTTCCACGCTGTAGAAAAATTTTAAACGCTGTTGAAGTTTCGCAGTCTGCCGAAGGATTCAACCAAGAAAAAAAGAGCCTGTTTGAAATAAAATCAAAATAATTACCATGGCTTTATGAGATGAATGGCAAAGACAGTTTATAAAAAGAGGCGAATGAATGACCATGATAATAAGGATAATGCAGATGATAAATGACTATTAAAAATTATGACCGCTTCAAAAGCAATTACTTCGCGTTAGTATTGATGAACAATTCAGTTGGAACAGATTGGCATTATCAGGATTGATGTTTTTGAGCAGATCTCCGAGCAAAGGTCATTACGACACACATGAAGAGGTTGAATTAGGTATCATTGTCTACAGGTATTTAAAATTAAATTGAATGAATAACAGAACATTCATATGAAAAAACACCTTATAACACAAAACATACCAATATAAGTATTTTCAAGTTTTGTTTTAATTTTTTAGCCCCCAACTAAAGTCAACTTATCTTTATTTAAAGAACCTTTAGAATTTACGCAACAATATAGATCTTGAATATTTAAACGCCACTGGAAATTTAGTATAAAACAGCTTAATAGAATTCTACTGAGAAATGAATTGGACTAACTGTTTTGTGGGTTGGCTTATCCAGAGCTGTCTTAGATTATGTAATAAACGCATTTCTTTATATGGAGATTACGTATTTTTCAAGGTTTAACAACAAATGAAGAGAAACAATTCAAAAATCCGGAAAATTGGTTAGCTGTGTACAAAAATTAGGATAAAAACAGCATTTTCAAATGCTTGAGTACGGAGGGTCAATATGAATCACTAAAAATTCATATTTTTATCATTATTATTTTATGTATGTCCTATTTTAAATCAGTTGATTTGAGATGCAAAGAAGCAGAGTCCGGCTTGGTAGTATGGCCATTTACTGCACAAGAGAAACCTCTAGCCCACAGCAAAGATTGGTTTATTGTGATGGATTTGGGCAACTTTTTCACAAAAAGTAAGAATGGTTGAATACAAGGGGACGACAGTAATAAAACGACTACTAGAAAAAAGTGTTTTTTGCTATAATTTCTTTCTAAAAGGTGATTTGAGGCGAAAAAAAAATCGGAAGCTGGGCATGAGCGTGAAACTGGTTACTATACTCCTTACCTTGATCTTACTGTAATATCTGCTTCTGTGTTCCTTCAAGGGCATTGAGATTTCTCAATGCATTTTTATTTTTGGTAGCATTCATAGGAAATATAACTATATTTCCTTACCTTGCTTGCTCTGAACTCTATGCCTTGTTAGTATATTTTAAAACTTTCTTTTCACCCTTATAACCGACTTATGGTATTCAAAATACAAAAATACAGTTACGATATAATACCCTGTGACAAATACACAACACTAACAAATTTAAATGCAACTTTTAAAACCAAAATATAACATTTAGGTACATCACTCGAATTTTAGACTTTGTGGTTTGTGTAACCTCAAACTGATGCCAAGCAATCTTAAAGTAAGATAAAGACTAGGTAGATTTTTACTTTTAAGGGACGAATTATACATCCGAAATGAAGAAAATCCTACCAGTACTACAATTTATTAAACACAGTAATTTATACTAAGAAACTAAAATATATGCCACAACTTATCCTTTCACTCTTAAAGGTAGATTTATTTGGTCATACTCAATACCAAAACAACAGAATTAAACTAGTAATTTTAGAACAGAAAGAAACAACATAAATTCTAAGTAGGCAGTTCTATATCCTTGAAACTAGGAAGGCTTTCTAAAGAACAATTAATTCGATCGGTTCATTTAATATAATTAGTAGATTATCTAATTTTCTAGTATGTATAGACTTTTCAAAGGGGTTGTGGGGAGGATCACTAGTATTCATATGGTGTGTAGATACGTGGTCATTGAGGTGTAGATCATGGGTAGAAATTTCATCCTCAGATATTTTCTCCGGTGAGTGTACAAACCATTGGTAATTGTATTGTTCTGACTTCTGCAAAATATCATTAATCCTGACTGTGAGACTAAAGAGCCTCCCAATGTCCGACCCTACGTCCCCGTCGTGGGAGGTGGAAACAGGTAATGCTGGCTAACAGGGCTCTGGTGAAACTGGTGGGCCAATCCCCATCAGTGGATAAAACGGATTACAGAAACGCAAACAATCAACAACACTACTAGAAACCTTCGTCGAGGAGCTCCACCAAGAGGAAATATGATGTCAGCTTGTGAAAGCCTTAGGAAAACTAGAAGATGGAATCTCCTTTCGACAAGGAAGCCATTCAGAATCGGAACATGGAATGTGGGAACTATGTACGAAGGAGGAAAGAGTGGGAATGTATAAAAGACAGCGGACATAGTTGACACACCATCATGATCGCAGCCCAGGACAGACGTAGATGGAGGGAAATAGTTGGCGGCCTATGCTCCATGCCGGAGTCAACAGGCTTAAGTCAAGTCAAGTGAGACTTTAGGGTGAAGTTTGCATATAAACAGATGATGTGTTATTCTTTAGTGTGAAAATCTGAAAGTACTAGTGAAAATAGGTTATCTTATAGATACTTAATTCTTTATGAAAGGTAGGGCAGCTACTTGTAGTTCTATACTTGAATAAAAGGTGATGGCGTGTAGTATAATCAGCTATAATCTCAAATAGCGAGAAGATTGTAATTAATGAACACGTGCTTACTGAGTGACATGGATACCCTAGTAGTTTGGTGTAAATAATACGAAACACCACTAGACCCTCCATACTCCCCAACCTCTGTAGGTTTTATGACTTAGATTGATCTAGCCTTGAGGGCTTAACTATGTTAACACTGGTGTAGTAATTGTGACAAGAAAGATGTCTCTATGTCCAATACGATAAATTCTAACATCTTCGTCAGGTAAAACTTCATTTATTAACAATATCATAATACAGTAGTTGTTTTGACTAGCATAGCATTTGACCAAAACCCATGGTGGTTGTGCTCTTGGATTTGTAGTAATAATAATGATAATGGTGTAACTAAGAGGAAATTGACTTGTTCTGGGCAAGTTTAGGAGATGAAGGTTGTTATGATTTCTGATGAATTCTTTCCGCAAGGCAAAATTGTAATTAGGGAAGACCAGCTATTACTTGAGAGAAAACTATGGCAAAGGATGTTAAACTGGTTGACGAAAACAGACGTACAGCTAAGTTGAAATAGACATGGATGGACAGCAACACAAAAACTTTTGGTAGGAATAAAATTTGGTGTAATCAAATACGTAAAAGAACTGCAGTTTAGCGTTAGTGTAGAAACATAAGAGAGATTCAGACATTTTAATAAAATAGGACGTCACTCTAACTTGTTTTTTCTTGCAGTTAGTACCCAATTGAAGGCGGGAATGTTACAGCCAGCCCAAGATGTGAAAATAACTTATGTTCCTTTGGGAGCATTGGAAAAAACATTTGTTTGGACCGTATGGCTTTTCTTTGCTATCATTCCATTTAATCATGTTCGGACTTTATCAAAGTATTATTTTAATGAATTGTTTAGTGGGCACTTTGAAGAAGGACTAACATGGCTTGGAGGTGCAAAGGATGTCTCAAACTCTGAATGGACTCAAATATGGTCTTGGTGCACTTATTTTGTAGTTGTTTGTAGTGGACATTCGTTGCTTCTTCGTATATTGATAGCTATAAACCAACAACGATTCTTTAAACAAGCCAGTATAATTTTTACGACTATGGCACTTTGTTTTGTTTTGAGTAGTGCAGATTTGTTGATACTCTTCGGTCACATATTCATTTCCTTCTTAGTTATAACAGTCAAATCAAAGCAAATAATCTGGATTTGGGTTCTTTTAGTTATTTTCAGCATAATTATTTACAATTCGAAAATACTTTGGGTACAATATAGGTTGGACGATCCATCGACAGATATACTTCCAGCAACAATACTATTATGCTGTCTTCGTGTTTTAAGTTTTGGGGTAGAATTCTGTTCCCAAATCCATACCTACGACGAAGGAAAAAGAAAACCTGAATGTTCAAAGCGTTTTCTACCTGAAAAGAGTTGTGGAATAATCGACTTTTTATGCTATATTCTGTACTTACCACTGTTCTTCAGTGGTCCAGTGCTAACATACGAGAAGTTCATTTTCAACAATGAGAGATTACCACGTTTTGGATTTAACATGCTATACATTTTAAAAGAAGCAGGGATAGTTATGTTTTATGGAGTTTCAGTGGAAGTTGCTTATCATATATGTTACTCGTCAAGCATTTCTACAAGCCCTTGGGTCCTGGAAAAGCTGAACTGTATTCAAACTGCCAGTATAATGTGGGTGGAACTTAATTTTTTTTGTATGAAATATATGGTACTTTACCGGGCGCCGAGCGTCTTTCTTATGCTTGATGGCTTAGAAAGTCCTGGTCAACCTAGGTGCATTTCGACTATTTTCTCCTTTCGCGATATGTGGCGCGATTTCGACAAAGGATTATACGCATTCTTAAAACGGTACATATATGTCCCAATCGGGGGATCGAAGTACGGACTACTTACCAAAATATTTGCCTCATTTTGTTGTTTTACTTTTGTTGCCCTTTGGCACGGTGGATCCTGGAACTTTCACGTTCCTTGGGGAATCACAAATTGGCTAGGAATGTGCTTGGAAACATTTGTTATTGCGACCTTGATGCCTATCTACAATACAATGCAAGATTATCCAAAGCTACAAAGAAGAGCAATCGCTTTTTTTGGAACAATCAATATAATTTTATTAATATTTTCAAATATGATTTTTTTGAACGGCTTCCATTCCACAAAAATATATTTCAGGAGACTGTTTCTTAATGGATTTCCATACTGCCCAATTGCATTAATAGCCGTTTTGTATTGTGCGGCTCAATGTATCATTGACTGTAGCATGAAGAAATAGAGGGTTGTTTAATCCCAGAACAAGGACACTTTTTATTGGATGTTTATTTTATCGAATTCCTTTGGTAGCTGTTTTTTCATTTGAAAAGACATTTAGATTAAAACATACAGAAGTATCAATAGTTATTACTTAAAAACATAATGGCTGTTAGAAATGGGATTTGTTTACCCTGTGATTGATCAATTATTTATATATTTTGTAAAGAAACAAAGCCAGGTTCCACTTTCATTTTAGCAAAGACGTACTTTTTCTATACTTAGGATGCCCTCGCTTCTCCACGAAAGTAAACAGAGGAAAATTTAAGGGCCTCTATCCATCCAAAGTCAGATGCGATTTCTAAAAAGTTTTTAGACTCAGGCTCAGTATTCATAATGAAGCAGTAACTTGAGCCTAACTTGGAAATACTCTTTCAGTATTCAGTATAGTTTATTTTCACTTGAATGCAAAATATGCTTTAGGGATGAAATAAAACCTTACCACCTGACTTTAGGTATGCTATGGTCCGACTTGAAAGTTTGTAATAAACCTCAAGCGGATCTTGTTTTTCCAACAAGTAACACTAGCTCTTTTATATGACAATTTGTTCTTTGTTCTCCATTTTCTCTGTTCTCTACTCTTTGTGGGCTTTTTTTTAATGACAGAGACAATGGGTTTAAGCCAGTAATCTAAACCCAAAGTTACATCGTATCACACACATGCACGATTTTGTACTTGCGCTACCAAGTATGCGCAATTTTTTTTTCTTATCAAGAAAGGGGTTATTATCTAGCTCAACGGTCTCCAAACTATGGCCCCGTGAGCCCCTTTAATTCGACCCGCGGAGACTTTTTGTCATTAAAAGTGTGGATGAAGTCATGAACACAACACAAGAGCTGCCTTCCCTGCATAGCATACATGGCTCTGTTATCGGAGAGGATATATTCAATGAGTTAAAAAAAGCATTTGATGATTAAAATAGACTGAACTAACCTCAGTCGCCTGACTGTTGACGGAAGAAAGAACACGAGTGGTATAAAGAAAGCCATGGTTTGACAAGTGAACCAGATGTTACTGAGATAAACACTCCACAACGAATGTTCCTGCACTGTACTATTCACCAGCAAGCTTTGTGTGCTTAAAATGTGGACACTAGCAGTGTACTGAATGCAATGGTGAAGATGGTGAAGTTAATCAGGTCACATGCTACTCAACCATAGACAGTTTAGAGAAGTATTAAAACATACAGACACAGAATCGCAAGATTTGTCATGTACATACCAACACCCATTTCTTTCTAAGTTAAAGCCTCTTATCTTAACATTGTCTCCTGTCTATGTTAAAAATGTTTCGCTGAAAGACCGATGTTGTTTTCTTTAAACAATCAATCAGATAGCAAATCTATCTTCCTACTCAACCCACGTATATTTTAATGTAGTAACAAAAAACTTTTAAAAGCTCAAAACTCAAAACAATTTTGTGTTGGCCAAGTTTCAATTATTCCAGCAGTCATAATTATTCCGAATGTGATGTTAGTTGCATGAATTATAGTACACTGAACATCAACTGACTACTCTTTTCTGAGTACAAAACATAAATAAACCATTCGAGTATTAATAACTGCTTTTGGTCAGTACGTTCCGATTTTTGAGAAAGATATCAAGAAAGGCACCACTGGTTAACGTAAGTTATATTACTGTCTATATCCTGCAACAAAACACATCACCGAAGCCTCCTTTTATCCCGTTTTCTTACTATCCTTCTACTCAATATTTATTCGTGATACCATCAGTATACAACCATTAGAGATTTGGTTGCGTATGAAACTATTTAAAGTATTGGGAAATCAATTTTTCCTGCTTCCGATGTTTGATGAAATTTACTGTACAACTGTTTTACTAAAATGCGGGAAGATCGTTTTGGCTCAGTGTTGACTGTTTAGGATGGCCCTAACTGGTTTCGGGCAGTTTTAAAATCCTTTTTTAAAGAGGACGGCCAACGAAATGAAAAAAGAACAACAAAGACGAGCCCGACCGTAAGTCTTTTCCTCCTCGACTATAGTCACAGACATAGTCAAACTATGATCATGGCGAAGTCTTACATTAGACACATCTGTCCAAAACCGAACCTGTCTCTCCTTGTAAAATGGCTTTGGAAAAATTTGCCAAATGAAGTTAAACGTGTTAGGGGAAGTTTTTCAAAAATGTCTTTATGTAATTGTGCAATTTTCTGGTACTCTTTGCAAAGTAACGAAGAGCCTACGTCCTACAAAAACTTGTTAATGGCAAGCTAGGTTTCGAGAATGATACACACAAAGAAGCTTACAACTCTCGTAAGTATCTTAAAACTTATTCAATAGTTAAAAATGAAATCGGTACAAATTCCCAACTTTATGTGATGGTTGACAGGATTATTTTGGTATCACAATATAAACCTCACAGCCAAAAATAGATTCCTTCATTAAATACCAGGTATACTGTAAGACTGTGCATGGAACAGATTACACCACCACATTATCGTTACTCGACCAGTCCAAACCAGCAGCTAACTAAAAGCGCGATATTGCGACGGTAGCGCTTGCTTTTAATTCTGCTAACTTGGATCGGCTTAGTTGAAGAAAACAGAATTTGAGCAATCGTCAGCAAGACGACTTAACTTCCATATTTCCTACCGGTCTGATTAAATGCAACAGATCCCAGCAGTCCGACGTTACATTGCTTTGCAAACAGATAAAAACAATAAAAATTGCAACACGCGATGTCAGCACCTTATTCCGAACTGGTGAATTTTATACTTCAACAAGGAAGCAGAGAGATTAGAATTTGATACAAGGGAAGTGAAATAAGATGGACAGAACGTGAAGTAGAAACAGAGGATTCGACTTCATATATTCAGGAGAGAAACATTACAGTCGAGTAGGAAATTTGCCATTACCTAAAGTAGCAAAAAAAAGTTTCGCCATGTATCGATTTTAAATAGAGTATCGGTTGTTAAGATTTCAGCAAAACTAGTGGATCCAGACGTTTCTCTGACTCGGTTAACGAGGGCATGCAGGTGGTTGTAGCCTCTGCAGAGGACACCATCGACAGAGGTGGAGAGCGATAGTCCGCTGTGGCGACCCCTTAAGGGAAAAGCCGAAAGACCAGGTAACGTGACGGGGTCCATTTGGTTTAGAAAAAAAGAACTCCAGAGGAGCAAAATAGATCGATGTCTTGACCAATTACTTGAAAATGCATTCAGAACTATGGACAAGTCTTGAAAAAGACAGAATGGGTTACACCACTACCAACAGCAGATTCAAAAGTGACACGGGTGAAGACATAACCTGGTGCAGATGGGCTGTATTGTAATAATATTCCAGCAGTGGCAGTAATTAAATGGTGTTTGAAGTTGTGCTCCTCTGACGTACTGCTAAATATTAGGGCAAATTACAGCTTGCCGTCATTTAGTTGTCACACGAAAGCCACCTAGCGATAATCAATCCCTTTAGTTTCTGTTTATTATTATTTTTTTCTCCCAGTAGCTGAGGCTCAGACGGTGTCCTTCATAGGGAGTTTGATTTCGCAGTGAGGAATTTCTTGGCCGCATGCCCTACCTGACGCCAACCAATGGTTTTTTATTTTGTGAGTTTCCAAAGTCTCCCGCTCGGGGAATCGAACCCGGAATTCTTGGTTACGGTGCAGTTGCACTAACCACTAAGCCACGGCTCCTTACTTTAGTTACTGTTTGTATTTAAACATAAAATGATATAAAATTGAAATAATTGCTAAAATGTGGAATAGGCTATTTAAAGTGGACAGGAAAAAAAACATGGTAAATTAATGGTAACAAGTCCCAACACATTCTTCCTTAAAACATTCACACTCGAAGGCAAGCACAAAATGTTAAGTACAATCTCGTCTTATGAATAAACCTTCCGGTATTGGGAAATGGTCAGAAAAGACGTTAGGGCATTTTCTTAAGATCAACACTACATCTATCGCCACTCAAAGGCAGACGTAAAAGCAGTTAAAAATAAAGAACAGGGGAGAAGTGGAAACGTGACACGAAATTAACAGAGCTAAAAGCACACGAGAAAGCCCGGAAAGTGATCTCTCTCTCTCTCTCTCTCTCTCTCTCTCTCTCTCTCTCTCTCTCTCTCTCTCTCTCTCTCTCTCTCGCGCGCACACATACTCGCAACTCCAAACAAAAAAGCCAAAAGAAATTAAAACAACTATTAACACAAATCACAAAACATTTTCCGTTCTACATAAAGGCAAGCATCAACAACGCATAAAACATTAATTCACATTTGCAAATTGGGCTCCACAAGGTTCATACACACAGACTGGTATCAATAAAACCTGCTCAAAAGCAACGTCCAATGATTTCGGTAATACCAGTAAAAGCCCTTGCAGAATTTAAACAATCTATGGACATTTCACCTTTCACGATACTCACAAAGAAAAGTATTTGTACAATAATGACATGAACTCTTGGTGTAATCCTGTAACTATGACACTTCAAGAGAAAAGCGGTTGTGTTGCCCGATACACTTCCAAAAGGCTTTGTAATTCAAATTCCTTAACAACCAAAGGGCGATTATTTTATGGGCAACAAAACTACTTTGTACCCGCTTATCTTTACGCTTTTTTACCATGTTACCAAATACACGTCACTCCTTTTTCGAAGCACACATTCAGTTGACACGCTCCAAACTACTGGTTGCAAACAAATATATCACACCCTTCGGGTGATCACAGTTTTAAATCAAATTTACAGTACATTAAAACCATGCGTACATTATGTACTTTCTTCATACTAGTAAACCAGGTTCAGTGTTAAAGAAGATAGTTTTCAAAAAATATTCTTAAAACAAAACGCAAGCGCAAGTTCTCGAATAAATCCTGAATGGCTAACACTTCGCAAGTCTCCATTGAAATTGAAAATAGATCTTGTAACAGCAAGGGTATCGTTGTGACAAGTGGGCCTAACACTGTTTAAGGGGTGCCTAATCATATAGTAGAAGACCTCTTATATAAGCAATCGCTGGTAGGATTCAATAGCAAAAACTGGGGTTCTGGATCAAAGTGATGTCACAAATTAAACTTTTTACAAGTATTAGGTTACGGAATGAGTCCAAGCGAACCATTGAAAGAAAGAAGGTCGCCCCTTTCAAGTAGTACTTATGGGAAAATTTAATTGTACGGAAGCAATAATGATTACAAAGAATTTACCACGTGGCATTTCCGCGTAGGCCTGAGCTTATTTTAAAACATCTAACCAAGTCGTAGAATGTCTGCCAGCAGTTAGATGTACAGATTCAGGTCGAATGCTCACAAATATCTTCATCCATTAAAGTTTGTTCCTAATTTGTGGTACAACCATTCATGTAACTTCGAAGCTGGGCAGGTCCCATAATGTATCTTGGTAACCAAGGCACTCTTTCTAAGACCAAGTATCACAAGAAATGCTGGTTTCTTAAAAGCATTCATTTACTGCCACAAATAATGATCAGGTTTCCGTTTCGATTTATTGCTCCTACCATGAAGCAGTGGCATTCCTGAAGGAAACTTGGAAAGATCACTAAATACTTAAATATTCTATCTCTTGGTTTATACAGAAAATCTATTCTTTGTTGAAGATCCAGTTTTATTTGCTGTGTCCATGTGGAGCTGAAAAGGAAAGTAAATATGTATAAATATAAAACATGACTAACATGACAGGTAAAGATGCTGAACTGCAAGGTAAGTTGAAAAAAATTTAAAAACCTAAAACAAAGGCAATGTTTTCGCTCAATACCGCCGATGAAATTAGGGCACACCGAGGATACACCAGAAACTAAAGCTTTCTACTGTACAATGTACTAAAGTGGTGTCTCGTCTTGTTAGATTTGAAACACAAACAGAAATAAACAAAACAAAACTGGAACCGTAAACAGTTATGCCATTCCCTTAAATCGTGCCACGTTATGATTCACAAATCAATTTATTTCTTAACTGAGCATAAAATTCGACGCTACTAAAATAAACAAATATACATTTACCCGTAAAATAATTATTTTGAATTTCAAGTTACAGTAAAGAAAAACATTGCAACAGTAGTCTTACCTGATAACCTATTGAATTTTTCGGATGTATACTTAGTCGCTGCTTGAATGTTCGTCTTAAAAAAGAGAGAGAGAGAGAGATGGAAAAAAAACACAGGTGGATCAGACTGGTTTTAATATAAACAAAATGCATTTGTTTAATGGCCTGCTGGAGGTACCCTATTTATAAAGCCATTTCATTTTACCCTAGTGAAACTGAATAAAATCACCATGTAACTTCTTGAATGCTCTTCCTAAATACCTTTATTTTCTTAAAATTGGCTTGGCGAAAAACAAATTTGCAAGCTTGTAACAATTATTTACTTCAAGAGCTGTAACCTGTTCCTTGAAATCTTCAAAAAATTAATTTATCCTTTTACGTTTTCAGGTACCAGTCAAAATGGTTTTGTCTGAAAAACTGGTAACAGCTATCTGCCTTAAACAAAACTCTCAAAAACAAGTTTTTGGGGCCTCTCAAGAAAATTCTCCAAACGTTTGGTATAATAATTTCATATTATCAAAGTTACATTTAGGTTCACTGCAACATAAATGTAACCACAAGCCACAAGGTACAACGGTCGTTGAGTATCAGCAAACTATCACTCTTTCCTCTACTTCAAAATTAATGACTCTGCTTTTGGGTATTTAACAAGCAATGTTAAGAAAAATTGGTACCGAGTTATTACAGTAAAATTAAATACGGTTGATCTTTTGTACTTTTTTCAAAACAATGAAAAAATGGGTCAATATTTAATGTACTCACCATTATCATGAGAAATATTGAAAATGTAATTGTAATATTCAAAGCTTGCCATTTTTCTGTCCAACTATTGCAAGTAACCCGCTGAAATCAACACGGGGTGGGTGAGAACAATCTCAAAGGAGATTTGGGGGTTAAATGTGGGAAATATCGTCCTATTTTTTGTTTCAGGTTAAAAACGTCAACGTTTTTATTCTTAAAATTGAAATCAAAATTTTGTAACTTAACACAACGAGGAAACTTGATCAGGTTTTTGGTACAATTCCTGGCTCCAGACGAGCCAAATTTGCGTTAGGGCGCATTAAGAATTAAGTTAACCCAATTGTCTCTTTACTGTCACCAGGCATTTTACTGGTGCTTAAAGCGAAGGTGAGAAACAGGTGGCCGGCGGGCCGCCCACGCCAGGATATTTTTTTATTTGAAATATTAACCCAATGATGTGGTTCGTAATTCATAAAAAGTACGTATGTGGGCGACAACGGAATAGAAAGCATCAATGTGAACTTGTAACACGATGTAGTAAGTAGCAAATGATTAATAAAACCACAGCACCCTTACACAATGAAGCAGGCAAGATCACTTGATTAAATATCAACTGCTAAATACAAAGTGTTTTCCGTCTGATTTTATCGAGGTTACTAAAACGAGTAACTACCCAGGAACCGAACATTAAAGGACCTGTAAATGGGTCTGTATGATTTGGTAATAGTCGATGCCAACGAAGTTATAGCAGCTACAGGAATTCGTCTGGACGAAATCATGGTATGGATAATAGCCTGCTCGTGTATATAAATGCCGAATAGGGCTTGGGGCCTAGGGGGCATCTGGCCCCAGACACCATGGTCAAGAAGAAACAAATTTTTTTCTCGTGTCCTCGGTGGCCTAACGGACTACTGCAACTGCCCTCACTTTGCACAGCCCCATTTGCCCATCTTCGGTCCGTAGATCGTTCCGCGGGTTCCTCGTTATAGCAACGTCACTAATTTTATTTTGTTAGTTTCGTAACGGAAATTCTTTTTATTACTTTTCACTTCGGGAAAAGTAAAATGCCAGTTACTAAAAGGAAAAAAACTGGTGAAGGCAGAGCGCTTAACAATGAATGGTCCTTAAAATATCTTTATCCCCAACTCCACCGAAGTGCTGCCTGCCCTTACGCGTCAAATTGCTATTGCAGTTGTGAAAGAATGCAACGTTATACGTCACTACACAAACAGTTTGTTGAAATTGTTCGTCAGACATGAGCAAGTTAAAAAGTACTTTTAAAAGCAACGAGTTATATGTATAAACCACAAGAAAGATTCAGGTTTGGTTACAAAGCTGAGCTTCAAACTGTGTGAATAAATGGCAAAAAAGGGAAGCCGTTCATGGAAAAAAAAAAAGGTATTTCAAAACTTTAAAAAGTACCACCAACAAGCTATTCAAAATAGGAATTCTAGTTTTCATCAGCGACTACTGACTTCTACCTACAAAAATCGTAACTAACTTATCAAATGTATCACGCATTTTCTGGTAACTTCATAATGAAAAAGTAAAATAAAAAAGGAACCAACAAATTCAGAATCAACTACATTTTCAAAATGTAAAAAAAAGGAATAAACATCCTTAACGAAGTTACACATCAAAACCTCCACCCCCTCCCCTCCCCCGCAAATAACACAAATATTATGTTTAAATACCTNAGCTATTCAAAATAGGAATTCTAGTTTTCATCAGCGACTACTGACTTCTACCTACAAAAATCGTAACTAACTTATCAAATGTATCACGCATTTTCTGGTAACTTCATAATGAAAAAGTAAAATAAAAAAGGAACCAACAAATTCAGAATCAACTACATTTTCAAAATGTAAAAAAAAGGAATAAACATCCTTAACGAAGTTACACATCAAAACCTCCACCCCCTCCCCTCCCCCGCAAATAACACAAATATTATGTTTAAATACCTTACCCTATGTTCATAACGGCATCTTGACTATTTGCATTACTTGTCCAAAGTGCTATTTTGTCTCCTTTGCCACGGACTTGAACAACTGCACCGCATACTTCGTCAGAGTCATCTCCAAAGGACTCTCCAACAAGGCATAATAGCTGAACAAAAACGAAGGAAACATAGACTCTGTTATGGAAGTAACATGGAATTAATTCAAACAGTGTGTTAAAGACGATCCACAAAAAAAAAGTACCTTTGAGTACATCTCTGACGTCAAATGGTCTACTTGAGAACTCTCTTGCACCGCTCTACATTTTATTCTGCGATTTACGTGGAGTCCAATCAAATTTGCCCCATCCTGTCTTTAATGGTAGTAATAAAATTTCGGGCAATGACTGCAGTATTGACTCGGACACAATAAATTATGATACAATGGCACCATTTGGCCAGTAAGGACCCTACTGCTTTCCAAGGCGAGTCTCGCATTTGATGTCCCTCTTGTTTTACCTCTACAACACTTGAGATATAGACATAATAGCGCCAGTACCAATCTTTCTACCATCATTGAATGCAAGGAAAATTTTGTGGCATCTCGTTTAGCACGTTGTCAAGAGCGAATTTATTCCTTTATTTGGGACTTATCCTTAAAAAATTGAAGTAACCAGAAAAAGGAAGTGCGAAGGGTGACTATTCTCCCCCTCCCCTTTTTAATTTTTTATTCACCGACTGAAACTCTTCCCTTTATTTCTATATTGTGGTTGCACCTCGGTTAAAGTGATACAACTTACAGTGCGGGAATAATTACGTAACCTCTTTCCCCATGTAAAATATTTTTGAAACACGGTATTTGCCTTTGTGGTCTATAACTACAACGGTTACATAGAAAATGAATTAAAATGAGTTTACTTACTGTTTCAAGCCATAATTTGTCTAAATCGGCATTTCGCTGACCCTTCATCAGATTTAATAACCACCTTCCGCCAAGCCTATTTCTGTCATCTTCCCACATGGGTTGTATTCCATCCTGCAAAAATTGAAGAAATAACATGTGTTAAGAAGATGGTACAAAATTAATCTCTGCAAATAAGTATAAAAGACCTTAATAGCCTAAAAAATTTCCCGAAACCGGCCTTCTGTGAGTTCATAGAACATCTGATTTTCAAATTGTATTTCTTTTCTACTACATAAAAAAGTATTTAATAAATATTGTAAAGAGAGGGTAAATTAATCATATTCAAGACTTCAGGATGTTTCTCGTTATTAATTAATAAATTAATTACTGTTATTATAGATGGTATCCCAACACGAAAAACTTATGTGCAGCCCTGTGACCTTTGTCCCTACCAAGGTGTGGGTCTTAAGTCGAAACCCCCCGAGTTTAATAACCTAATTATAGCAGCTTTGGTCACGTCTAGCCACGGGTCAAAGGTGTCAGGCTAACAAATTTTAGTTGCTCTGTTTCTAATTTCAGTCTTGCTGTATAGTACCGTCTCTCTCAGCATATTTTCACCTTCATTTTCCATCTCCATTTTATTACATGAACACCTTGCTTCTACTTCCTGCCTTCGTGACCATTTTCACCTGGCATTCCACTTGCTTCAATCTCATTATGATCTACATTACCGTTAATCGTTCTGTTTATCAGTTCTAATTCTAATTCCTTATGCCAGCCACGTTTTCTAATTGCCCTTATCACACAACTTTTGTTCCGTAACATCAAAGGTTCCCTATTGTTGCCACTCCTCGTACATTCTGTCTATATCCGTTTACTGCAACATCATTCTCGTCAACAAGATTCGATCTAAAATAACACTCTATTACAACAATATCTACTTCCTTCAAACAATTTTTCCTGGCAGTAATAGGATAACGACCGGGGAACACCTACCGGGCATGGCACCTTCACGCGAAGTTCCAGTGTCATTCACGCCGCTGTCTTCAAAATTCTGAAAACTGATTACATTTTCAAGGGGATTAGTGAATGTTGTACAACTACCAGTGTTTTTATCGTGACACCATCTTTAGATGTGTTCTTAACCAGGACTAAAGAATAACTCCTACATGTGAGGCAGACTAGCCCCTGCTAGACGCCAACCTGGTATTTCATCGCCTCAAGGAAAGCTGGTAGGTGTTAACACCTTGCTTATGGGTAACATGGAGGTAGTTGTGGCAAAGGTTAATCTCATTCGCCCACGTCGACACTCCACAACTGGGTGCATTTTAACGTCATACCAAGACAAAGTAGTAGTAGTAGTAGTAGTAGTAGTAGTAGTAGTAGTAGTAGTAGTAGTAGTAGTAGTAGNATTGTTGCCACTCCTCGTACATTCTGTCTATATCCGTTTACTGCAACATCATTCTCGTCAACAAGATTCGATCTAAAATAACACTCTATTACAACAATATCTACTTCCTTCAAACAATTTTTCCTGGCAGTAATAGGATAACGACCGGGGAACACCTACCGGGCATGGCACCTTCACGCGAAGTTCCAGTGTCATTCACGCCGCTGTCTTCAAAATTCTGAAAACTGATTACATTTTCAAGGGGATTAGTGAATGTTGTACAACTACCAGTGTTTTTATCGTGACACCATCTTTAGATGTGTTCTTAACCAGGACTAAAGAATAACTCCTACATGTGAGGCAGACTAGCCCCTGCTAGACGCCAACCTGGTATTTCATCGCCTCAAGGAAAGCTGGTAGGTGTTAACACCTTGCTTATGGGTAACATGGAGGTAGTTGTGGCAAAGGTTAATCTCATTCGCCCACGTCGACACTCCACAACTGGGTGCATTTTAACGTCATACCAAGACAAAGTAGTAGTAGTAGTAGTAAGAGAAAACAGAGCCTTTGAGTATAATAGTTCAGTAACATTCTTCACCTTTTAATAGGTGATTAATAGGTGAGTAGCAAGGAGTTTCTTGTTCATATGCCCTTCCTAATGTTACCAATACCTTCAGACAGATTTCATACAAATAATTAAAACAAAAAAAAAAAAAAAAAACTCTGGTTACTATGTAATATCTCAACTATTCAGGCAAAGATTATCTTCCTTTCTTTAGCATGTCAAAAGGGAAAATAAATGATTACACCAAAATACTATTATTGACTAGTCTCTTCCAATTTCTTGTGTTTCCTCCACAAAGTAGCAAGAAGAACTTACCTTAAACAAACAATAGTCACATCCTGACTGTAACCTGCTGGCTAGTTGAATGTGGTTGTACAACCTTAAAGGAAATGTTTGATAAAAAATACTATTTTCCAATAATGTCAATACAAAACAAAATAAATATGGAATGTTTAATGAATTGCCAAAATTGCTTCAAAATACCTAAATAGCAGATACACAAAACCAGTTAAGTTATTAAAGCCCAGGTGTTACAGCCATGAAAATTTTTTTGGATACGTTTATACCATGCTTTCTGCCAGATTTTAAGCTTGTGCCTGGGATCCCATGATGGATGAGACTGGGGTTTCAGATAAAAAACCGATGGTTTAAAATTATACAGCTTGCTACTGTATGTTGTCAGCACACGACTTGATTTAACATGTCACAAAACTCTTCAATTAAATTCTATTAGGGTGAGTCGGCTTCCAATTCACATATATTCTTTAGTTAAATAAAAACCATAATGTATGATTCAGTTAACCAGGTGTGATAATTAACTGAACTTGCAGATGAATAGTGCACCCTTCTATAGCTACCTAAAACTGATGTTAACTGAAAAATGACAGGTACATAATATCCTATGGTGAGCAAAATTCTTGATAGCAGTTATTTGATGCTAGCTACATAATGTGACTAAAATATCCTTATACATGTCTATGAATTGACCAAAAATTTCCAGACTGGTGTCAGGCCTTTACATGAAAATCCCTTAACATGGCCTACAGATAGATATGCCTACTATTAGGACCACTACTAAAAGTCATATCTTGCTTCCCTCTCTTAGTCTTTAACAAGAAAAACACTGAAAAGTTTTTACCTATTTATTATTGGTAAATAGATGCATTATAAAAAAAGCATTTACATTGCATCAAGTATTTTTAAAAAATCACCAAATATAAAGGGTACTTTACTGATGGAAACTGTAGTTGGTGCATAACTATACACAACTTTGCACCAAATGATATAAGCTTTCAAAATTACATCTGAAATTAAGTAGAGTATGTAAAGAAAAAGGTACTTACGACCAAAAGTCTTCTACCTATTACAATAAGAAATCTAGTCAAGGAAATTTATTCAGTTAAAATAATGCAACAAACGAACTTCTAAAAACAATGTGTATAAATGAAAACTAAAGAAAAAAATGGAAAATGACAAGATATTATGCAACAAAGTTCCTATTGCTACAATTTTGAACAAATCTTCACAGAAGCAGGAATAACAAACAGGAATACAACTGATATCTCACAAAACTGGTTAAGAAAAGTAAAAACATTGTGTGCAGAAAAAAATATATTGAGAATACTGGCTAAAAACATAAGAAAACTGTGCCAAGAAGTTTTCAAATTCATAGGTATTCATAGGTATAAAAGGCCATACTTCCATTATGCAACAGGCAGTGGGAAAATCTGTAATAAAAATGGTCATAGGGAAGGATTCTCTTTACTATACACATGTCAAATGAAGTCCAGTAGATTGGTCAGATGAATTTTTTACAATCAAAAGAATACTGATTTTCCTTTTTTCTATTTCTTATACCATTGTAAATTGGCAATATTTTAAAGATGTATAATAGAAAAATACAACAAATAGTAATACAATCAGTTTTATTCCAAATGAAAAATTACTTATTGAGTATTACTGTGCAGCATTAAGTACATATCTTGCAATATGCTGATTGCTTACTAAGATAGAGAGGGAATCATTTTTCAAGCCCAAAACTGCATTAGTCCTCCCAAATAACTGTATCCTCCCAATAAGAAACAAATTTCTGTGCCCACAACTGATTCTGCATTCAATGTAGTGTAACTGCCCCAGGCAAACCCATATAATGAACACTAAATTGGGAAGACCTTTCCTTTCAAATAACAGCTATAGAAAATGTGTTACACTTAAAAGTTATGTATATAAATGTAATAATTCTTTGAATTTTAGAGTGTACAAACAAACCTGCATTGATATTTGTCACTACACTGTACTCAAATTTAATGTCTGTTACTTGCACAAACAGTATGTTTTTAGAATTTTATGACCTCATGGAGTACATGAACATGAATAATATAAAAAGCCCAGCAAAACAAAAACAAGGAAAATATGGGTATCCTCTCAATAATAAACATATTTTCCCTCCTGAAGGTTTGTTATTGGGGAGGGAGGGGGCTACTGTATTATAAACATATATTAACCCAGACTCGGGTTTCATTATAACAAACTGTCTTCTCATTCTGTCCTACATTATGAGGTTCAGCCTAAACAAGGTTTGCATTAAAAATGGGTTTGAAAATTCAGAGTGCCAAATACCAATCAAATCCTTGCAACTTAACAACACATAGTTCCATAAATTCTAAAAATTTGAAAAGCCAAGAATCCTTTCTCATGTGACATTTACTACATTATATTTTAACTAATCAAGTTTAAACTATTATCCACTTAACATGGACTATATGGGCCCTTTTTTCTGCCAACTTAAGCAGTCACAGGAAAAAGCATTAAAGTCAATGAAATTTTTTAAATGGGAACATAAAAAGCTGGCTAATGAACTTTGATGATATTACTATTGAAGTAACATCCCAACTTCACTTAGGATAATCAACATGCACCAAATACAATAATCACAAGCTTTTGGGGAAATAGCAACTGTAAGGTGACTTTACAGCTATGACAACAAAATACCAAAACAATGAAAACAACTGCAAAAATTTAACTTTTCAAAATGTGATGTTACTACTATAGTATAGATAATTTACTATGAAATGAAATGCAGTTATTGATAACTCAAAACAAGTACACAACACAGAAAATTAATAAAGGATACAGTGTCAAAATCTATTATTCTTTTCAAATTTAATGCCCAATCTTTATTTTTATCATTTTTGTAAAACCAAAGCACCCATTTATTCTGAAGTGGGTGTTTAACAAGTGCGTCTGGGCTAACGTCTGCTGATTCTGCTCCTTGACTCTAATTGGGGAAACAAAAAAAAACTGTTTTAAAGTGCCCACAATACATACAGTACTCAAATTTACTTTAGTTCAACAGTACATTTAAATTAAAAAATACAGAAATAATGAACAATTATGGTAGTAATTCATTAATATATATTAGTTCTGATATGCATGTAAAATAAACCCACAAATATGTAGTTATTCTAGGTTTTACTCAATTTAAAAAAAATAATTTATGCAAAATATCTTGTCATGCTTTTTATTAGGGGACTAATGTTTGGCAAAGGGGGAAATAATGCCCAAACACTTTCCAGTTTTTCCTTAATGCATGGTTTATATAAATTTCAGGAAACAATTTTCATCATTTGAAATTTCAATTAATAATTGGCAATAATGAGAGATTACACATAGTAAAATAAAAATTGCTTGCAATTTGCCAAATGTCTCCAACCTATGACCTGTATGCAACAGGTACCCCTTAAGACCTAGAGTCAACTATCTTCTGCAAAGTATAGTAATCTAACAGAAAATTCCAAAATTTCCTGCGTTTGTTTATAATGGAAACATTTTTCTCCTTAGTGTTCATACCACATGCTGCTGTGCCATGTATACCAAGAATTACTTGCCCATTACCATTTGGCTAATGCTCTCCTTCCACCACTTCATTTAAACCTGATATCACCTTTTCATAACAGCAACATGAAGTAAAAAAAATTTCAACTTAAGCAAAAATTTACTGACTGGATGTTCTGCTTTTAAAAGTTTCTGCCAAATAGAAAATTTGGTTACCAATCTATTGCTTGCTTGCTCTCTTGCCAGTCTGACACCTAAGTTATTACGATCAAAGCTTCTACTCACAACTAGCCAACATTGACTGAAGCCACACCACAAACTGTTGTCGTTAATCTCATACGACTTGTACTTTTCCTATTGGTTGATTGTACCATCCTACTGATACTCCAATTTCAAAAACTTGGGTAATTAAATTTAAATAAACTTGATAAAAACCAGTACCTGTAGCTTTTATAGCCACCTGCTCACTAGCTGAGATTTTTGAACAATTTTCTTACCAACATTTATTATTTTTTAATGACACCAAGCTAACGTAAATGTTCTCTTGGAAATCTGGGTATCAACTTCTTCTATACCTGTGGTTTCTGATGGAAGGAGCTTTCCTTCCAGGTAGGAATTTGAAATGATTGGGAGGAAATAAGCCACCTTACACAAAAATATGGAAATTTATTGTCATTACCCTTTTACTATGTAGAGGTTTTGTGAGTCATTTGCAGTAATCTATTCATGCCTACCCTATGACAAATAAAAAGGTTGAAAAAGGTCATTGAAAGATTATTAGGCAAAGTTAGTTATTATAGTAATGAATGGTAACTGGAGTAAGTGCATGTGTCAAAACAAGTGATTAGTCTGATTGAGTTCTATTATCTCGTTTTGACATCCACTGTTTTAATTTTTAGGTCTTGATCTGTAGGAGTTTTTTTCACTAATTTTTGTGAATATATTTTATGTGCTTGTTTTTCATCATTTGATAATGTTGAGGAGACCAAGTCTGCAGTCATTGAATTCAATTTAAGAAAAGAATCCTTGCCTGTATTCAGTTCATTATTGAAAATACAAACTTATTTCCAATTATACTTAAAAATTTAATGACTTCAAATATGGACCTACTAGGGTAGTAAAGGCTTTCATTGAATAAATGTTAATGAAGTTTTCTCCTTGGATAATGTGGGCACTCCTCTGACTCTGCAAGTGACATTTGATTGGGGTTGGACACTGACATTATGGATAAACTGAGCTTCAAAATGATGAAAGTTTGAAACCAAATCATAAAATGAAAGGGGAACTAATGTAGATGGGGTGCACAGAAACAATTCCTACCATCTACTTGGTAAAATATGCCTTCAGTCCAATCATGCACACTATATGCAACAAACCTGGTTTGTTGAATATATTACATATAGGGTTTAAATTGATTTGATCCTTGACTATCAATCACCAACCTCTGGGTTTGCATTAGAGTTAAGGTTGATTATATCTTCTATTTTTTATAACTGAAATTACTGAATCAATTATTCTTTTCCTTCTTTTGAGTTTCATCAATAAAAATGTATCAGTAGTTATCATCATATTCATATGAATCAGATTATTGCTGTGTACATTCTTACTTGGCTAATATCATGCAATATCATGGAAAAATGTGAATATAATTAGAAAAGACCAATGATACTAATATTAATACATATACACTTCCCATCTCTGCAAGCCTGTTTTGTGTCTTAATTCTTAAAATTTTAAAGCTTGGGTGGAATGGTAGGGTAAAATATTTGCTTTGGGAGGAAATGGCTGGAAAAAGGTTGAGAGCCACTGTTCTACACGTTTACCTGCCATTATTAGAAGAAAAGGTTCTCTGATATCCAGCCACTTTTTTCCTTTTAATTTTGTGGGCCAGACAAGTCTCCTTATTTCTGCCCATGAGTTGTTGGCAGACACTTCCTGTCTAATATCACTTGTTCTCAAAAACAAATACATGGAATTGATATGTAGACTTATTGTTGTGTCTGAATGTAGGATCCTTATTTGTTTACTAATGACTATTTTCACACAGGTATCGCTCAATAACCTATTTTATGTTAGTATATTTTTGCCTTTTAGGGTTCATTTTCCAGCACCTGGGTAGTGCTTCATGATCTCAATCAAAGACTTCTGTAAAATTCTGAAATTCTTCCTGCTTGTGGAATCAAACTCTAAATCTTTTTCTTACACCCAGCACCACCACAGCTCCTCAATATATCCCCCCCCACTACATCTGCCAAAGCCTTTTTAACAAATACTCTTTACATTCTACTTGTGTATGGGTACTGTATTTGAAATAAACTACTTTACTGTGGCAGTGAGAAGTGTGCTCAGATGCTCTTTCTTATGCAAACCAATGGCTTTTTTTAGTTCTCTTTTTAGTACAATGATCTCTAGCATTGGAGGTCAAACCTAGACCTCTGGTCACTGTGTAGCTTTGCTAACCATTAAGTAATACGTCCTCAAAATTCCATTCTTTAATTCCCAAATGATACAATATCACTAAAATAGTAGATAAAAAAAAAAAGATGACAAGACCAAGGTCGTGTTGATCAGCTGCAGAATAAGCTGTAATAGTACTCACAACTACCTGGAAGCTCAATCAGAACACATAAGAAAATGGCTGTAAATGCTGGGTAATGAAGAAATCTTATGTGGCAAGGTTTACCACCTTTCAAATGTGGTTGTTAACAGATGCTAAGGATCAGCTGGTGAATGACAAGAATGTATCAGAAAGTTTTAGAGATGGTGGAGGGAGCTGGCAATTGATAAACATTATCAAAGTAAGGAGTCTAAGATATTTTGAGCATATGAAAAACAATATCAAGAAAACCATGACCAGGCTATTTGTTGACAAGAGAAGATCACAAGGATGGCAAAAAACAAGGGAAGCATGCAAAATCAATGTGGCAAGAGGCCTCACTTTTGCCTGTGCAATGTGCAATACAAAAGGCACAAAACAAAAGGATTTAGCAGCAGCTTATCAACTGATGGGTCACATTAGATCATCACTGATTTATTTGTTGGGCCATGTCCCTCAACAATGTTCAGTTTTAAATCACCAGTATCAGACAAAACTTGTTTTAATGGGACTTTCAACTTGTGTATTCAACAACTAGCTAGGTATTTAGACCAACATCTGTAACTTGCCAGAAATTATTTCAGCTAAAATGCAATCCATAAAACACAACATTGTAATAATACAATAATAACACCTAGAATTAAAAAAACTAAAATTACAGTCACTACCGTTGCTAGAGATTTTTTTAAAGGTTCAAGGCTTGGCCAGGTTTCTGAAATGACATGTGTATCCACAGGCAGTAATTAATGCATTGTACCAGTAAACATTCAATCTTTCTAGCTACATAATTTTCAAAATATTGTAATCCATCAATCAATAACTGACACCAGTTTCAATTTCTTATTGAAAATGAATATGAATAATATATGTTTTAAAAGTGTAGAAAATAAGGTTAAACTGTACATCTGCATTCATTCCAACAAATCTACTATTTAACCCCACATCTTGATGCCTTTTAACAGACTGGTTCGTGGCTGTGGGCAACAAGTGGCTTAGGAATTTGGCTTTAGCAGCAGGCAATGAAACCACTTCATTTGTGCCACAATCTCAGGCAATACCTAAATGTGAAAAGGCCTACAGGTGTGGTAGTTTGGTCTTCTGATCAAGATCACCATGACAAGACCAGTCCATGAAAAACAGAGTGAACCAAAAAGTTCCACAAATCTCAGTGATTTAACTTAAGAAAATAATGACACCGTTAACTCTACTGGGTTACGCTTAATTTTGGTAAAAATATTTACCACAAAATCACAGGTAGCAGCATTATAACGGTCATTATTTTTGGGGGATGGGGGGCAACCCCATGTTTACTTCCCTTACTTTTTATTTGCCTTTCAGGTCGACATTAGCCAAGCAGGTGCGGTTTCAGGTCAACTTCAATACATAAAAACTCAGGGATAACAACAGCTGGCAATATTACCTTTTCTTTTCTGGGGTAACTCAAAGGGTGGGGGTGCGGAAGTTAACATATGGCAACAAGTCAGTTTTTCTGAATGTGAAGTGTGCCGAAAACAAAATGAAGCCCACCCAAGCGCCACGTAGCCATTGAAAACCAGCCGAAAACTGTGTATTAAAGGCCATCCCAGGCTAGAAAATGTGGTATTTTTGTGGTAGGCCGCTTCAACATTGCTTGTGCAGGGCGTAAGCAACAATAGCAGTTGGTGTGTTTAAATATGAAAAACCTGACCGTCAAGCTCGATTTCAAACATTAAATGTGCCCAACTTGAAGTGCTCTTTTCCCACGTATTAAAACATATTGCGAAATAGCGCGTGTATTTTATAGCTCAGTGACTTTTGAAAGTTAAGGTATTTCAAAAGAAAAAAAAAGTGATAATTTGCTTTCACGTGGAGATAAAACTTCTATCAAGACCAACAATGGCGCGCTGGGTGCCACGACCTTCAAAAGTTACAGGGGTAACAACCTGTAGCATCATGTGATTTCCTGAAATTCAACCAAATCACCCATTAAAAAAAACAACACATTGATTAAACCTGTAACTCTTGTTGTAACGAGATACATTCACAAATGCGATCATTTAAGGTCTTCCCAAGTGCTCACAGACATGTCATGTCTGGGTTACTTAATCTCGAGTCGTGGTGCTTGATTTCTACCTCATTTTTCAACAAGAATAACAGGTCTATTAATTACCATTTTGAAAAACACATGTTCTACCATTACATCACTATCTTTTACCGCCATAAAAACAGGACTCTTCAGTGTAGTTATCAATTGCCATTCAGGATTATATCAATGTGAGAGATTGTGAAATATCCAAACGTTAAGATACGTACGTTCGCTCGCTACAAGTTTCACTGACCTTTATTACTTCCTCAATCTTTTTGCTTTTGGCGTCTGTTTTGCTTTCCTTTGAATCCTCGGTTTTGTCCATGTTTCTCTGGCTAAGAATGTCACTGATTCATTTTGCTTTCCCAAGTATAAGCACTAGTTGTTTTTCTCCTTCTCGTCTATCTCACTTGTGAAATTTTCTCTCTGCCTCACAGGGATTTGACTTTCTCTGAAACGAGTGAAAGGAAGTTGTCGGATTCGGTCAGCGGCTGCACAGTCACGTGGATTAAATGTGCGCGTTTCCAAATTATTGTGAAAAGAACTCACTGGGGACGTTCACAAGCACTCAATGAGTCCCTGAGACCAGTTAAATAATTCTTTCTTCTTCTTCTTCTTCTTCTTCTTTTATTATTATTATTATTATTATTATTATTATTATTATTATTATAATTATTATTATTGAGTGGTGGAACAATACGAGCCCACGTGGGACTCAGGGGTAGTAACCCCAGCAAACCCATCCGACTCCCAGCCCGATAAGGGTAAGTTTTCTTTGGATTTGCTAATTAAAATCAAGCACCGAGTCCCTACCAGCTACCTTGGGTGATTGAAGTTTGAGGTAATACATTTCAACAAAAATATCCACATTGAACAAAGGCAATTGACGAACAGTATATGAGACAGTTACAAATTATACAAACCCAAGGACTAAGAATAACATAAAAAAAGTATATAAATGTTTAGGCTATATAAGAACGTTTTATTTTACATTCATGGGAATATTACGAACATCAAGGAGACGAGAATACAGATGGAATATTACGAACAGTAAGAGGACAGAATTACAATTTTACATATGACATAAAACGACTAAAGTATAAAAAGGGAAATGATTTAGATCGACTGGGCTCTTCTAAGAACATGCGCTGTGCTGTTTAATACAATTTTTTAAACTTCTTCTAGTTTTGGGTTTCCAGGTATTTGTTCCAGAAATTTATCAGTACCTTTCTTTATTAGGCCAAGGGCTCCTATAACGACAGGCAAAGTTTTGGTTTTGAGGTGCCACATCTTTTCTACTTCTACTTCCAGGTCTTTATACTTAGAGAGCTTTTCGAATACTTTCGCTGAGACGTTTTTGTCTGAAGGGACACTCATGTCAATAAACAGACAGGTGTTGTTCGTTGTCTTTGATGACGATATCCAGTCGATTTGCCTGTATGGTACGATCTGTGTGAATTGGGAAGTCCCACATAATCGTAACAT
>RDPX01000014.1:854253-876293 GCA_003991215.1 Morbakka virulenta | reverse complement strand
TTTCTCATGGTTTTTGTTGTTACAACCCACTTTGGCATTTGCGTCTCCCATAACAATCAACATGTCATGCTTCGGTGTTGATTCAATCTCTTTCTGTAATTGTTCGTAGAAATCATCCTTCTCCTCTTCATCTGCATCATTTGTAGGGCTGTAGATCTGAATAATGGTGGCTTTTACATATTTTGAATTGAATCTAGCACTAATGATCCTCTCATTCACTGGATTCCACTTGATTAGGCATTTCCTAGTCTCAGGGCTCAACATGATTCCTACGCCTCTATGATGTTGTTCATCTGATCCAGAATACAGTACAGACTCTCCAGTGTTGACCTTCACTTCTCCGAAACCAGTCCATCTTGCTTCGCTTATGCCTAGTATCTGTAGATGGTATTTCCTCATTTCCCTTGCCATTATTGCAGTTTTTCCGGTGGTTTACATGGTTCTTACATTCCAACATCTTACATGGATGTATCTTTTTGGTGTTAGAAGTGATCTCATGCATGTCGTTCTCAGGTTGGAGACTTCCCGTAGGCTTTCGCCCCCAGCCGTCATATGCGTGTCTTCCCATCTGAGGTCATTATCTTCAGGGGTTTCACACGACATGGTTCTAAGACCATAGGTTTCCATATTGTTTGCTGTCCAAGTTTCCGTAATCGGTGGTTGTTTTATGGGAAGGGGTGATTGGTCCCTTGCCAAACCCTTGCCAAACCCTTTCTCATCCGGGCTTGGGACCGCCCATGGCGGAGTTGGTGATACATTCTATTGGATGTCAATTGCTTTCTAATTTTGGTGTCAATATTTTTTAGTTCAGTGCGAAAAGGACCTTGTTCATCTACAAGAGCCGATTCCAGGATCCCCTTTTTACTGAAAGAAATGAGTAGGCATTGGAGAGTAGTTACTGACTACTTCGGAGATGTTCAATGACTGTATTTTCCGGAAAAGAACCGTTAGGGATACATTAGGGTCACCTTGTCTCGTAAAGGTCAATGGAAAAAGAAGTAGAATGTGGAATGGCATTTACTCGTATTTTTCCATAAAAGACTGTCATATTCTCATCTTGCTAAAGTTCAAAGACCTTCCACCTTAAACCGCCTTACCATTTTACTTTGTCTTATAAGTAACGACTAATAGAATGGAATTTTTCTATTGACAATTGACACCATGGAATTATGAGAAGTTCTGGTACGTTCTCTTTAGTCGACTAGTTATATAGGTAAAAATTGTTTAATAATAGCTACATTTAGTTATACTCAAGTAGAAATAGTAACACATAACGATACCAATATATACTAATATACGACTAAGTCCTCTGACAGTAGTCTTGGTGTGCATGTCCATGAATTTTTGTGACCTAAATCCACTTTCAAACCAAAGTTGGCAAGAAAATCTGCACCAAGTTTGGGAGAGAGCACATTAACAATGATAAAAATCCAAGAAAAAGAATGGGTAAGATGAAGGTCAAGAGTGCGTGACTGTTAACTGCATGTGGTGATGGGTAAATTGCTAACAGCCTCAAGAGTGAATTCAAAGGGAAAATGACGCTGGCGAGGTGAGGGAGGGAGAAAGCTAACTTCAGCCCTATTATCTTTTAAAAAGGGGGTTCTAACAAGTTTGTCCCGTATTTAAAGAAGGAAACTACTACTACTTGTGTCAGTCAATTAAGTCACCACTAATTGCGCGCTGTCCCTTTTCTCTGCGACTGAGGGTGTCGGAAACCTCCGAGGGACGTGCAGTGAGATGAACGGCCCTGGGAAGAAAATAAACCTTGAACTTGTAGTAAGAATTCAGAGAATTTGTGTTCTCAGGCGACGAGTGACAAGGAAGTAGAGGGGAAGAAGAGGATGGAAGAGAAAAGGCACAGAGAGGGAGAGGGAAAAGGAGATACCTCTGAAGTCGTAGCAGCGGCAGTAGTTAATTAATCTGTAGTGACAGTGTCAGATATGAAAGCAAGTGTTAAATGAACATTTGTGTATGAACGTTGAAGGACAATTTGCTGGAATATGCGGTTTTCATGTTGATTATCATGTACCAATTGTTGCATACGACAAAGTAGCTGAGAAGGTTTGAGGTCACCTAACTCCTCAGATATGAGAAGCTGATGAAGGCGTATCTGCTCAGAGGCGGAAGTACGTTTGATGATTTCAGATTTCAGATGGTCATATCGATCAGTATTTGGTGGATTAATGCGAATGTCACTAACTACTTGAGCGATTTCTGGTTAAAGACGAGCAATGACATGAGCAAATTTTGTGGTTTGAGAAATGATATGACGAGTAAGACATTATGCTTTGACATGTGAAACCAAATATGGGGAAATTAAAGGCCAGAACAGAGGGAGTTTTAGACCAAGTATAGAGAATAAAGACGTACTCAATGAAACCAGAAATAAGCTAGGTGGATAAGCCATGTTGATTTAAATGACAAACATCGCTACGGGAGATGATCGACCATGAAAAAAACAGTGATCTGAATGTAAACAAAAGGAGGCAAATGAATTGTGAGTGTTGAAAAATGAAAGGAAATTAATGCCGCGTGAATAACGAGATAAACCAAAAAATACAGTTGCTGAATGTTACTGGCTTAAAATCGCAAAGTAAATGATCGGTCTCGGTGAAATATACTGCGAATATTGGTAACTAACAGCAGCAAGTAAGTCGTATGAGCCTCACCTTACAGTCACCAGATGTTGATTACATCATTAAATATGAAACACAGACCTACCGACTCACTCGGTTTCATCGGTTTTTTAACAACTTTCCAAGTCACCCCACGGAAAGTCATTTTCACTCGATTTCTTTTTACTTCTTAACCTTAAAGAAAAACATTAACAATTTCCGTCACTGATTTTAAAATTTTCTGTTAAATTTTGGCTGATATAAATAGAATTTGTTGCAGAAAATCAATTATGTTACAAATATGAAAGTTCATGTTGAAACTGTCCTCAGTCAAACCTTCTCGCCATTTTGAATTTGAAGTCTATCTCTGGTTATCCACATATATTCCCCAAATCTTCTGGAATATGGTTGGTAACATGAAGAAATAATCCAAAATTACAAAATACAAAATGGAGGGTAAGCGACCTGTTTCGTCTATGCCCTCAAACAGTGAAACAAAAAGTGAAGAGCCAGATGACCCGAATATTAAAAAGACTTGAAAATATGACAAGTTATAATCCTGCTTGGTCACAGAATTATTCTTTATGTATCGTTTCTCGTGATAAAACGATGTTTCCCTGGATTATGTGCAATAAAAACATTTTTTGCAAGGATGTAAAAGTCCATTGCAAGAGACAGTTACAGAAGAACAATGTTAAACGCATCAAAGATTGTTTGAAAGTTTTAGTTAATACACGAGAGTCGTACATTGCTGATGACACTAAAAAAGCAGAGGTTGTGGTCACGAATTTTATAGTCCAACATAACATTCCTATTGTTACTGCTGATCGCTTAGGACCTTTGTTTAACGCCATATTTCCAGATAACAAAATCGCTTCTCAGTATTCTTCCGCTCAAACTAAAACCACAGCTATTATTAATTATGTCATGGGGCCACATTGTCATATAGCTCTTGTGTAGTATTGCAAAGCTCATCCTGTTGTCCTAGTTACTGATAGTTCTAATGATTCAGGTATACTAAAAATAAACCCCATCACTATTAAGTTGTTTAATATTCAATGTTTTTAGAAAGTGTCTAACCACTTTTTTGGTACCTTTACAAAATCCGGAGAAGATTCTGGCAAAGCTTACTCGGTATTCAATGCCACGGATGACAATATTAGTGCTGATTCAATTCCTTAGACAAATGCTGTTAGCCAAGTGCTGAAAATATTAACGCTCTGGTCCGTGTTAATAACTCCATTGCATTCACATTGCTTCAAAGAGAAGAACCCCAATATCTTTATTGCTGGCTGTCCTTGCCACCTGGCTTACCTGGTTGCCAATGAGGTAAATGACTCTTTTACTGCAGTTGCTGGAATGAATATCGGGGATATTTTAATCGATCTATACTATTGGTTCGATAAGAATTCAAAAGGGAAAGAAAAGCTTGCTGAGAATTAAGAGTTCTGTAACCAGGAATACCAGCAATCTCTCAAACATGTTTCAGTTCGCTGGCTATCATCGGAAAGGTGTATTGATCGGGCTTTGAAAAAGCGTTCTAGTCTCATACCATACTTTGAGTCGGAACAATTTGGTGATGAACACTTCCATAGAATTCATGTAGCATTTCATATTTCAATCTTGGAACCAATTTTTATGTTTCACAGTGCTTCAATTCAGCTTCTCACCGGTTTTAACAAATTGTGGCAACTTGAAGAACCAACAAAACATACTTTACAAGATACCATAACAAGAATTTTGATGCTGCTCATTACTATTTTAAATCTGCACTGCGCTATATGCAATAGAAAGTTGTTTTGACTGACAATCTACTTGCCAGTGCCAGGTAGACTGATGCATCTCGAAGAATAGAAAGATAATGAAAACGTGTAGAATACTTTTCAAATAGGTTTTCTAATGTGTTACTTGATGCACCACAAGATAAACCATTTGATAAATTTTCTGATCATCAGACCTTAAGTGATGATGACATTGGCCAGTGTACACGCTAATAAGCAAATGAAGTTGACATTAAGCCTGGGGACGATTTGCCAGTGTTTTATTATAGAGTCGATATCCTGTGGTGGTACATTGCCAACTTTAAACTTCCTAGTTCTGGCACTCAGCGTTTTAAGTATCTGATTCCTGTTTCAGAAGTAGTTGTTATCCTTCCTCACAGTAATGCTGAAGGGACACGATTATTTAATACTACCAGGAAGAATAAACTGAATTTCTGTCATCAATGAAGCTAGATGCTACAGTATCAAGCATTCTCTCCATGAAGTATGCATAGCAGGAATTAGAAATACCTTGCCATTCTTGGGTGTCTGATCAAAAGATTTTGAAAGATGCCAAAAAATCCAGCAACTACTCACTATTAATAAGGACCATCATTGACATTACTACATCAAACGTAGTGTAGATTCTTTTGGACTACTTAAGTTAACTGTTTTTGCTGTTTATTTCAAAACAAACCTTGTGGGTCAAGCAGCAAGAAAAGAGGAATGATTTTGTTGAAGTGTTTCAACTTAAAATGGTAATAAGTTAATTAAAACAATTTTTGAGACCTCCAGATATTTTCCACAATCTCCAGACTTCTCATGATATAAAAAAGAAAATCTCCAGATTTCCATTAGACAAGGGTTGGCAGGTCTGACAAGACAACGTAAATACTTTCAAATGGACTTACAATTGCTACTTCGCTTTGTTCGAGTGTAACCCAATAACAATCCAGTGGTGGTGAATTTTAATTACTTACATGTCCAATGTGTTGTTGATTGTGTGTATAAAGAAAAAGAAAGTTACAAGGAAGAAAAATAACCGACATAAGAGAATGTAGTTAACTGTGATAACACTCTTTACACATTCTTTGATTAGGCCTTACGATGCTTAATACTTTCTGACCCCATCCCTGGCTGTTTATTAACCGGTTGCTTATCAACCAGTTGCTTAGTAACCGGTTGCTTATTAGTCAGTTGGTTATTAACTAGAAGCTTATTATATAGTTACTTATCAACAGGTTGCTTGTCAGCCAGTTACTTATTAACTGGTTGCTTAACAACCAGGTACTAATGAACTGGTTGCTTATCAGCCTGTTGTTTATTAACTGGCTGGTTATTAATTTGCTACTTGGTTTTGAGGGACATTTGGGGAATTATAAGACCAAGTTTCACTTCTGATGTTTTCAAAGTTTCTCAAAGAAAGTAAAGATAATTTGTAGACTTTAGAAATGATAGAAAGGTTCAGTAACCCAAACTATCCGAATTATCATGTTACTCTTTGTTAATTCTATAGTTTTGCAGGTCTTTTTGTGTTTTATTTTGCTTTTCTTTATTTTCATGCTACAAAGCCAATACTGGGTCTTTCATTGATGGGATTCCTGGTAAAGAGTAGGCCCATTTTTTTCTTTCACAGATTCCCATATCTGAAAGACCCGAAATGAAGCAACAGATTAAGAAAAAGAGGGACAGAAAGCACGCAAAGCATACGGATCGCCTTCCAGGACCTTCCATTGGAAGGCCCTTCCTCTTGGGTAGGTGTACAGCAAGTGCTCGAAAATCTCGAGACCACCTGTCCTGCATGGTTTGGCCCAAAAGCTGAAGATCAGACCAAGGATATACACTGGTATACAGTGAACCCATTTTTGTCTTTCACAGATTCTCATCCATGAAAGACCCAAAGTGAAGCAGCAGATCAAGAAAAAGAGGGACAGAAAGCACGCAAGACATACGGATCGCCCTCCAGGACCTTCCGTGGGAAGGCCCTTTCTCTTCGGTTGGTCTGCAGTCAGTGTTAAAGCATCTCGAGACTACTTGTCGAAAAAGCCCGAGAAACCAATACTACACTTGTTTTTTCAGTTGTCGCTTTAACTAAAATGTCCAGCGAAACAATGGCAGCAGAATCATTAAGCAAGAACCTCATAATGCTTTAATGCAATGGAAAGAGCAGACTGACTGATAATGATGTGTTCAGAGTTTGTCCGATAGAGACGTGAGCACAAAAAAAAGACTTCCTGCAAATGGAGTTGTTCTTACATGCTGACGTCACTATTAAAGTGCTCAGAATCCATAACAACAGGAAGGGGTTCAAAACAAAGCAGCAGTAACCTAACAATATTTTCTTTGTGAAATTTTTTACCCTAAACTTTCACCCTAATCAAGCCTTGAAGGCACTTTAGAGCAGACGGTTGCTTTTCTTATTTGGCGCGGGAAAGTATTGCCGCGGTTCTACATTTTTGTATTTTCCTTGTTCTTGTTCTTGGACGATTTCTCTTTTCGTTATAGACAATTGACATAATAATAGACCAGTCTTTAATACGTGCCCTGTACGCATGCTCCATAATGTAACAGAACAAAAAGTTGGTCAATTCTGAAACTGAGTTGAATGTAGACCTAATAGGCACCCATCCATGTATTAAGTGAAGTTAAGAGGTTATTTTACAGACACTTCCTAGCTCAGTGACATTCAGTTATTTTTATAGGCACTTCTTTGTTCAGTAATAAAATAAATAAAATACTAGTCTCGCGCTTATAGACTGAAGGCTTTTCAGTCTGAAGGCATATCATACCCTAAAACAAAGCAACTTGCTTTAGACAAAGTTGGAAATCGAATAAAACTAGAAAGTGTAATAAAGGTAGGGATTTGGTAACCAATAATATAAAGTATACAAAAATACAAGAAGAAAGAGTTCCAGTTATGTCTTAGATCGGGCTTGACCTATATTTTGTAGTCATGGTTATCAGATAAAAATGAACCTAGAAAACTACAGTGATACAGGACATGATAAAACAAGAATGGGCCGGAATTGAGTCGAACCCCCTTCACTGTAAGTAATATTATCTACCTATATTATATATATAATTAGATTTAGATACAAATAATTGTTTGTATACAGCTGAAGATTGTGAAAGACATGGAACTCTGAGTACTGTAAAGTTAGAGTTTTTCTTACTCGTACATCTGATTATATGATAGCTCCTACGTTTTATTGTGGTAGAGCACTGTTGCTGATGACATTTCATATTCATTTGTTAATATATATATATATATATATATAAAAATCCAGTATAGCATACAAAATAACAAGACAAATTTAGCAGTTACTACTAGTTTCATGTTTTCTTAACAATCTTCAAACTGCAGTTTGAAGATTGTTAAGAAAACATGAAACTAGTAGTAACTGCTAAATTTGTCTTGTTATTTTGTATGCTATACTGGATTTTTATATATATATATATATATATATTAACAAATGAATATGAAATGTCATCAGCAACAGTGCTCTACCACAATAAAACGTAGGAGCTATCATATAATCAGATGTACGAGTAAGAAAAACTCTAACTTTACAGTACTCAGAGTTCCATGTCTTTCACAATCTTCAGCTGTATACAAACAATTATTTGTATCTAAATCTAATTATATATATAATATAGGTAGATAATATTACTTACAGTGAAGGGGGTTCGACTCAATTCCGGCCCATTCTTGTTTTATCATGTCCTGTATCACTGTAGTTTTCTAGGTTCATTTTTATCTGATAACCATGACTACAAAATATAGGTCAAGCCCGATCTAAGACATAACTGGAACTCTTTCTTCTTGTATTTTTGTATACTTTATATTATTGGTTACCAAATCCCTACCTTTATTACACTTTCTAGTTTTATTCGATTTCCAACTTTGTCTAAAGCAAGTTGCTTTGTTTTAGGGTATGATATGCCTTCAGACTGAAAAGCCTTCAGTCTATAAGCGCGAGACTAGTATTTTATTTATTTTATTACTGAACAAAGAAGTGCCTATAAAAATAACTGAATGTCACTGAGCTAGGAAGTGTCTGTAAAATAACCTCTTAACTTCACNTTTGAAGATTGTTAAGAAAACATGAAACTAGTAGTAACTGCTAAATTTGTCTAGTTATTTTGTATGCTATACTGGATTTATAAACGCTCTGGAAACATTGAGCACTCTTAGTGAACATTGGTATACTTTACTAATATTACTATATATATATGTATGTTTATATATATATAGACACTTACATGTCAGTAGAAAATTCTTTAATCTGTGTTATGCCAAAATTTAACAGGAAAGACACCACTAAAAAGGTTGTTCGACATCAATAAACATTAGTTTGGATTCACTTTGCGTATTGTAAGGTCTTCGCCTAATTTTTTATCAGTCCTTGACTTCTCTTTAAATTACAATCAATGATACAATGAGATCCGCAATACAAGATAGCTAACAAAGCAATTGGACAATATGGAAAACCATTAATAAACAATGTTCTGACATAGATTTGTACTGCATGAACACCGTTCAAATATATCATGTTTGATAGTATTAGTAATGCAATATTAATTCCACCAAAAACGGCAACTATTCTTCGTTGTAATCTTGGAAAATGTTGAATTCCTTCATAAAAGGGCATTAAAATAATAAAGGCAAATGTTTCCAAGCATGTTCCCAACCAGTTAGCAATTGACCATGTAATGTCAAAATTCCATGATGCACCGTGCCAAAAGCCAACAAATGCAAAACAAGAAAACGAGGCTAATATTTGCGTACATAACCCATGCCTTGATCCTCCAACTGGAATATAGATGTATCGTTTTAAAAATTCGTGCAACCCTCTATCAAAATAGCGCCACATGTCAGCAAATGTGAAAAGACTTGATATGCATCTGGGTTGCCCAGGACTTTGCACGCCATCAAGCATGAGAAAGACGTCCGGAGCTCGATAAAAGACAAGATATTTCATATAGAAAAAAATAAGTTCTACCCATATAATACTAGCAGTTTCAGTCCAATGAAGTCTTTTTATGATTGATTCATGGAGAGAAATGCTTGAAGAGTAACAAAAATGGTAAGCAACATCGACAAGAATACCGTAAAAAGTGACTGTTATCACCTCTTTTACGATATATCGTACGTTTGATCTCAAACGTGGCAATTTCTCACTACTCAAGATAAACTTCTCATATGTTAGCACAGGACCATTAAAAAATAGTGGTAGGTACAAAATGTAGCATAGAAAATCAACAATTGTATAATTATCCTCAGGCAGTGATTGCCACTGCTGCGGGCTCTTTGACTTCCTTTTTTCTTTAGGATGTGTAACAGTTTGGGAGCAGAATTCAATCCCAAAACTTATAACACGAAGGTAACTTAACAGTAATACTATCACAAGCATAGTTTTAGATGAGTCAAAGGTTCCTTCATCCCAGAGTAATGTGGAAGTGTGGAAGTTTATCCCAAATATAACTAACAAAGTCCAAATCCAGATTATCAACTTACTTTTGGTTTGTATAAGGAAGAAGGATATGATCATGTGGCCGAGCAAAATAAAAAGATCTGTTTTTGTCAGTATAAAACAAAGCGCAATGGTAGTGTAAATTAGGCTAACTGGCTTATAAAATCTCTGTTGTTGTAGAGCTACCAGTGTTCGAAGAAGTATCGAATGTCCACTACAAAAAATGACGAAAGGAAGAAACAATGGGCGTGACTGAACCCATTCAAAGTTCGAGACATCCCTTGGGCGGTTTAGCCATGTTGCTATATCAAAGTGATTATTCCACATGTATTTAAAATAAAAGTTTGATAAAATCCGCACATGATTAAATGGAAAAATGGTAAAGAAAAGCCACACCGTCCAAACAATTGTTTTTTCCCATGTTCTCAAAGGAGTGTAATATATTTTCATTCCTTGATATGAGAGAGCCATCTCTCCTTGCGTTTGGCTTCAATCTGTAGCAAAAAAATGTATCAAAGTTAGCAAATATGTAAAGGAATTAACACACACACACACACACACACATACACACACATACACACACTCTCTCTCTCTCTGTTGTCTCTGTGTCTCTGTCTCTCTCTCTCTCTCTGTGTCTCTCTCTGTGTATCTGTGTATCTCTCTGTCTCTGTCTGTCTCTCTGTCTCTGTCTGTCTGTCTGTCTCTCTCTCTGTCTCTCTCCCTCTCTCTCACACACACGTTCTGTCCTAAAAGTAAGATTATCAGTAAAAAACTTTTTATTATTATATAGTGGTTTTAAAAAATAATTTGGTAGAATAAAATAAATTAAATTAATTTATGATGTGTCAGTGTCCACAGGTTTTGTAGCGTTGTATTTGAATGAAATACCGAGCAAATTCAAATCTATCAATTCATTACTAGCCAGAATCACCTGATCCTGAACGTGTCATTATTTGCAGACCCATGAATTACCATCTATTTTCAGCACTATCAAATTTCCATTCACAATCTCCTGCCAACAGTAACAAGTCACTTGCTGCTAATCTGGCATCACCACTCAGAAATTATTAGCCACCATTTATCACTTACAAATTGCTAAGTACCAGTCTATACTGACATTTTGAAGTTTAAATCACTTGGTATTTGTGAGAAAGGGTGAATTTATTGACCCCTTAATATGTGAGCTGATTCAAACGAAAATAACTCCGAAAAGCGACGACTCTTTTCGTTAGAGGACTCCATAAACTTCACGATAATATTCGTTTCAACAACAAATGAACTATCAGTATCAACAACTGTATTCCCAATAATAAACACATACAACAACAACTCCAATAATCGTGTTTTACAACACTCGACAATCAACTTTCACACCTACAATGAGGATCTTAGCTACACAACAATGGACTTAACCTCACAACGACGATCTAATCACAACGACGACCTTAACCTGCAACGACGATCTTAAACTACAAAGTCACAAGTATGTATACAAAACGTCTATATACATGAATCACATCTAAAATATGATCGGCTTCTTTGATCTCTAATTTTCACACGCCTACATACAAATTACCGATGCCATACATGCAATACTACACGTGACATCGAACCTAGCCCAAGAGATTCCTCTATTTCGTACCGAGAATCATCGTTGACTTGCGTCAATACTACACAAACAAAGATCGGTGATCACGAATCTATGGATACAGTGTTTACAAAGACAAAACTAATAGCAATAGGGTAATTCCGTGACAGTATTTGTCATTTGCTGTCTTGATGGTTGGTCTCATGGAGCCTTGTAATGTCAGTTGATGTTCACTTTCAGCTCGCCATTCGTCGAACATTTCTAACAAATTCTCCGTGCTTAATTTATTCCAACTTACACATGGAGACTGAATGAACTTTGTATGTAAACCATGATTGAGAGGGACATTTTGCCCAATGAAGGACTTGCCAGTAGAAGTGGGAAGGATTGGATAGTATGGAAGACCCTGAATTGCTTCAGAACCGAAAATGGAAGATGCATGGCATCCCGCAAGAAGTGGGGCTTCACTACAACAGATAATCATTCTACGCTATCGGTGTTTTAACAAAACTCTTTCTCCTATGTTATACATCGAGGCCAAAGACCTAGATGTTGAAAAATTGCGAACAGATAAGAAATAGACTAATATTCATATTATTTTTATTATTTATTATTATTGATATTATTTATATTATTCCTATTTAATATTAATATTATTTATATTTAATATTAATGTTATTTATAGACTAATATCAATATTATTTTTGTGTGTTTAAAGTGTTAAATAATCGCATTTCTGGAATAAAAATCATTCATACTTTTGAGGGACATTGGGCCAGACGGTAGATTCCTCTTTTATTATTCTGTACTTCACCATAAATTACATAGATAACATTCTCATGGCAAGAAGTCAGTCAACTCATACACAAAAAACTTGAAACAGTGATTTGCAAAAAAATGAAATGCAGGGATGATAATCACTGTATTATATAAGGAGTTTGGAAAAAGGGATGGCACGTTGTGCACACATAAAGGTAACAAATGAGTCATTTGTGGTACAAAAACTGGAATATCTTCTCAAAAATTCTCACCTAAACATTAAAATACAGTAGACGTAAACAGTCCAGATTTTTCTAAGAACGTTTTTTAACTTAGGTTATTCTATTTTTATCATCAGTAAAATCACCTTTATTTGGGCTGAAAGTTATACATTTTAAAAATATTTATAGTTAAAAATGTTTTTTTTTCATTTTAATTGAAGGCTATCAAATTCTCTTTTTTTTATCACTTATTGCTTTCTACCTATTCAAAAAACCTCTCTTCCTGACTAATTCAAATCTGATCTAACTTGATTGCTTATCAATAGTAACAAAGAGATTCTCCTTGAATCAACTCTCTTCATCTTTCTGCTCGTCCTCCTTTTCCTCATCAACAACATGATCAGCATAACTAGCTGCTATCAAGCTCCTTTATTTAATATATTATGAGTAACTCTCCTATCATTTATATTGATGATATTGATCTCAATAAAAACAGGCAGTTTCTCTCCTGTCTGAATCCTTTACCAGACTGCTAGCCAAAGGGGGAGTGTATTACCCTTTTTTTTCTACAGTAGGTTCTGGTTTTGAAAAAAGGACACCAAGAAATGGCTCTTTGTTTTAAAAGTAAAGTATCTATTCTTTTTAAAGTTATATTTTATACTTTCTTGTCTTAAATAAGCTCCGTCTTCACAAAAGCTGAAGGTAGGACAGCCATTCTCTTTTCCAAGACTATTATTCCCTTTGCAATTGCCTTAAGCTCCTAAAACCTATAGTACAAACAAAAGGTTAGAAGGTATCAAGAATAATGAAATAAAATTTCTTTATCAACTTACCAAACTGATAGGCTTGCTAACAAGGTTTTGAGTCACTTATATTCTTCAATTAACAAGTCTTTGGTTTGAGCAAAAGCACTCAGAGGGAAAAAACGTTCTTGTCAAGGGTAAAACGAATGTAAAACAGATCTGAAAACAAGGAATTACTGGTCCCACAGATCAGAATTTGCATTAGGTATCTTGCTACTGACTTTCATTATTTATCTAACTTTCACCTGTGTTAACGTATACTATTATTTCAATGATCTGCTGTTGAATCAGGTGCTTAAATAAGCAGCCCAAATTTCCGGCTTTTTAACAATTGATTTACGTACAATTGGGGATAGTAATTCAGAAGATATTAGGCAGGAGGGTGTGTGTGTGCGGGGCTGGAGCAATAAAATCTGGCAGACAGGGTCATTGAAATCGGACAATATACTTGACTGTCGTCCCAAGTTAATAAAATTCAAATTTTTTCATGTCAGAGACCAATTATATTCTATTAAAGGAGGATATTTTTTGGAGTTAATTTCAAAAAGAATTAAAAATGCTGATCTCATATTCATTTGGATTCCTGTGATCAGCACGTCTCTGTACTAGGGAACTAATTAACCTGACTTTACGTTGACATTACTGTGATTTCTTGGCATGAAAAGGTGTAGTTGAAAAAGATAATTAACCAAGACTCGAGTCATTTTTTGCTGTATACAATAAACATCGTGGCATAAATCACTTTAAATTAATCAAACCAACAGCGCTTTTGTCATTTCATTCATAATATATTTCGAGAAGTCACTTTAAAACTTGCGGTTGTATTTTGTCCATAGATGATGATTCTTGCATCAGCGAATTCAATCAACCACTTTGTCATACTAGAAGTGTTATATATTAAAAAGAAAAGACCAACACTGCATACCAAGGACAAGTTCAGAAGCCACATATTAATGGTTGGAATTCAAATTACTTACTCTAATGACTTGTTTTCGCAGCTTTCTTTTATTCCAATATTCTAAATATATGAGCAAAAGATTGATGAATTTTATCTTGTTTACGGAGTGGCGAGAGAGAACAGATGTGTATGTTTTAGTTGTAACATTTTATACTGTTTTAAGCTGTTTTTATATTCTTTTAGACCTGATGATGATATGATGAATATCCTTCTCGAAATATATTATCAATGAAATGATAAATGCGTTGTTGGTTTGATTAATTTAAATGGATTTTATTTTTGTTTCTAGTTTCCATACTGTTAAATGCTTTTTCTCAAAAGCTATCAAAAATGGAATAGAAAGTCTTAGTTGACCGGAACTTTCATTTATCCAGTGCTTGTAATTTTCATAGTCATCATCTTCTCCATTAGGCACTGTGTTCCCAGCTAAATTATTTTTGACATTAATATTCAATTTTGATTACGAATCGTTAACCAGAAATCTCTATCGTAGGAAATCTTATCGGAATTTACTGACTTATGATTGAAGCACCCAAGGAACAACCCCGTCCTAAATATTCTCTTAATTTAAAACTCGTGTACTTCAGTTGTCAAGAACTTTTTCACATTGGCTGATAAAATTCGATGTTACTCAGTACATCAGCAATTCATGGATCATCTTCCTTTTACCACTGCTCAGGTTTTACAAATCTAGCTAGGCAAAACGGCCTCGTGGAATACACACCAAAAACCCAACCTTCCCAACCATTTTCATACACTTGTTTTAAAATATCACGCTGTGCGAACAAACAGCGTTTTTGGCTGAGTTATACAATCTATGTTGGAGAGGAATGATACAAGATAAACAGCACAACAGATTGACATACCCGGGCGTCACAGTACATGAACCCTTATTGGACATGAATTCCAATAAGGGTCCATGCTTAATCTACAGTTATAAGCTTAATAATGAAATTCCCAGTAAAATAAGTCAAATTGAAATGTAGAGTATTTTTTTATTATTTCAAATAAAATAATTTCTAAGCAATTAAGGTAGTGTCAAATTCATGTTTCACGAAGTAGCAGTTGAATATTGCAATTGAAATAACTCCCATGTTGGTTGAAGCCAATCTATATGGCACCAGTCTGGAACAAGATGCCAGAATGAGTAAAGGGTAATCGAGAGGTAGTATAACAATGAAGGAAACAAAGAGAGGATCAAAGATAGCCAGCCACTTGTTTTGATTGGCTGTTTATTTCTTGCATTGGCCTCCTATGGCTGTTTTTGGTCAAACAAGCCTTACAACCAAAGGATCCTACCATTTTCTCCTTGGATGGACAACGGGGTAAACAAAACTTTACTTAGAACAGTGAGTATCAAAATATGTTGTAACAGCTAACTTTCACTTACATATGTCAGGATTGTGAAAACAAAACAAGGATAAACCTCGGCAACACCCGAGCACAGAAAACAGCCGTCATAGCATGAGCAAACAAAAGACGTACAGCTTGGATCCTGGAAAATCTAGCTGATATATCAGGCTAGTGTAGTACAACACACTCATAGTAGGGTAGGGGCCTTAGAATCGGGTGGAGTAGAGAAATGAAGTTCCAGTCTGGTTACGTGTTTCAAAATCAAACATTTTACAAGCCAGACACTCTCGAACTGATTATTTGGCAAAGCGACAAAAGGTTGCATGTCAATGTGTCTGTGCGTATTATTTTATCTTTCAGCCTAGGTCCGATAAGCCAAAATTTATGATAAAATCCTAAAAAGTGATAAGATAAACCCAGTGACAACAATATTATCTATCTTTCACCTGTTATTTAAACCATGTGGGCAACAGAACTAAAAAGTCCTGAGAGACCATGAAAAGACGGCAATCATCTGCGTAAACAATGTCATTTTCAATTACCACGTATGAAAGCTTATAGAAATGGCTTTGTAATTATCTAAATAAGTATATGAGTATTTGTGCATGAATGTGTGCAATTGTTTAATATTTGTAACTTGACAAAACTATGTACAAATTAATTACAATGAAGTTGAAACCATGAACAACCATGAACATGAACAGATTCAAGTCTAACGATAACAGCGTGAATGGAGTTGATAGCATTACAGCCATTAACTCCTGGCTCGGTCGGAATGCCCATGTTCGACGGGTGGGGCCGGACCGTCAGCCGTCAGAAACAAGACCGCTTTGAGAATTGGAACATGGAATGTACGCACATTGTATCGAGCGGGAAAGCTAGCAAACGTTAAACTAGAAATGGAGAGATTGCATATTAATATACTTGGCGTATGCGAAACAAGATGGCCAGATGCAGGTCTTTTTGATATAGAAGGATACAAAGTCGTATACTCTGAAGGAGATAAACGTGAAAAGGGAGTTGCTATGATTCTGGACAAGCAAATGAGTAATTGTGTTTTGGGATATTGGACCCTCTCGGAAAGAGTCATGCTGATTAAACTGAAAGGGCAAACACATGATGTGTTGATCATTCAGGTGTATGCACCAACAGCTGATAGCACTGTAGAAGACATTGATGCATACTATGATCAACTTGAAGAGGCTATGAGACACCGCAAATCTCAAGATGTAGTAATTGTGATGGTAGACCTCAATGCAAAGGTAGGAGAACAGCGAGTCGGAAATATAGTAGGAGGTCACGGTCTGGGAGTGCAGAATGGAAGAGGAGAAAGATGGGAAGATTGGTGTGCAGCACATGATCAGGTGATCACGAACACATGGTTCAAAAACCACAAAAGACGACTGTGGACATGGAAAGATCCTGGAGACAGGTATAAAAACCAGATCGACTATGTGACGATAAACAATCGTTTAAGAAATGCTATTCAACAAGCAAAAACCTACCCTGGAGCAGACTGCGGAAGCGACCACAACTCTGTTGTATGTACAATCAGACTGAAACTTCGTTGATTAAAGCGTACAATCCCAGAAGCCAAGCTACAGTGGAATTTTCTTCGAGAAAATCAGGACCTCAGAGCCAGATACGCAGTTGCTGTACAGAATCGTTTTTTAGTTCTCGAAAGAAAAGAAGGCAGCAAGTGGGAAGTGCTAAAAGAAGCATTACTAGAAGGAGGGAAGGAATTCGTTCAGCCAAAAGAGAAACAAGCAAAGTAAGCCTGGATGAAACCAGAAATCTTGCAAAAGATGAGAGACAGACAAAATATCATGGAGAGAGACTCGGACCGATACAAAGCAATAGACCGTGAGATTAGGAATGACTGCAGAAGAGCAAAAGAAACATGGCTCAATGAGCAATGTCAAGAAATTGACATTGCTCAGGAGGAAATGCCTCGTCAACAAGGATATTTCTGCTTGTCTGAGGGCTCAAAGTAATGACCGTGAGTTACAATTACTGTGAGCATATCATTTTGGTTGTCATCAGAAGTTTGAAATGACTTCTCCATACCTGCTAAGGAGGTATGATACAAATAATTTGGAAGAAAGATGTTAAGTCTTGCCTACCTTTCCCATTTCCATGTGGAGTATTAAACCTCTTGGCATCACCCAAACTAGTGCTCCTGTACTCTTGTAAACGCCCAGAAATGAAATAAGGTAGTACACAAAACCATTTATACTTTTTTGTTACTATTTACTCATTAATGTTTATTTCACAGGATCGGAAAGTCCATAAACAACAAACGTTGGCTGAATATTCATTCTTCCCAAGTTATTTAAAATAAATAAAATGATGCTGGAACTGCATGAAGTTGTATAAAGAAATTACGAAAAAAATTATGGCAATAAAATGAATTAGTTAAAATGGTCAAGAAGTTTCTTTTAAAAAGATCCTTGTTATTAATTGCTTGTAGATAAAAAGCTATATTATACATTCAGGGTTTACCTAGGACAGTTAGATGATAAGTAACTTTTTCAATAATTTGCTTGTAGCTATCGTTTTTATTTCATAAAAAGCAAATGCTTATAAATTAATTAATTTATTTATAAGGAATGTTTATACAGGATGATCAGTTCAACAAATAATATGCTGTCAACAATGTGAGTCCTGGAACAAATGGAGAGAGTTAACTGGAGTACTCTGCGAGAGAAAAATGCCTCCCAAGCTCAAAGTGCTAATTTATAAAACAGCAGTGAGACCAGTCCTGATCTACGGAAATGAAACTTGGCCTATTACAGGTACTCATGCGTACAAGATCAGCTCCTGTGAAATGCGCATGCTCAGATACTGCCTTGGAATAAGTTTAGAGGAGCACAGGAGGAATGAGACGATAACAACAGAAGCAGGGGTGATGCCAGTAAAAGATCTGATGAGAAAAATGAGGACGGAATGGTTTGTCCGTGCTTGTCGCCGAAAAGCAGAGGAAGACATCAGGATGGTATGCGAAATGAGAGTTGAAGGAAATAGAGGCAGAGGCAGACCAAAGCAAAGATGGAGGGATACAGTGAAAACAGACCTTCGCTGGCTTGATCTGGAGGGAGAGGACACTAGCGACAAGAGCAGGTGGCGGAGTCTGGTCGAGCCGAATATACGGCAGAAACCCGCTACCCGGTCAGGATACAGCGGAGCAAGGTGAGCAAGGTGAGCAATGTGAGTCCTAATGAAAAAGACACTAGGAATATACAAGAATCAAAGCATTTAAATATCTACATATAATAAATAGAAATATAAACTATGTTTAAAATTAAATCGTCTANTAAAAAACAGCAGTGATACCACCCCTGATCTACGGAAATGAAACTTGGCCTATTACGGGTACTCAGGCGGACAATATCAGCTCCTGTGAAATGTGCATGCTCAGATACTGCCTCGGAATAAGTTTAGAGGAGCACAGGAGGAATGAGACGATAACAACAGAAGCAGGGGTGATGCCAGTAAAAGATCTGATGAGAAAAAGAAGGATGGAATGGTTTGGCCATGTTTGTCGCCGAAAAGCAGAGGAAGACATCAGGATGGTATGCGAAATGAGAGTTGAAGGAAATAGAGGCAGAGGCAGACCAAAGCAAAGATGGAGGGATACAGTGAAAACAGACCTTCGCTGGCTTGATCTGGAGGGAGAGGACACTAGCGACAAGAGCAGGTGGCGGAGTCTGGTCGAGCCGAATATACGGCAGAAACCCGCTACCCGGTCAGGATACAGCGGAGCAAGGTGAGCAAGGTGAGCAATGTGAGTCCTAATGAAAAAGACACTAGGAATATACAAGAATCAAAGCATTTAAATATCTACATATAATAAATAGAAATATAAACTATGTTTAAAATTAAATCGTCTATACAGACTTATATGCAGATTAATTTATTGAATCAATTTTCAAACCGGAAATAATAAGTGTCAAGACGAGAAATCTTGACCTAACATCATTTCACTAACCAATGCAGTTGGAGTTTTTTTTAAAGTTTATTAGCTCCCTACGTTTACTCCTTTTTCTGTTGAATAACAAGTATTTAATTCTTCGGTCAGTATTTGTGTATAAATAATTCTCTCTTTTTTGTTACGTTGGCAACGAGTTTATAAACTTTGCTTTTTTCCATCTACATTCATTTCAGTAATTGAAAATCTGTATCCGAACACCTGACATACTCTCAGTGGATTAGAGTTTGATGTTGTAATGAAGATATGCCTTGGTACAAAAACAGGATTTACTAATGGATTATGAAACCAAGAATAACTTTCTCTTGCTAGCAATATTAAATTTTCAATAAGCAGAAGGATAGCAAAGATGAGATGGATTTGCAGATGGCTACTTTTCACTACGATTTATATTTTTGGAGGTATTTACTGGTTTAATTAATTCTCAGAACTTTGAAACGTTTGTCAGATTTAAAAATAAGGTTAAAACATTCTCTTTTATGTATTTCTATCGTGTTTGGAACTGAATTATCCAGACAATTTATAAAACTCCTTGCCAGCCGTTCTACAGATAACCAGTGTATATCTTAGACATTGATGATGAACGTCTTGATTTGTGTCAAAACGTTCTACCTTATTGAAGACAGTAATGGTATAGAATAAATTTCAACTGTTATTTATATATATTCTCACGTATATATAGTATATATCCAGTCAACATACATAAAGAGGTATCGCTAACACTGGAGACAGTATACACTGCAATATAAAAGAAACTCAGATTTTTTCAGTTTCTTAAGCTCCTTTTGGGGAAAAACTTACTTCTTGATATTGTAAACTGGGCTCAATGTTCATAGTTCTATGAACATTGAACTATGAGTCCAGGGCATACGGATACCTAAAGAAGAGAAGTGCTTTTTTAAAAAGATGACCTGCGGTTTCTCTTTACAGGTGACCATTTTATTTCCTTCTGTACAAGAGTGGCATCCTTCACTGTTATTTTAGCTTCTCATGTTATTTTTAGAATTTTTTAACTCCTTCATTTTCTTTTTCCTTCAATCACAGAATTTTTTCCTTCAAATATACTTTTTGCTCAATATCTTACACCTGCTACAAAAAAACATCGATACAGGATAAGATATTGTATGAGGAATAGTTTTTCCTTCCTGACCAGGAATTGCTTTCGAACTCATGGGACACTGGTTAACTGGTACCAACAGCGTTTTTTCAATATTTTCATTAAGTGAGAATATTCATTATTTCCAGCAAAATATTTTGGAGTTAAAGCTACGATAAGCAATTTGCATATGCCTCTTTATAACAAATAGTAATAAGTCATAATAATAATAATATTGATAATAACAAACAAGTAATAAAAGTAATAATAACTGGACTTCAAGTCTTAAGATCGCAGTGGAGTCTTTGGCCCATACTATCTTAACATTTAATTTCAAAATAGTCAGGAACCAACACTGGGAAAGGTAAAGAAGAAAGAAAAAACATATATTTAAAAAAAACACCCTAAAAAGAGGAAGGATAACTAAAGAGGAAAAACAAAATCATGACATATTCTTCACAAATACTTAATTCAGATGTAAGTAACTGGGTCTGACAGAAAAAAGGTGACTTGAAAAAGATTACCTGGAGGACAACAAGAGCCGTTCAAGGAGAAGCCAATAAAAAGCAGCCGACGGACCATTATATGGTTGTACAAATTATTTTCCCTCTATTCAGGACTTTTATTTTTCTGAGATAACCTAAGGAAATTTGCAAAGCGGGGTGTAGAGATGTAGGTAGAATAAGCGTCAGGGATTGAAAAAAATCTAAAGAAATAAAACTCGGTGGAAATGATGATCAGCTCACGGTCGTCATCATTATCATTACCGTTATTACTATCACTATCATTATCATTATCATTATCATTATCATTATCATTATCATTATCATTATCATTATCATTACCATTATCATTACCATTATCATTATCACTATCAATATCACTAGCATTAGCATTATCATTACCATTACCATTATCATTACCATTATCATTACCATTATCACTATCACTATCATTATCACTATCATTAGCATTACCATTATCATTAGCATTATCATTACCATTATCATTACCATCATTACCATTATCACTATCACTATCACTATCATTACCATTACCATTACCATTGCCATTATCACTATCATTATCATTATCACTATCATTATCATCATCATCATTATCATCATTATCAGTATTTTTCAAAGGTATTCATGTAAGAAACTTATGTAGCACTTTGTGATGATAAAAATTATCTAGGGCCATATCAATGATCAAATTTTTTCTGACATTTAACATAAAGAAAGTTAAATACAAGAACCTTAGTGATACTTTTAGATATAGTAATCATAATGATAACAACATGAATGATAAAGAAATAACTTATTATTATTATTATTATTATTATGCTTATTATTATTATTAGCAGTAGCAGTAGTAGTAATAGTAGCAGTAGTAGTGGTAGAAGTAGTAATAGTAGTAGTAGTA
>RDPX01000014.1:813067-829709 GCA_003991215.1 Morbakka virulenta | reverse complement strand
AACCATTTGTGAGCAGCTTTATTTACTTGTTCATATTTTTCTGGCTTGGCTCTTTTGCTAATATTGCCTTCATCAAATTGTTTAAATATCTTATCCTTGTTCTTCTTCCAAGTCGATAGTGTGCTCCTTGTTATAGCAAACTTTTCAGCAACATCTTTTGGAGCATTTCCCTTTTCCAACTCCTTAAGAGCATTATACTTTATTTTACACGGCTTATTATCTACTCGACGTTTTTTCCCTGCTACCACAGACGCCATTTTTATTCATGAGAATGAAAACTTCAATTTTTTTTTTTTTTTTTTACGTTTTAACGTCATTTTTCTCCAGTAATCGGGGCTCAGACGGTGCCCTTCAGAGGGACTTTGGATTTGGCAGTGAGGAATTTCTTGGCCGGATGCCCTTCCTGACACCAACCAATGGCTTTTTTTTCTTTGCAAAGTTCCAAATTCTCCTCGACAGCTCGGGGAATCGAACCCGGAACTCTTGGTTACTGTGCAGTTGCACTAACCATTAAGCCACGGCTCCTCAGAATGAAAACTTCAATAAAAGGAGTTATTTATAAACACACCACACCACTTGTGGCATTCGAAAGACGTGTTCGAATGTTTTGGTTCGAATGATCTAAGGGGCCAAACACACGCAGGAAATATTCGAATCAGAAAAAAGTCTGAAGTATTTGTCAATTTTCAGGTTGTTCGAGTTATGGAGAGTGAAAATAGCCTAATTTGCCTTCAAGGGACCAAAAATATTGTTCGAGTTAAGGAGAATTTCGAGTTATAGAAATTCGAGTAGTAGAGAGTTGATTATTATGAGTTTATTAAGGAATTTTTACGGTGCCTACGATTTTGTTTGAGTTAAGGAGCTTTTCGAGTTATAGGGTTTCGAGTTATGGAGAGTCCACTGAATATATACGGTAACATACTCATTGCTTAGTGTTGTGCGCAAACAATGTGTATGGTTTTATGGGTAAATGTGTGTCATTCATATTATCCTATTTAAGATCTTTAATCTGATTTAGAGTATTTGTGTATGCTCATTTATTTTTTCATGCAATGATTTCATTTAAAACGTATTGCGAGGCCCTAATGTCAGTAAAATTTTTTCCTTTTTTACAGAGAAAGACCGATGACATATTACTAATGGCCCAGAGAGTACATGAATATACACTTCGTCTGGCAAAAGACTTTACTAAAACTGAGTCAGTTGATGTTGTTCCTACAAAGTACCAGACATATAAAACTACACAATTTTGTAAGTGTTTGCATCAGTTCAACCAATTTTAAAAGTTATAATTGTTTAGTCAACAGTAACAAATAAAATACAAAGGAAGGTCACATATTGCCTAAATGTGTTGGAAATTATTTCAGATACATTTCGTAATAGGTGTACCAAATTTTTTTATGTGTTTTATACTGTACCTCTTCCAATTTAACGGCGCTTGGGATGTTTGGGTAAAAAAATTGCAATGTATTTCCTCCAATTATTGACGCAGCATGCAATTTTGGCATACTTTGAATGGTTCTCTTCTTGAAGAAGCCCCTTGCTTTGATAAGCTACTAGGAATGACTTTCACTCCTGATATAAAGTGGAATACTTACATCTAATCTGTTGCTAAGGCTGCTGGTAAAATTGTGGCTCTTTCTACCACTCCAGAAAGTATCTGACGCCTGATGCAATCCTCTACCTGTACAAAAGTCAGATATGCCCAAAGATGGAGTATTGCTGCCACATCTGGAGAGGTGCTGCCCAGGGCACTCTTTCTTGCCTTGACAGAGTTCAAAATCGACTTCGCAATATAGTTGGAGATGATCTGTTTAGTTCTCTACAGCCCCTTTCTCACAGAAGAGACGTTGGTAGTTTTTCTCTACTCTGTCAGAATTTCCATGGTAAGTGCTGGACTGAGCTTCAATGCCTAGTTCCTCGTAAAAAGTTTTTAACAAGAACGCGGCTACCACTACTGCAAAGAATTTTCCTTTCTTCTTCCATGTGCCTAACATCAAACGGAATTTCCATGAAAAGAGGTTTTTTCCAAGAACCTCTAATCTGTGGAACACTTTGCCACAAGATTGCTTCCCGGAGGACTATAACATGGACATCTTCAAATCAAATGTCAATAAACACTTGTCAAAGCCTTCCTTGTAAGTCATCAAATTTTATTCATTCATTTATATTTTTCGTCCCTTTCACAATACTTATCATCATCATCAAGGCCAAAAGTCACTCGAGGATGATGGCTAATGAGATGGATAGACTGACAGGTGGATACCTGTCAGTCTATCCATCTCATTAACACTCATCCTCGAGTGGCTTTTGGCCTTGATGTGTGGTGACTCAATAATACATAAAAAAATACTTTTCTTTCCTCTAACTTAACGTGTACCAAAAATCTTTGCCACATGGGTTGTAAATGTTTATCTGAAAAACGGAGAAGATCTTTTTGTGAAAATAACTCGAGAAATACTATTTTTACACGGCCTTAATCAAGGGGGTAATAAAGCTTTCTGCATCCCATATTTTTCAATCTACAGATATGGACATGCACTCTAAATTTCTTATCCTTTTTAAAAGAAGGATGCAATCAAGCAAGCAATAAAGTAAAGAGCGAGTTAAACACAAAACAGAAGAAGAAAAATACATATTAAGAAAATAGGACTTCTACTTATAAAATATCTTTCTAAAGAAAAAAATGTTGATGAAAAATTCCTCTAATTTCATCCAGATTGATTAATTATTCTCTGCTAAGTATAGCACGGATTCACATTGCTCAAGAATTACTGTTTTTTTCTTTATTTATGAACGCAAGTCGAAAAACTATATTATTTTTTGCCTTGCGTTAAATTAGAAGAATTAAAAAAGTGTTTGTCGTATGGTTCTAAGAGATTACCTCATGATAATATTCACGTAATCAATATTCGATAAAAGTTGGAATGGTAGTAATAAAAGTAAACAAGACAAGTAATAGCAGTCCCTGGAATACCACCAATGGTAGTAACAATAGTAGCAAGAGGTAGTAATAGTAGTAAAAGAATAATAATAGTGGAATAAGTGAGGGTAGTAATAGTGGCCATATTGGTATTAGTAGTTGGAAGATTAGTTGTATTAAACGTATCAAACGTGTGAAAAGTATGAAAAGTATGAAAAATATGAAAAAACCGGAAAGTATTAAAGTATGAAAAATGTGAAAAAACCGGAAAGTATTAAAGTATGAAAAGTATGAAAAGGACAGGTAGATTGTGGAGTTCTTTCGCTTCTGACTACTTTCCTCCATCATACAGCTTGAATGTTTTTCAGTCTAACGTACAGTCCTCACTCTTACAATTAGGATTTTTTTCTATCTTTCTGTCACAGTGACTTTACGCCTTTTTTGGTTCTAGACTGAAAAATGCTTATGAAAAAACGTGTATATGAAGATGTTGACTACTTCCAAGGTTTTGAATTAAGACTAGTAGGTAATTCTTAGGTAGTTGAGTTAATAGCTAATGTTTTACTTAAATAGTAAACACTAAAATCATAAAACATAAGACAGAATAATTGATAAACCTGACTCAAGCTTTGGGATTATTTTTGTTTTTGTACATTAGTAGCTGGAATTGGATACATTCACAGAGGAAAAACAATCTTGACAGAAAGGAGCGAGTTTCCTAGCTCCACTGATGTAGTTGCCAAATCATGGGATTCGTTGAACGACAAAATCAGCTTATCCAGAATAGAATTGCAATCTGGTGAGTATTGCTAACAGCAAATCATGTTTTGTTTTGAACAAAAATTTCCAGTATATTCCCAGAAAAACCCCCACATAAATCTAAGATGTAGTTTTTAATGGCGAAATCGTGAGAGGTTTTACATGTTTTAACAGCTAAAATGATAAATAATAGAAAAAAATTACACACACACACACACACACACACATATATATATATATATATATAAAAAAACAATTACGAAATGGTTGACATGGTAATCGACTGATGATCCATGATATCTACTTTATTCTTAGTCATTATCATCATCGTAATCATTATTCTTAGTCATCTATCATTTAACATTTTTCATCACCCTTCACCATAGTTCTATCCTTCATACATCATTATTTTTCTTTCTCTCTGCGGATAGTTCATTCTTATGTTTTTCGTTGTGTTGTCCTTTGTGTTGTGGTGTGGATTGTTCATGTATGGATTGTCCCATTATTGTCATTTTATCAGCAGGTTCCATTTTTGGCTAAAGTTTGCTGAGTGTTTCACTCTAATACTATATATATATATATGTATATATATATATATATATATATATCTGTCAATCCCAGGATCTTCCAACTTTGTAAAAAAAATGAACTATAACGCCATCTAACCTTGTAGAGCTAGAATGATGATACACTACAATGAGCTCTAATTAGGTTAGAAAGGGAGCAATATCAAACTGATCTCCCAGAGAGAAAATTTGTATTTTGTTGTTTTTGATGACCTTAGTAAAGCCTGATCTTTAAAACACAAAGATAAAGAAAAGGGATAAAATTTGAAAAACAACACGTGACCTTTAAACTCTAAGAATTTAACTTCTTAGCTTATGTATAGCCACTAGAAACCTAAGTAGATCCACAATCGTTAAAAATATGTTAAATGATGATCTAAAGGATTTGGTTCCTGACTTGTTCTGTCACTTTTTACTCTCAGGTAGAACATCCTTCTCTTCTTCATGTCCTACCAGCTTCCGACGTTGACGATCATGATTGTAAACCATTTTCTGTCAAAAGCAGTAGCATTATAAATATACGTTTCCTCCACCTGCAACTGATTGCTCACCAACATGGCGTATTCTTCTCCAAGCTTTCCTGTTTTTCGTGGATTCATTAAGTTCTTGAATGGTGAGACTAGACCATTTCTCTATATTGTCCGTTCAACGAGTTGGTGGGTTTGCCTCTGCTACTCTTTTATGAAATATTTCCTTCCACATATATTTTTGACAGACCTTTTTGGGAGCGTTTTAAATGTCTATATAACTTTTAAACTCTACTTTTGACTGTACACATCAAGGGCTTTAATCCTGTCATTTCTCTCAAAGCAGCATAAAGAAGCGTATTCGTAGTTTAATTGCCAGGGACGGATAATGTTAAACTTTCCATTTATGTTATTCTTTGTCTGGCTCTAGCTCTTTTATCAGATATTTTTCCTTCCACAACAATCTTTTCAATGCTTTCTTTTTCTCTGGTGACATGATCAACCAAGCTTAACTGTTTTTGTCTTGTTACCTTTAACAGTGACCTTGTTTTATTATACCTAGCTACAACTTCAAAATTACTCGCTCTCTTCACCGAAGATACCTTTAACATGCGTCTAAAACACCACATATTATTTGTTTCTATCTTCGTCTTTCATCGCCTTACTGATTGTTTATTCTTTGCATCCATAAAGCAATGTTGACCACAGAAAGCATTTTAAGAATGGTTTTTTATTTGAACTTACTTATTTGCGAGAAAGAATGTTTTTATGTTTTTCAAAAGCATTTTCGGCTGTAGCAATCATTCTATTTATCTGCTTCTCTCTTTTACAGACATGTATTATCATGCTTCCAAGATAATCGAACTAGGTTACTTGCTCTAGTTCTTTACCATCTAATTCTGTATTACATATTGCTGTTTTTCCTTTTTGCTAATGACCTGGAGTTCAGTCCTATGTTCACTGTACAACAGCTGTATAACAGCTGTACCATCTGCATACGTAATATTAAATAGTGATACTCTTTTTACTTTATAGTTCTGTTCTGGTATGATTTTATTGATAACTGTTCGACCATGTATCGAAAAAAAGTCAGATGATAAGATGCATCCTTGGCGTACTCCTCTTTTGATAGAAATCCAATTGTTCTTCAATTCTGACGGTCTTTACCTGCTCCCAGTAGAGATTTCTTAGTTATTCTTGTGTTTTTTCCATCTCTGATGTTTTGAATGTTCTTTTAAAAGGTCTGTCTGCTGCACTCTGTCAAACGTTTTTCGTAATCAAGTGTATGCAACTCAAAGATCTTTTTTGCATCTCTAAAGAACGTTCTGAAATCATTCGCATGACAAATATTTGATCCCTGTTGTCTGTATCTTCATGAAAACAACTGTTTGGGGTCAATTTTGCTTTCAAATTTGTCTCTTGTTCTTAATGTTATGACTATGAAGATGATTTTGGTGATGTGGTTCATTAAACGTATTAATCTGTAATTTTTACATTGAAGTAGATCACCTTCCTTAGGGATATTGATAAATAATGATTCCTTTATTCTTTGATGAATTATCCCTTTGTCGTAACTTTTTTTGCAAGCTGAGAGGCTTTTTCAATGCCTAGATAACAAAATACCTCTATTAACCCGCTGGAAATGGCAATATTTCTTTGCAATGTTGTCATTTCTGACGACTTAATCATTTTTCATTCGTCTTAAAGCATTTTAATTTCTTCTTTTAATATTGTATTTCCATGTAATTCTGTGTCATTAACAACTTCTTGTATTTCGTTCTCTCTATTTTCATAATCACACAGCTCTTTAATGTATTCTTCTCACCTATTCAAGATATCCATTTCGAAAATTAATTTCCCACCTTTGTTTTCAAAAGTGGTATTGGCAGAATTAGTTTTCCTGTTTGATAACCTTTCAAGTTTGTTGTACATAGGTTGGAGATCTTTCTTTTCTGGATCTTGAATTTCAGCAGATTGTTTATTTAGCTATATTTCTTTTGCTACTTTGCATTTTGATGTAATTTTTTGTAGATTTCTTTCTATTAAATGCTTTTGGAATTTTTAAAGTGCTAGTGCTAATATTTCCTCAGTTATCCATGGTTGATTTGTCATTTTCTGTATTATTGGTACTACCTTCTTCGTTCTTTCCAATAAAATTGATTCTAATTGTTTCCAGTCATTGTCTATATCCGTATCAATGTTACTTTCATTCTCTTCTACTTCTAACTGAGCAAATCTATTGTTTATTTCTAGTTTTTATTCATTTATGATAGCAAGCAGAGTTTGTTCTTAGTAACTTAAAATTACGTTTCTGTTCTTTTTTGTTGTTGTTATTGTAATGGATTTTAAACTGCAGTTGAATTTTGCAAATACTAACCGATGGTCGTTATTACAATCCGGAAGAACAGTAGTGACAGTAAATCTCTACGTAATACGCTACAGAAATAAAATAATTGCTAAATCAAACTTATATTTTAAGGAGTTACAGCATACGCCTGGGTCATCTATAAAGAACTTCGACCGAAGAATGAGAGGCAGGGGTACAAAGTCGTCAAGTAAGTATTTTGAAGATCATTTGAATAGGAGCAGTAAATTTTACACCAAGACATATAGAGACCCAGAGACACATACATATACATACACCCATGTGTGTATGGGTATGCATATTTATATGTATATGTATATGTATATGTATATGTATATGTACATGTATATGTATATGTATATGGATATGGGTATGCATATGTATATGTACTTCAATGGTAGATTCTGTATTCTGTTTCTTTATGTATGTGGGGTTTTTTAACAAAATGACCAGACTATTATTGCAAGTATTGGCAATAATAATGATAACGTGGACTACTAACTTAATATGTAAACGCATACAATCGAGATTAGTGAGTTTTCTCTTACCGTTTTTGCTTAATAAGCATTTTACATTCTCTCACTCAGCAGCTAACAAAATTCAATAGTGATTCGCCATGTTTAAAAAACTAAATAATTTTTCAAGTGTGTGTGAGATATGTCAATCATGCATCGACACTTTTGTAAATACAAAAAAATGCCTTGAAGTGTTAGGTGAATTACAGAATATATATACTCTATAAACGTGAAGTTGGATGAGGTGCTTGTCAATTCGATATTGCAATGTAATGTCTATTCCTTCCTTCCAGTCGGAAAGTAGGGAATAAAACAGTCGCTGAACAAGTATAAAGATATCAAATATCTAGCAAATTATACTTTTCTTTTTATTTTCAGTGTCTATATTTATATAATAGAAGAGTGCGTGTGTATGTCCGTATGTGAAGGGATGCGGCAGTGCATGATCCAAATTGAAAACAGAAAAGCTTAAATTTGGTTTGAGGTTACTTTGCAACCATGCACTGAATGTAGACTATGGTTTTAGGGTTGTGATCACTGTGGTTGCCGCCACTACCGAAAATGAGGGCCATTTGTGCTCTTTCCCGAAAAAAAAGTCTACAATCAAAAGATAAATGTAATCAGTTAATAGAAAAGCTCAAATTTTATGTCAGGATAATTTTCAACACTGTGCTGAATATAGCTTATGTTATTTTTTTATATGGATTGCAAAAACGGTTGTCGCATGTGGACCCTTTTTCAAAGATAAAGACTTACAATCTTAAACCAGGCAACTCAGGAAGCTCAATTTTAGCGTCAAGTTTATTTTGCATCCCTGCTATGAATAGAGATCATGTTATGTTTTGTTAAGATCATTGGATGGGCCACCGGGGCAGAAGGAGATGGTCATGTTGACCAGTTTTAAACATGGGGACCCAAAATCAGATATTTATTGCGGAAAACATTCTTTTCATCGATTAATCATTATTAATAATTATCTTTTAATTATAGAAAACTTAAAATTAGTTTTAGCATTCTAATTCTTTTGCTTTATTTTTTGTATAACTCTAGCATAGTACCTTTTATTGCTCGTATCTTCTTAACAGGCATCGCTTTCAAATACGCCTTATGATCCTTGTGGGATGTTCAAAATCTGGGCTGTGTTCTTTAATAGTCTGCAACGGTTATTATGGAAACATCTGATAAAATTTACTTGTTACCATAATAAATAATGTAGCCGTAGGATAACAAATATGTCTTTAAAAATATGAATAATGATAAAGTATCAATTTGGATTTCATTCTTGGTGGCATTCTAGCAAATTGATTAAGATAGATTGATATCAAGTTGTTATTGGAATTTTTTTTATGTACTAGTGAGTCACCACACATCAAGGCTAAAACCCACTCGAGGACGAGGGTTAAAATGAAAAAAAAAAGTTAATAAAAAAAGATATAAAAAAATAGTAGGATCAGATGTTAAATACAATATGAAGGTCATCGGCAAAGACGTACATGAAAATAGGAACATACTGTAGAATAGAATACGTAACAGTTCAAAATTTTCTCTCTTAATTTGTTTTGGTACGATATGAATCTATAGTTAAGAATAGCCTCTTCTAAGTAACTCGCTCCACAGAAGGTACCTAACTAATAAGTAATACAAAGTTTAACTGATATTTATATAAACAGATATATGTAAATATATAATAATTATATGTCATAAATAATGATAATATATCTAATATATAGTCTTTAAAAACTTAGCAGTTTACGTCGGAAAAAATATTTCGTTGTGTCTATGAAACATAACGTTTAAAGCATTATTACTCTGGACAATTTTTGTTTGTCACATTTTTGTTTGTTGTCTCAAATTCTTAATTGGTGATCGCATATCTATTTTACGAGGTTGCCTGTATTCTTATGATTTATTCAACATAACAGGCTATTTGCAACACAAATCTTTGATATCTTTAGTTAATTTCCAAATAAATTAGTTTTGTTATTAAAAGCTGTGGGCTAAATGTGGATTTCCTCTTAATTTTTTTTTGTTCAATGCTGTTTTTTTTATTTATAGGTCATTTCTACAAAAAGAAGTTGAAGAATTTTATACATTTCCAAAATCCAAAGCTGAAACTGTTTTAAACTCTTACGTCATTTCACTTGCCACAGATCCAGTTATGCTAAACATTGGCGACATTATTGAAATCACAATTAACCATCGAGAGGTAAGCTTTTTTTCCTCTCAGATTACATTTGGGCAATTTAATTGGTGACAGGCAGTATTCATTGCCAAATTACGCATTTATGATCCAATCTGCAATATGATGCAAAATATGATGCAATTGTCATTAAATCATACGAACTTTATTATCATTTCTTGGCAGTATCTGATAGTTAACGTTGCTACAACTTCCAAAGTTCATTAAATATGTGGGTTGAAAACTTATAAACCAAATACAATAAAATTACGACAGGTTTTCAATATCCGGAATCAGTCAGTATCTAATACGCTATAAAAAAAAGAACAGAGGTTGGTAAACAGGGTAAAAATAGAAACTAAGAGCATATAGATAATAGGCAACTCGTTGCTTGAATATTACAAATGTATGCCAACTTGTCAAAATCCAATTTACATTCCTTATTTTGTATTTCTATTCAATTTACCTTCTATGCAATCATCAAGCTTGCCTGGAATATTGATTTTTATTTAACAATTTTCTCCTTATTCGTTTTCATAAAGATCCCTATATTCACAATGAAAAGTAACTGTTGGACTTTCCCACTAAAAAGACTTGGTGGAAGCTAATTTCCAGCACTCCTGTGGGACAACGTATAACACCGCAGAAAGAACAATTTCATATGTAATTCTTAGTTTTCCACTCGAATGTTGTCAAACATTTTTTCAAAAATGTTAGTTTATTTGATTAGCAATGGCATTTAAGAGAATATCCTTGACATAAAAAGGAAGGTTGCTTAGTTTGATTTTAGGGGGCTTTCAGTGGCTTATTCAAATACTGACTAAGCACTTGGCTAATTACACTGACTCTCTGGATCATTTGTCAAAATCGTTTTACTGTGCAGATTGGAAACGTCTGGTGACAGGATACATCCTTGCATAACTCCACGTATTCATTGTTAACATTGAAAAGGTCTTCAATATATTTTGACTACCTGTTTAACAAACCTTCTTTACCCATTAACATAATCATCATCATCATCATCATCATCACCATCATCACCATCATCACCATCATCACCATTTATACAGGTAACGTTTGTATATGCTTTGTTTCCTTTAGTTTCTCTTATTTAAAAATGCATATATTTGTTACCTTCATTGGGATTTTATTTTTTCTTGGAACTGCAAATTCATCCAATCTTTTTTTACCTTATCACATATTTTCTTTACTTTACTATTAAACTCTTTATATTTATCCATATTTGCTGTTGCATTTCTTCTCTCTTTTATCAATTCAAGAATTTATTTGCTATCCACATTTCTTTATCTTTCTTAGCTTTTACTGCAAAATTATAAGAAATTGTTTCATTAATAATCTCCCTCGTTCGTACCCATATTTCTTCTGCAACTGTAATATTTTCGCGGTTCTTAAGTCTGTTTTTTTATTTATTGTAAACTTGTCGGTAAAGGTTTTGATATGATTTTAGTTGTTTTCTTAAGGGTTTTTTTAATTTAACCTGGAGTTTGCGTATAACAAGTACATGGTTACTATTCCTATCAGCCAGTCTCTTGTAGCTCTCAATTTTTGACTGGTAGAAAGCTCTTAAGGCGTATTGAGATGTGAAGATGTGGGTCCTGGAGAAGGCAAGCCTTGTCAGGACACCGGGCTGGATCACTGGTGGTTTGCGAACACACCATCGAAAGGAAAAATTATTAAAGACCCTACTGAAAGACTACCAGGCTTTCAGAATAACACTAGAAAACAATGGGTCTCCTCAAACCAACTGCTGACAGGCCATGGCAGAAGATCAGCCAACATGTACAAATGGCGACTAAAAGACACTGCAGACTGTCCCCACTGCAGTGGAACCCAGAAGACTGCAAAACACATCGTCCTCCAGTGCCCAACAACCAGACTGGAGGGAGGTTTCGACACCGTCCTCAACTGTGATGAAGAATTCGGAAACTGGCTGAGGAGATATAATGTGGAGATGTAGCCATACGCTACTACTACTACTATTCCTATCAGCTCCTAACAATTATTTTAATTTTTTCTCTTGTGGACGAGTGTAAGTTAGTTTTGTTCCTAATTCTACTTCCATCTAAGTTCATTGTCTTCTAGGATACAATTGGTACTGGTGTCTGAAAAAAACGGTTTTTTACTTTGAGACTTAAACCTGCCAAAAAGGAAAGCTAGGTTTTTAGATTCAAGGTTCGAGGCTCAGGCAATAAAATTTGTTGCTGACAAGTTGACAATGTGGTTCTTTTTATTGCTAAAAACCAAAGAAGGCTTAATGTTACTGTGTAGGACACTGTGAAGAAAAGACAAAAGAGAAGGTTAATATTCGAGACAAGAGTTAACCTTAGACTAAGAATTTTTCACGTAATAGGCATAAATAACAGCATTCAGAAGCCAAAGAGCCCTCAAATCTGGCATAAAGGACACAGAGGTCTACTTTAAACAAAGAAGGAGGACGTGATGTTGACGCCATTTTTACGTTGTCATTGGAAGTATGACAAATGTCAGACGGCGCAAGAATTTTTCATGATCAAAACATGACTACAGCAGATGAAGCAAAAGCAGTAATTTTCCACGAAAACATAAAAAGATATAAAACCATTTTATGTAAAGCCTCTAAACCTCTATGATCTATTGTTGCATGTTTGCAAGAATATTAAAATTGGGGTAGTTTAATTTTATTTAAAATTTTGATGTTTAATACTGAAAATTACGTTGAAAGAAGCAATTTTCACTTAAACTTGGAATCTTCACAAACAATCTTTATGTGGTGGGCAATAAAGGGCTAACAGAACAAAACAGTGGAAAAAAGAAGAACGTGTTGAAAAAATGTGAACCAAAGGGATAGGAAATAACAACTATTGGTGTATGGGGTACAAAAACAAAAAGAAATTATAAAGAGTAACGGGAAAAGATCGAATAAATAAAGGGAAATTTTACACTTTTAAATCCGTATTTTTAGAAGTAAAAAGGGAGAAAAGCGTAATAACACTAGTGAAATTAATGCATATACAATTTATAAATACCTCGACTTTATCTCTGGAAGCATCAAATTTTCAGATTAATTTGTTCAGGATGCACATCCATATCCTACATTTTCAACAGGATCTAGAATTTAAACACATTTTCAATACTCTTTTAGTTCTATTTGTATTTCTATTTTTTTGTGTGTTTATAATGAAGTTATGTTCAAAGGGCAGAATAATGTGTTCTAGTAAGAAATTAGCAGATTCTGTTGTCAATTAATTATTTTTTCATCATTGACCCTTTATGATGTGTAGCAAAATACTTCGATATCACATTTCATACTTTTAAAAACTTACATTAAGGTAACAAAAATAGATTTTCCGACCCTACCATGGGCAGTAAAACTAACACCATGATTATAAAAGGCTTGAATAGGAATGCGTTGGGTAAAATGTTGCTTTGTGTCACATATAACAAGGATCGAAAGATAACTACAGAGAAAGTTCTTATCTCAATTTTCTTTTATTGTAATGTAGTATCTCGCTGTGATTGTTTATAGATTATCTGTCTTATACAAAGTTTTTCATAGGAAGTGAAATACTGTGAGTGTATGAAAGGTTTTCGCAAACTTTGTATGTAAAATACGGTAGGTCAGTCACAACAATAAGAAATTTTTTTTGAAGCCCTGCTATGATCATTTTCTATCTTTAACATCATTACAAGGGCTATATAGTTTCTTCATTAAGTGATCAGAATATTTTTTATTTTTAGCTAAAGCAAAGAAAAAATCACAAATGTGTTTACCTAGTTGGACCATTGTAAGTACCTTTTATGTACAAAATTAATGAAATGGTTTGAATACCAAGATGCCCGTTGCAGATACAACTAAGCAGTAGGGTCCCTTAATTGAATCCCTTTGGGTTTTCAGCCGTTTTAGATATAAAAGTGACTAGTTAGGTACATGTTCTGATCTATCTAAGTACAGGTCAGAAAAATAATAATAATATTAATAATAATAAAAGACTTGACAAAAACGGCGTATACGATGATTCACAGAAATATGAAAAAATGAATCAAGGTACCATTTCCAAAATTCAATATTTTTTTGTCAAGAAAATGATAAATTATGTTTAAAATATGAAATAAATTGGCAAGATATAATTGTTTACACTCAATAGCTCATAACAACAGCAACACCACTAAAATGCTAAGAGCTATGAGAAGAAGGATAGATAAGACAGGTTGGGGAAAGTGAAGGAACTAACTAAGTCTCACACTCAATAGCTCATAACAACAGCAACACCACTAAAATGCTAAGAGCTATGAGAAGAAGGATAGATAAGACAGGTTGGGGAAAGTGAAGGAACTAACTAAGTCTCACACTCAATAGCTCATAACAACAGCAACACCACTAAAATGCTAAGAGCTATGAGAAAAAGGATAGATATGACAGGTTGGGGAAAGTGAAGGAACCAAGATTTCTGTTCATTATCTGAACTACCTAAGTGAAGATACTGGCTGTCTACCAGAAGACCTTGCNAACTAAGTCTCACACTCAATAGCTCATAACAACAGCAACACCACTAAAATGCTAAGAGCTATGAGAAGAAGGATAGATATGACAGGTTGGGGAAAGTGAAGGAACCAAGATTTCTGTTATTATCTGAACTACCTAAGTGAAGATACTGGCTGTCTACCAGAAGACCTTGCAACTCTTAATAGTAGATTGCAAAGAGTAGAGGAGCTATTGTCATACTCATTTTTGAAATTAACACAATCCAAATGGTAAGAACCTGTTACTATGAACTTTGCAACAATTAAGTTTAGAGTAGTCGGGGAAGCGTGAAGACGAAAGGGAATTCCAGAGAAGCAGTGCAAAGAAAGAGAATTATTGCATATGTGGGAGTTCTGCACCTAGGAACCAGAGAAATGAGAGAATGCCTTGTCAATTTTATAAGATTTTTTGACTGACAGCCAAAAATTTCTTGTGTAGTTAACTTATGGAAGGACACTTTTATGTCAAAAGGAAGAGGCTGAAGGGAATGCCGTAGAAAACTACCGGCCATTATCCTGCCTTCCCATTATATGGAAATTGCTAACAAGGATTATGTCAGATCACCTTTATAATTTCCTGAAGGAAGAAAATATATTACCTAATGAACAAAAGTGTAATTGTTAAGTATAGAGATATAAACTACCGATATATGATAGATTGAGGTATGTTGAAGGAGTGTAAAATAAGAAGAATAAGTCTAGCAATGGCATTGATTGATTATCGCAAAGCGTACTATCTTATCCCCCATAGCTGGATTGAGGAGTGTCTAGGTTTATTCAAAGTTGCTGACAGTACAGAAAAATCTACTAGTATTTAGTATGAAAAACTGGAAATTAGAGCTGGCCTCTTGAGATAACTCGCTTGGTAATGTCAGCATCAGAAGAGGTATCTTCTAAGGTGATAGTGTTTCAACACTAATCAATGACTTTGATTTACTATAAATATATAATTAAAAATAATTACGATTTTATATATATATGTAATTTATAACAGTAGCTCCACATGAGGGAGGTCCGAATCGAGTCCGAGTCGAGGAATAGTCGACCCCTCGATTTTTCAGGCATTATTTTTTCAAAAAAGAAAAATTTGAAAGTAGAACAACCACATGATAACACACCATTATTGCACCACTTAGGGCAATCAACACTATTATGACAAGTCAAATCACGCCACTTACTGGAGGGTACGGTAATCATGATACGCATGCAAAATTTGGGTTTGTTTGTGAGAAAAGTGAGAACGGCACATTCGAATGCAAACTTTCATGTTCATAGTTTTATTTTAAATGTGAATATGGAAAATATGCCAATAACAGTGTCTATCTATATTGAAATGAATGTCTCTCTCACCATCTGCCTCAACTTCAGCATGAATGGTGAAGTCGCAAACACCTGGTTTGAGCACAATTATATCCAAAAGCGAATCTTAATTTTTTAGTTCCAAGTATAAGTCGACCCCCCAATATTACCACCAACTTTTGGCCTCTATAATCTCGACTTACATTCGGACCATTTCGGTAATGGTTTTGTACTTATAAAATACGCTGCCAAGCAGTAACCAAACCCATAGTTACAGATTAAAGCAAGACTAAACAAGGATTAATATGTAAAACAAATATGGTAGTTAGGAATACTGCAGAAGTACTGGATAATACAGTTGTAACCGAAATATAACAATAATTTGAATTCCTGGTCTAGCAGGAATGAAAAATAAAGAAGTCATGAAGCCTTCTGACAAAAGGGATTAAATGTTTGGTTGTAAATTATCAATAGCTGTTGTATGTAGAAGGTAAATGGTTATAACCAAAGTATTATAGGATGTAATATAGGAGATCAACTAAATAAAGGACATCAAGTTGTTTTCAGGTTGAAAATTCTGTTAACTATAATATTCTCTTTTCTCACATTGACTATTTCTGTTTTGAGCTTTAAAATGTAATCCACTTATATCAGATTTAAGAACAAATCGTCTTTTACATCATCAACTTGAAAAAGCTTGCAGCGTAACAAACTGGTAAACATAGATTTAAAATATCTGTATACCCAGCAATATGATATTAATTGGTTTTTAAATAATCTATTATTTTAGGGGATCCGGGCACTGGACAACAGCAGGATGTCACTCTTTATCCACAAATCGTTTCAGATCCATTTGCAGATGTAGCTCGGTTGGAACATATGGAGTTATTTCTGAAGTAGAAAAAGCTGGGGTATGTGAACAATATGGATTAACCCAAGAAGCTATTTGGCAAGAAATTATTCGGCCACAAATTAACTTGAAGGAAGAGTTTAAAAGCCGAAAGCTTATCATCATGTTGCAACCAATCTGATTGGTCACACACTGTCC
>RDPX01000014.1:785037-797863 GCA_003991215.1 Morbakka virulenta | reverse complement strand
TACTACTAGTACTACTAGTACTACTACTAGTACTACTACTACTACCAACACTACTACCACTACCACTACCACTACCACTACTAATACTACTACTACTACTACTGCTATTACTACCGCTACCAATACTACTACTACTTCGAATGCTACTGCTACTACTATTACTACTGCTACTATTACTACTACTACTACTGCTAATAATAATAATAAGCATAATAATAATAATAAGTTATTTCTTTATCATTCATGTTGTTATCATTATGATTACTATATCTAAAAGTATTACTAAGGTTCTTGTACTTAACTTTCTTTATGTTAAATGTCAGAAAAAATTTGATCATTGATATGCCCCTAGATAATGTTTATCATCACAAAGTGTTACATAAGTTTCTTTCATGAATACCTTTGAAAAATACTGATAATGATAATGATAATGATAATGATAATGATAATGATAATGATAATGATAATGATAATGATAATGATAATGATAATGAGATTGATGTTTAAAGTGATACTAGAAAATAATGTATATCCAAGTGCAGTTTCGCTTCAAAACCTTCCCTCTTATTGTTTCATTTAGTTCTTGGATAAGTGTGAATTCTGGTGACTTGAACTACTTTTTAGCTGCTCCAATAACAATTATTTCGGTAAGAATAAATTTGAGCTTAAGATAGGATTCAATGTGTATACTTTAAACTCAAGTACTTTATTTACGCGTACATTGCAATCGAATGGAGGTGGAACAAACTTGACGTTAGGGGTGTTAAAACCTACTGAGTGAGTGCCCCAGGTGTCATCATGCATCAAAAGCAACTTCTTACAAATTTGCAATAAATTTTGCAATATTGGAAAACCGAAATTTTTATGTTATAATGCTAATAGTTGAAATGTCTTAACAGCAAAAAGCTGAGGCGATGTGGTTCTGTAGTCCACTTACCCACATCTTACACCACCATTATTATTATTATTATCATGTGGTGTACAGTTGGGGACTCTTGAACAATTTTCTTCCTTTGAATTCTTACTTCCCTCCTCATGACAGATTCTTCTTGTTGAACTGGTTCTCAATCAGCTGATCCAAGTGTTTATTACAAACAAACACTTAAAATAATATTATATATATATATATATATATATATAATATTTATAATATATAAAATATGGCCAGAGAGTTATGTCTCAGAAGCTCTGTGCTGCACTGATGAGCCCACAAAGGGCGAAACGGTACTGTCTGCAGATTGAGCAATATATATATAATATATATATATAATATATATATATACATATATATTTTACTGAAATGAAACTCAATATAAGACGTTAACCACATTAATTTAAAAAATTTTGTCGAAAGTTTTAATTGAGCACTTTTTTTTTTTTTTAGTTTTAACGTCATTTTCCCCCAGCAATTGGGGCTCAGACGGTGCCCTTCAGAGGGACTTTGCTTTGGNTATTATTACTTCATCAGTTAACTTACAATACAAGGGAAAAAGAAGAGAAAAGGATTATTTAAACATACTGAAAAGTAGGCTTTGTGGTAGAGAATAAAAACGTAAAAAAAAATCAGATAAAACTGTCTCAAATCTGGTTTAAAAACCATATCATCGTAGGAAATCAAAATTTGGTCATGCAACCGTGGACAGATTTCGAAAATTCCTGGTAATATTCTGTAAGATTCAGTCCTAAGCTAATCGGCTTTTGTTGCTGCATTGAATTCGAAGAATGGGTTCAGGTTGGTATTTAAACATGTGGACAAAGTCAAAGATTTTTCTTTGTTGGTTCAATGCTCCTTGCTTTCCTACTGTTCTTCCTTCAATCAGCACTAAAAGGTAAGTTCTGACTCTAAATCTGGTGTGGTGAGGAGGAGTGAGAATCCATTTATTTACAAAAACGTGGAGGACAAAATTTCCAGAAGATTTATAAGTGTTTTGCTATCTGGCAAGTCGATTATTTCTCCACTTTTTGATAATGCTCAGTTTTCTATATTTTCTAAAGAAGAAGCTTTTTGCTAGATAATTATCCACCAATTCCTCTCCAAATGCCAATTGTGATTTTCGTCAGAGCTCCCTCAACAAACTGATCAGATTTTGAATAATTCTGTCATCATAAACCCAAGGTAAGTTGCAAAGATTATTCATGGGCTTGGTTTATCTAAAGCTTGTGCTCCAGATTTGATTCCGGTAGTTGTTTGGAAAGAGTGTGCCAATGAGCTATCTACCTTGCTTTCCAAACTTTTCAACCTTTGTATATTGGAGCAGTGTTTTCCGCCATCCTGGAAAGTTTTCTCTGTCATCAAGAATACAGATGATGCATTTGCTATGTAGGCCTGTGTAAGACGCTAGGGGTTTGATGCCTAACCTTTCTCCTAGGTATATATTTTGCAAAAAATTTTAGCAGCTGTTGTAATGATTGATTTTGAAAAATAAATAGTAATTGAACATTGGTATGTTTCAACTTTCAATAACTTTTATTTACCTTTTCTGTTTAGATTAGTGTAAAAACATTTGCTGTAATTATCTTACCATCTGTTACAAATTTATCTCAATGTACAGTTCCTTCTGTATCTCCAACGAATTTTGTGTGCAAGCCTTGGACATCTACAACCCTCAACCTTGAATGGACAAAAATAAACGACAATCTATGGAATGGATTCATGGAAGTATACATCATTCGATACAGAGAATATTACTCTAAAGAGTGGGTAGTGAACAGAGTAAAAGCCAGTCAAGACAGAGCAAGTATTACAAATCTGAAGAAATATACTATCTACGAAGTTCAGGTTGCTGCTGCTACCAAAGCTGGTCCAGGACCTTTTTCTTGGAAAGTATGCAAAACGTTAGAAGATGGTATGTTTATTGTAAATGCTTATCGTTTTTCATGTTATTTAGGCTTGAACTATGGTCATCTTTGAGAACTCGACCTCGTATGTGTTTGTGGAATGAAATGAGACAGTTGTTTTTATGTAGATTTTGTGGATAAATTTCTTATCAAAAAGCAATTCCCGACGCGAATGACTTTCTGCAAGATTTGCCTTCTCGAAAAAAATGACTTTCCAGCCTCTTGGTTATTGTATATCAGCTCTTACCTTCAAACTACTGGTCCTAAGTCTAAGTTTTTTTTTGTTTTTTTTTTAGTTTTAACGTCATTTTCCCCCAGCAATTGGGGCTCAGACGGTGCCCTTCAGAGGGACTTTGATTTGGCAGTGAGGAATTTTTTGGCCGGATGCCCTTCCTGATGCCAACCAATGGCTTTTTCTTTTCGCAAAGTTCTAAATTCTCCTCGACAGCTCGGGGAATCGAACCCGGAACTCTTGGTTACTGTGCAGTGCACTAACCATTAAGCCACGGCTCCTCAATTGAGCACTAATTATCCAAAATGCCAATGTTTTAATGTGACTTCATGACTTCATTTTTCAGCATTTACCTTCCTTATTCCTATTTCACTATTATATTGTTTTCGTTTTGTACACAGCCTGTTAAATATAAATAGTTTTTATCTATTTATGTATTGCACATAGCCGAGTGTGCCACTTCTCTAAAGTATAATTTAGATAATTTTTTCGTTGAGTATTGAGGTTTCTGTAGTAATTCAGTTAAGCAAATCAAATAATTTTTCGTTTGGTATCCCAATTGTTACTCTTCTGTGTACTCTATGATATTAACTAGAGTTAAATGCTTTGTTATGAATGATGTCAAGTGGTATTGAAACAAGACAGTATCGCTTTTTGCCTCAGAACGGTCTGAGAACTTATTTTGAGTCCCGACTTCAAATAAAAATAATTTGGAACCTTTCCGATAATACTGACCTCCTCCCACCTTTGGTGGAATCTAAGCTGGCACAGACTTTCTGTCCCTTTTCAATCTGATAATCTTGGTACTATTTTACTGTCCACGTCAAAGGTCATGTCAAAGCTCCATATGTAAGGACAGAACATACCCTGTTGTGCAAGTTCCATAGACAGTGTCTTGTTACCTGCAATATCTTATTGCATACAACCCAGAAATGAATTTGTCTTCACTCATTTGGCACTCAAAAGGCTTTGTTTCTTTACAAAAGAAAAAGCCATTGGTTGGCGTCAGGAAGGGCATCAGGCCAAGAAATTCCTCACATACCAAATACAAGTCCCCATGAAGGGCACCGTCTGAGCCCAAGTTGCTGGGGAAAATTACGTTAAAATTAAAAAAGAGGTACAAGAATGGAGAGATGACTTGCAAATTTATTTAAAGACATACCTCTTCATACAGAACTTCTACGAAAAACAATCATTTTTTACTTGTTCATGCCTGTCATATGTTAAAGAGTATTAATATAAATCGTCTGGAGAATCATTTGTACTAAGTTGTAGTGTGAATTGTAATAAGTATTTTTAGCCTCAGTACAGGGAGAGCATCTCTTACAATTACGAACGTCTTATAGATTGCTCCTCCTTTTAATCCAGTTGACCATCCACCAACCTCAGGACTTTGTTTTAATCTACAAATTCATTCCGGTCTGCCATATTTATTTTCACACCAATGATAAGCTTATGAACTGCGAATGAAACTTTTCAGACAAAATTTGAGTACAGATAAATGAATGGTTCCTCAGTTCCATTCAAAAAAGAAAACGCTTTTTAACTTGAACTTTGAAATTAGTAAAATTCAACCTGCAGTATATTTCTTTCCGAAAACATTATCCTCCTCCCATTTTCTCCTCCCATTTTTTTTAGCTTACACTATTAGTTATGGCACTTATTGGTTATGAATTAAACAGCTGGATTGGGAGCAAAAATGACTACGGATACAGAAAAGCAGTGTAAGTTGCAAGTGTTCATTAATACTCAGTGCGGGTGTCATATACACAAACACCCCCCTTCCCCCGAAAGGGCTCTTTGGCTTGTAAATCTTTTTAGCTCTTTTGGGTTATTAAACCAGGCATTAAATGAGGTTAATTATAAGCCAAAAGATTTCGAATGCTTACTCTGTTTTAACACTTTTGCTAAATTGACTTAGAAATTATTTATTCTAATACATAATAAATTTACTGCTTGCCAGTTAATAACTTAATTGTACACAAACAACGTGTAATACGTTTGAGCTTTATAAGTTGGGGTTTTTTTAATTTCACTGTTGACCTTGAAAATTCTTTACTTTATGGACTCTGTGAAAGCGATATATATAGGATCTTTATCACGTCATGAGTCGTAATCGTTTTCTGAGCTACGTTGTGAAGGATACTTCTCCCATCTTCAGGCTAAGAGGATGACAATTGGAGAAGTATCTTCCAAAACGTAGCTTAGAAATCGCTTACGACTCATGACGTGATAAAGCTCCTACGTCTTCACCCGTAACGTTTTAGGGAGCAGGAAACCTTTTGCCAGCAACATCATTTCACCCTCTGAATCCATTGAAATAGAGGGCGGCACAGGGTTGCGGACCTGCGTCACATTTTAGGTCGGTAATGCCGTTCTGACAGGTCTTCGGAGGTCGGCAGTCTGTAATTTGTCGCATGTAGTTTTTTGTTTATACTGCATGAAGGAAGTGGGATGCACTTTAATTTGTAATGATATTTATTTATTGTCTGTATGTAATTGGTTTGTTATGGATATTTCTTGATGAGGTCGGCATGCGCACGAACAGCTGAGAAGAGGTTCGCACGTTATTGCCGACGCTGAGGCAAGTGGGACCGGCGTTGAGGTCGCCATTGCCGAATGCCGACCCGAAAATACCTTTGTGTTTCCTAACCACAAATTTACTCCAAGATAAGACAATGCAATGAAAAATAGTAGATTATTTAAGAAAATATTGTGTGTTAATTTATTTAAAGAAATTATTATCTAAAAGCTCCAGACCATTTTTCATTCAGATTAACTACATTTTTTAACTACTCATTCTCGTTTAAACATCTCATGTTCTGATTTCGCCAATTAAAGGGCGTGAAATGTCCCTTATATTTTCTATGTTAAAATTAGTAAATGGTAAATTAGTAAAGCACCTCTTCAGTCCTTTTTGAAGTCTATCCCTTTTCAAATTTTGTTTTTAGATCCTTTTGTTACAAAAGGACCTAGAAACAAATTGCAAACCGGAAACAAAATATAGAAATTTATATCAAGTACACTCTGCGAAGGATATGGCATGAAATGTGACGTTATAAAAACACATGATTTAGTGCTTTGTGAGAGATACAGGGAGATGATATGGGGAGATCCTATCGGAAAGTAATTAGTATTAGTAGCACCAGCCTTCCGGAGGAGCTACTATATTGTCTTACATAGTTTATATATTATATATATGTAATACAGGAGGAGTCATGGCTTAATGATTAGTGCAGTTGCACCGTACCCACAAGGTTTCGGGTTGAGTTCCGGATGCCTCGAGCGGGCGATGATTGGAGTCAGGAAAGGCATCCGCCCAAGAAAAATGACGCCAAACGAAAAAAATAAGAGAAAGTTATATATATATATATATATATATATATATACACCAGTATTGAAAGTAATTATTAGCTATCGACAGTGCTCAATGATGTAAGAATATTAGAGCTATCGTATGGTATATTATACTATATATATATATATATATATATATATATATATATATAGTAGTGGTCTTTGAAGACCAACCTTAAAATAATAAAAAAGTTACTTTACCAATCTTATGTGTTATTATATTATCTTTTGTTTTATAGGGAGTACATTAAAAGATTCTTCGTTCTTATCCTGATGATGGGTACTTGGTATTCAGGTATAATTGCAAGACGACGTGCGCCAGATTCAGGCTTTGTTTACATCTTTATGGGGCTTCTTTTACTGCAGGTATTCTTTTTGTGATACCTTTATTTGGTTAATTAATGTTGTAAAACACATTTGATGCAATATTGTTCGATAATTATTTTTTAAAGGATGTGGACTGTTAAATATTTGTTTACTATCATTAATTACTTTATGGTGTACGAATAAAAACATCTTACTGTCCTATTCCTACCATATATGAAATATAATAGTCTATTTTTTTAAAATACTTTTTATGGTTTATTGGATATTTTGATATTATTGGATATATTATTGGATATTATATTGGATATTATATTGTATTATATTATATTATATTATATTATATTATATTATATTATATTATATTATATTATATTATATTATATTATATTATATTATATTATATTATATTATATTATATTATATTATATTCTATTCTATTCTATTATATTATATTATATATTTTAGTAAATTGATATTCATGTTGTCCTTCTTTCTTTGGAGCAATAAGTATATTTTTCTTTTCAACAGGCAGTGATGGCTTTTTCGTTTCATTTTCTAAAGAATTCTGAGGTACGAAGTGACGCATTCAAATTTTTGAATAAAATTAGTTAATGCTTTAAATACCATTAAAACTTTCATTAAAGTTAGGTAAATTAAGTCGCTTCTATTATAAGGCAGAGATCCCAATCGGGAAGTGAAGGGGTACAAAACAAGTGGATGACGCAGCTAACCGATGGTTAGGGGTTCTAGATTCCTATTCAGAAAATTTTACAAAATGTGTGCTCTATCTTTACATTTGTGCATATACTTGAGCTTCAAATCCTAGCTGAAAAGACCAGAGATTTTCTGGCAAATATCAAAGAGTTAGAAATTATTGTCGACAAAATCACTGTTTTCAATATTTGCAGAGATTTGATAAAATAAAAAATCATTGCTGGCTGGCATCCTAAAGAATCATGCTTGGTCAGATTCGAATGCCTTATGTGTACTATAATAAGATACTCATCAGTGAAAAATTGCAGCAATGACAAATTGCAATTGATTATATCAGAGATTTCCACGTTCTAACATTATTGCAATGTAAGTAGGTATAAATGGGGTCATAACAAATTAAATATTACTGAGCATCAAATATTGCAACATAGTTAAATATTATATATTTTTTTAAATTTTTTTTTTGGTTTTAACGTCATTTTTCCCCAGCAATTGGGGCTCAGACGGTGCCCTTCAGAGGGACTTTGATTTGGGAGTGAGGAATTTCTTGGCCGGATGCCCTTCCAGGCGCCAACCAATGGCTTTTTTTCTTTGTAGAGTTCCGAATTCTCCTCGACTGCTCGGGGAATCGAACCCGGAACTCTTGGTTACTGTGCAGTTGCACTAACCATTAGCCACGGCTCCTCTTAGTTAAATATTATTTTATAGAATGTTGCAATTTGTCACCTACTTACTCCATTTTTAAAAGTGCAAAACCCATATAACTTGACATATAATTAGTGTCTACATTACTATTTTCCATGTTTACTTGTCCGTTTGATTCCTAAATTACTCAAATCAGCAAAAGCAGCCGAGCATAGGATGTTAACATTTCGTTGGAAAGTTACTTATTTGCTATACTCTGTAAATGTATTGGATATAAAAAGGTGCCAAATACACCAAGTGCCGATATAAAATATTGCAGATAAATTATTCGGCAAAGCCGTGAGGCTCTATGCCCTCGAGTATGTTTATCATGAAGTATTTCAGTCGAGGTTATTCAACGCTGTTCCTTAAGCAGGTTTTTACTTGTCGAAGGTTCTTCCAAACCCATTTTTACGATATCTTATTCTATAGATTTTATTATCCTATCAAAAGTCTTCTTTGTCCATAACTTTATCAGACGCTTCGTCATCATTTTTGCTGCAACATTGACCGTCTGCAATTTGGCCTTGGGGGCTATGTTGTACCCTTCTAAAGGTTGGAAAAGTGGACGCGCCAAAGAAGTCGCCAGAAAGTATTTTGCCATCATGAGGTAATTCCCTAAGCCATTTACTACTGACATTTTTCTCGTAAGCCACCTGAAAGAACAAACAGGATGAGTAAAGTAGGAGATAGCATTGCTAAATGTCCAGAATGTAGATTGAGATATAAATGGTTAAACATGCCCGACGGATGGTAAAGTTCTTGCACGCAGTCTTGGGCATCGCGGATGAATATTACTGATTGTACCAATTTCTATGCTGCAAGGTGCAAAACATGGGCACTATTATCTTTGTAACATCCAATGGCTAGATTCTCTTTATTATTGTTTGAAATCCATTAAATTCACCAGAAGCCTTGCTATGACCATCTAACGTTTGAGCCCTCAAATCTCTTATTCGTAATTGGACGCGGATCTTAAAGCATATCCGCGATGCGCCGTCAATTTTCGTATCATATCGTCAAATGAAATCCCTCCGGACTTCAAATGTGTCAGTCGTGTGGCGTAAACAGATCAATATTTGTTCAACACCAGAAATGTCTTGAGCTCATTCGTTTTTCGTTTTAGCCATTTGGCGAGATTATCATCCTCCTCACGCAAAGAATAAGCAATTCTTGGAATTTTCCTAAACTGTTCGCTTTTGAACGAAAAACAGAAACTTCACTCATAAAAAATTTTTGAAATGTTATACATTTGAGTACCACAGTTTACCTACCTTTCCGACAGTTGGTTATTTGGTCACTTAAAAATGATTAAATATTTTTGCTAGTCAAATTTATCAATTTCTCTTGGCCCGCAAGAGTGGATTTTCTTTTGAACTTCATACTTTTCGATTGCTTTTTTCCAGTCTAACCGATGTAACCAAGTGTAACCAGGGTAAAGTTTTAAACCACTGGTTTACTGAATTTGATCTGACTTTTTTCAATGTCTGTGTGATCATAGACAATGTATCTTGACACTGAAAAGATTCATGCGGTACGATAGGTATTCTGGTTTGTTACTGTTCTGATTCTTCCTGAGAGGTTATTAGAGACTGCTTAACTATTGCAAACAGGTCAACCCGTAAGGTTAGTTCTTCTTATACTTTTTTGGCAGGTGGATTGTCCAGATCAGCTGTTTTCTATCAGAAAAACTATGTGATCATTTTAATCATCTCGGTCTATTTCAGTCGATACAATGCTTGAATGGAAGATCGGAATGAATTACCCCCAGAAAATAGCCGAGAGAGGATTAACATTAGGAGTAAAAGAAGGTGCAGTAGGAGTTAAAGGGAACTTGTAGTGTTGTAGCGTAACTGCTTTGCCTGGCTAATCTACAATACCTAGGGAGATAAAGACGTTGTGCTGATGCTGTAGAGGGGACATTTAAACTATTTTGATTTTCCTGGGAGAACAACTGGGGGCTATCTGAAATTTCTGTACCCGAAAAGTGAGCGAGGTAAAATGATTGTTTCCCCCATCCAGCAGTAGGTGGAAGATCCCCTTTCCCAAATGATCTGTATCTGTGGCTTCTTGAACTAACTTTGTGAAGTGTCGCTTGCACTAAAAAGTGATTTTTTCTAATTCAATTTAGATTTTGAAGATTCAAGGAAATACTTATCCTCTTCAAAATCCAAAGTGGCTATGATGTCATAGAAATAATAAAATTAGCATTGGTCCAACTATATGAAAGAAAAGAAATGATATAGTCTTGGATACCTTGAATCAAATGAAATTGGAGAAAATGCCTGTTGATTAAACAACAAAGTGTAGAATACACAATCATTTTCTCCTGTCAAATCTGGACTGGTAATTGTCAGAATAACTTTGATCAGAAGTCATATGGTAAACTAAAATCTGTAAAGTAGACTTTAACAGGATCAAATGAAAGAGCCAATTTGCTGAAAGGTTTTGAAGACAACAGTAACTCACTTGACTATTTTTCAGAGATAATATGGCAAAACAATCCAATCATTTGAACACAGAAAGATTGGGTCACCTTGCTAGTAAAATTCAACAAAGTGGTCTCAGAGAAAAATCACAGAATTACAGCAGAAAGTATGACTGATTGCAAGAAATACACAAAATTAAAGAAAATTGCTTTAAGTATTGCACAGACAGATTACCTGGCTTAGTGATAAATAAAGATTATGCTGATCTTCTGTCCTCTTCAGGCAAAAAAGGAAGACATTTATGGATGAAGAGCAAGACAAGCTGTTTCGTGGTGGCCTAGTTTTGTAATATGTGTACTCAATCTGCAGACAATACTGTTTCGCCCTTTGTGGGCTCATCGCTGCAGCACAGAGCGTCTGAGACATAACTCTCTAGCCATATTGCCGGATCAAACACAGCTTAAAGAGTTATTGTGGGATCCTTGCAGAGCGCTCAAACCACGCATGCGCAGTCAGGAAATGTACATTTCCTGACGAGTGAGTAAAACCACGATACAGCCTTGTCGAGATGGACAGTGTAGTTTTTTTATTCTTTCCTATATATATATATATATATATGTATATTCGTTCAGACGCATACATTTATCCATCTATCTATTTATCTATCTATTTATCTATCTATTCATCTATCTATCCATATATCTATCCATCTATCTATCTATCTATCTAGCTATCTATCCATCTGTCTGTCTCTTTATCGATCTATCTATCTATCAATCTATCTATCGATCCATCTATCTATCTTTCTTTCTATCTATCTATCTATCCATCCATCTATCTATCCATGAATTTATCAATCAATCCATCAATCTATCAATCATTCAATCAATCAATCTATCTATCCATCTATCTATCTTTCTATCAATCAATCTATCTATCAATCAATCTATCAATCAATCTATCAATCTATCTATCAATCAATCAAGGAAGCAATCTATCAATCAAGCAATCGATCTATCTACATACAGTATGGAAAAACAGGTCAGGTCGTGTACCATGTTTACTGAGAGTGTGTATATATATTTATACGTATATATGTGTGTGGGTCTGTGTGTGCGTGTGTCAATTTGTAATTATATTAGCATTATTAGGACAACACACCACTTTGTGTATATTAAGAGTTATGTAATGTAAAGCCTTGATTTTGCACAAGGAAATAAAGTACTCTTCCTTTGCAAAAAGAGGCATCAACATTTCTATCTACACCTTTGAATTACCCTTCTAACCAGTGACGTTATATGACAACAAACACTGACAATTAATAAAAGGATTCACTCATTATATGTTATATCAGGAAACATAAAACTCTTTTGAAATTATCTTATGATCTAACGTTTACCACTTCTTTTTTAGATTTGGGAAAACGGAAACCAAGTTGCGAGTCAGGAAGAGGAAGCACCTATTGTAAGTGATAATTTTTGAATATCTGTGTATTGGCTAAAATAGTTAATACAATAAATAATATATATAATATATATAATATATATATATATAATTAATTTTTTAAAATCATTATCATTATTAATTTTTAACACTGATTTGATGTTTGGGCAGTGAATTTTGTAACACTGTGGGTGTAATTTAAAGAGCTTTCTCATTGTGAAAGTGATGCTAATATTGTGAATCCCCATCCATCTACACAGTTTAATTTATTTGCCATGTTATGCGCTTTCTTTCTTCATCAATCATTTCAATGTCACACTCTTTTATTCTCTTTTCCTTCTTATTCCAGATCTGTTAAACATAGGAAATAGTTTCACTTCACTCTCTGTTAATATGATTCATCAGAACTAGCATTACTAGCAGCTTTTTGTTAAGCTGAAGCTTTTGTATCCTGTGTATTATAATAATAATAATAATAATAATAATAATAATAATAATAATAATAAACAAAGTTCATGTCCAGCATGACAGCCCGCACAGGGAGATGGTATTCACTTGCCGGACGAGAAAACTTAACCCCGGCTACCGACCAGTAGCTTTAGAGGTTAAGCACCTTCCTCAATATGTTGGTAGTTCCAATGATGGTAGATGTTTGGAGTCCACCCAAGACATCAGGGATGCCCAACTCTTTCAAACTGCGCTCCAAGCGCTTCGTCACCACTCCTAAGCTTCCCACGACGATTGGGACAACGCTGGTACATACACTATGTAACTTTCGGATTTGTTGGGCCAAGGGAGAATA
>RDPX01000014.1:706812-784394 GCA_003991215.1 Morbakka virulenta | reverse complement strand
CTACTACTACTTCTACTACTACTACTACTACTCCTACTACTACTACTACTACTACTTCTACTACTACTACCACTACTACTACTACTACTACTACTACTACTACTACCACTACTACTACTACTACTACTACTACTACTACTACTAATAATAATAATAATAATAATCGAACATTACACTGTCATTCTTCCTTGCCAATTCCTTTTGCTCAACACCATATCCATTGCTCTCCAACTAAAGAATTTCATTCTAGTAGAGTTAGGTCACCCCTGCTATCTTGAAATGATCCAATAGTCCTTCTATTTACTTCTTAAGCTTCGCTTTCTAATAGCTTTAATTCTGAAAAGAGTGCTCAATTGTTGTTTATTAATATGCAAATGCCTAAAGCCTTTTTTCTGCGCTAGATTGATATGCTGTCGGGGAAGAGTTATACTTTTTCTTGAAAATTTAATCTCAAGCATTAAGAGGCTTACAATCCAACAATATACTGAATTTCATTTGTTTTTTCTTTGGGATTTTTCCAAACTGTCACCACCATTAAAGTTTATTGCCCCTATTGATTAATTCTTGTAACTTGTTATAGACAAAATAGTATATACTATGTATAGATAATCATCTAGAATAATAATATACAATGTAATGTCGAAGAGACTACTGTAAGTTGCAGAAAACAGGAAAATAATACCTTGTAACTTGTTAACAAAATTGTTTATTGACCATTTTTAAGCTGCTCAGTTGAAACCCAGTTCTTTCTTTATGAGGTGTAACCATGACAACAGCAATTCTTTTGAAACGTACTATGGTTTGCCCTGATACCAGTGATAATAATATATGTGGCTTGAGTAGTATGTGCGGGTATGTGAGGGTGATTATTCTATAATCCCCCTAGTTTTTTTTGTAATCACCCTGGCAAGTACAAAATTCGTAGCAATTCATTTCATAAACAAAATCGTACGATAACTTTCTAGCCAATCCAAATACAGTATTTTGTATTCAATTCATATGATTGGTTCCAATAAATCTCATTGTTTGTTTGTTTTTTATTTATGAAAGAAAAGGAATGTTGGCGCTATTTTTCGCTGCTTTGATATCTTTACCTCAAGTGACAATTTTGTCATGTAATCAATTAGGAATAATTTTTTTCGGGTGATTTTGAATTAATAACCCCTCTTTTCGTTTCATTTCACTTCGTTCGGGCGATTTTGAAAATGTAGAAATGAAACTCGCGTTATTAATTCCAAATCACCCTCAAAACCATGTTATTATAATTAAATGTTACAAAACGTATGAAACAATACGGTTTCTTTTGTGTATTGTTTCATACGTTTACGAGAAGATCCGGGTTTTCCAACTACAGGCTTCCTCTCGGGTTTCATCTGGCCTTATCATGGTTACGTTTGGAGATATTGCAGATGGAAAGTACACCTGTGACGTTCCAAACGTTGTCCCAACTCTCATTCTATGTCAGCAATGTTAACCGGATTGGCTGCATCTTACAGCTTGTCTGGTTGCTGGGTTTTTTAAGGGCTAGGGTTACTTGTCCGGTGCCCGTCCCTCCTCCTTTTCCAATGGTAAAAACTCGATTGAAAAAAATGAGACAATCACTGAAAACTAACTTTGAAAATATTTCCAAGGAAATCCTTCTCACAAAAAAAATTACCCAAATGGAAGGAAAGTTAGAAAAAAGCCACGATGCATATTTCATTTTTATTATTATAGAATACCAGCGATCTCTCTATATTCTCTTCTGGTCGATACGTTTGGCATGGTTGACAGGGAAGGGGGGGGAGGAGGGTTTCTATCGCATTGTTTTAACTCTGTACATTTACGTTCTGGCTGACCTCATAATGTTTTCTGCATCAAGTTGGCAGATGAATAATAATTCTTTTTTTCCTCCAATAGAATGATGCCTATTCCATAAGCATGTCAAAGCTATCATTTAGAAATCTGGAAGACGATGAAAAGTCGACAAAGCATGAGGTTAGGTGCAACAGCGAAGAAAGTCTAAATACGAACAGTGAAAAGGAAAAAGAAAAAACAAATAGTGATGAAAGTAGCAGTTCTAGTGGCGACACTGACGAAGAAAATGATGCAAGTGACGAAGAAGACGAAAATAACTCAATTCATGAAGAAAGCGACTACAAAAAAGACAATGATGAAGGAGAATTGGATTTGGAAGAAGATGATGGAGACAAGGAAGATATTAACCGGGAAGAAGAAGACTGCGAAAAGGATAAGGAAGGGGTTGACTCTGAGGAGGGAGATGCTGAAGGGGATGAAAAATCAAACAATGACGAAGAGAATGATGAAAAGGTTTTGCAGGTGGCAGATGAACCTAATGGCAGTAAAGAAAATGAAATTGAAGAAAGTGGAGAGAATGAAGACAAGCAAAACACCGATAGTATTGCTGATACTGAAAATATTTCCGGTAACCAAGACTCTGATGAAAAGCACGATACTTCTGAGAACAACGAGAAGTGCACAGATAACGACAGTCAACATGACGTTCCCTGAAAGCTAGAAAATTTCGGCGTTGAGGGAGATATCATAAGATTAATAAGGAACCCAAGTTAAGCAAAGTGGCTAAATTGTAATAAGGGAAGGAGTGTCATATAAGTTTTGAGTTTGGATACATTTTGTGAAATGTTATGTAAGATATCCACCAACTTGTCACTGGTGATACCAGGGTTTCTCTCCAATGTTCAGTGCGAATCTAGCTAACGTCCTTCATCAGATCAACTTGTTAGTCATTGCATTAAACTAGTGTAGCAATACTTGTAAAACGTCGCGTCTAAACAGCTACTGCAGGCCTAACTCTCCTTTCTTTTAATTCACATCTTCAAAAAATCCCACCCTTCTCCAATATGAGCATAAAATGTAGCTTCGGCACAATCGTCTAGATTGTAGATGTCTTGTAGATGTACTCTTTGGTATGTTGAATGCCTTCTAATATGGATTTATACCTTCTTCTTAAAAAGACGATTGCTAACAGCCGAATGAAGCCCAAGATAGCACAAAATGCAAACTTACACCAAATTACTTTTTCTTGTAGTACTTTTTGTCCAAGGAGACTTTGGTAAACGTCTGGCAAAGGTTGTTTCTATTGGCTCATTTTGATTTACCTTTTTTTTACCTTTAATAGACATACGGTATTTTAGCCTTAACATTTTAACCAGGTGATTCTTTGAAGAGAATAAAACAGATTCAACTTCCAGTGACTTTCGTTATGAGGTACAAACCCTCTGTTATTCAACTTTGGCTTTCTTTTTCTCAGTATTTCATTTAGATAGCGCCTCGCAATCTAATGTTAGTCTTAAACGTCTTCTCAAAACACTATGCTACCATTTTGAAAGATAAATGATCGCATGAATGTCTCGCAATAAACCATAAAGTTAGCTACAACGATACATTTTCTTACTATTTTAAGGCGGTCATCAAGAGAAGTAGAGGGGATTTAACTGCGACACTACAACAAACTATAAGGGTAGATTTGGTGTTAAGTGACTTGTGGTGATCATGGCTTTTCAATTAGATTCTTATCGATTAGAAGACCTTTCATGTAACAAAAGATTGGAAATTTAAGCAATATGTTCACATTACCACAGTTGTAATTTTTAAAGTCTTGGTGTATTTGTTTACGTATACGTTTGTACATCTGTCGCAACTTTTTTATGAATCTTATCTTTAGTAAGGGAGGGAAGGAGGAGAATTGCTGAAAACTATGTCAATACAAAGTATGTAATGATACTGGATAACAATTTTTTTGTATCTGATATTAAGCAAACAAAAAGGCGATGGGGTGGAAACTGAAATTCGACAAAAGGGTCATTTACTTGATTGTTGCTGTTGTTGTGTAAGCTGCTGGAGGCACATTGAAATACAACTCCGGTGAGCCCGATCCGGCCTCATGAAACGGGAAACAAACCTCCCCTCACCGCTGAACAAGTGAATATCTATAGTCCATAGCAACGCCCCTCCCCCCCACCAGTATGTATCTGTGACCAAGTGAGTAGGTTGTACCGGGAATATCTCTCTCAACTACAGGGGCGTCGAAGACGTACATTTCCTGGTCGGTTTTTCATTGGTGAGATAGAGCCAACAGTTGTCATAATACCACACGAGGTTTCCCAGGATTATTCCTAGGTGCCACCTGTACATACCAGTAACGACGGCACTGAAAAGCATCAGCAACCTACAAGGAAGGCAGATCAGTTTGGAAAAAACCCAGAAACAATAAACTTTCACTTACCACCGGGGGCGGCACAGGTTCCCCAAAAATTCTCCAAATCGACGACGAACCAGATTCGAAATCACATGAACGACGAGATCATTTTATTCCATGGTACGGAAGAACAGCTTGAAACGAAGGCTATTCGTTAGCAACCAGTCAGGAAAACCTGGCTAATCAGCATCCAGGCGTCACCACGTGGAGGTTGCCTTCTTGGTCACCCAAATTTACTGGGCTGTTGTTGTTGTTGTGTTCATTTACTGGGTATATTTAAACCGTTTTAAAACCAGGAGACAAGAACTCTCTTTTCGCTCTGCTAGATCTTTTTTAAGCTAACAAAGGAGTAACTTTTGAGGATATAAATACATCAGTAATAGGGCCTTAGCGTTTTATTACAAGTTTGAAATCAGCCGAAGAAAGAGCAGAGAAGCAAAACATTCCTATTTAATTAAAAAGTCAGTGTTCAACAACAAAGAAGTAAGGACAAGGGTAGGCATAGGATAGATTTACACAGTTCTGTGCTTAGAGTTAGGGATATATTGTGAGAGGCTACAAAAAAGGCTGAACGTTATGAGATTGGAGAAATGCAAAGCAAAGAAATGGACAAGAACAATTGTCCACAATGTGATGGTGCAGGTTGCATGATAAATTAAGTTAACGTATAGGCGTGACTGTGTTAGTGTGCGTAATCCGAATAGAATCCCACACCAGGCAAAGTAGAACGCTCAAATTTGGTGTGAGGTTGCTTTGTAGCTCTACCCTGACATATACCATGTTAGTTTTCACTATGACTGCTCAGACAGATGCCAGGGATAAAAAGTAGAGTTGTCTTGGCCTGTTATCAAAAATAAACCTAACAATCCAAAAATAAAGCTGAAATTTAATGTCAGTATTCTGCAAAACAGCGCTGAATATAATCTGTTTTTTCCTGGGTGATAATTGTGTAGGGTTCCTGGGCTGAAAAAAGGGTTATATGAGCCCCCTTTTCAAAGATGGACACATTCAGTCAAAAAATAAATTTAACGGAAAGTGTTTCCGTTACATTTACCCTCAAGATATGTGGGCTGATCAAGTCAGATTTTGATTTCGATTTTAATTTTACATACTTACCGTGAAAGCAACTATTCAACGTTACTTTAACTACTTGACCAAGCTCCCCCCTAAGGTCTAGGGTACCTCTAATTTCGATCCCGATTTTACGACGTAGTTACCGTGAAACCAAGAATTCAATGTTACTTTAACCACTTGACCAAATTCCTCGCGAAGGACCGGGTTCGTCGATTTCGATTTTGCGTAGTTACCGTGAAAGCAATTATTCAATGTTACTTTAACCATTTGACCAAATTCCTTGCGCGGGGAAGCGAACCCGGAACCTCTTGCTTACTGTGCAACTGCACCAACCATTAAGCCACGGCTCCTCTCCAACCCACCATGTATCTATTCCAATTAACTCTAATCTCTTCTTCAGTTTTCTTGGTATTATTTTTAGTGCTTCTAGAGCTATCGGTATGACAGTCATCCTTATGTCTCTTAATTTTTTTATCTCATGTATAAACGTGTCTGATATTTCTCAATTTTTTCTACCTTCTTGGGGTTTACTCATGGATCACAGGATATCCCGAACACTGTGAATAACATCTTTTGCTTCTTTGTCTATAACAATCATGTAAGGGCATCCAGGATCATTATTAAAAGCTAAAACACAATCCCCGGCTGAAACAAATACCAATCGTCGTCTTAAGTCTAAAGAGAGATAGTACTCTTCTTACTGTGTTGGCCAGTACAACAAGGCAGACTGTGCTGGTCTCTCAGTTCTCTTAGGATGTACTTAAGATTGTACTTAATGCGTGCCTATTAACAACTACCGCTCGTCTCGTGCATTGGTAGACAAGAAGAATTTTTCAAATAGCAATGGAAAGCTGTAAAACGTGCAAATCAAGCCGATAGCAATTTTTCTGTCCTCCAAAGGACGCAGAAATGTTTGAAGAGGACTTTGCGACGTTGACTAGAACATCGAGTGACAAGGTCCCTACTTCTATTTTGCAGTCAACAATGGTAACAACCAGCCTCACATCCTAAATTCAAAAGCGATTGCTTTGTTATTCCTACCTAGGAAGAGAACACAAAATGTATAATTCATGAACATGGACATTCTTGATAGGTGCAAGCAAAATATCTAGGATTGCTGGTCTGGAAGCTCATTCGTAGCAGGTTGTGGACTTTCTTTACTTCTCTAAAGATGTCCACTACAAACAGTCCACTCAACAAGTTAAGTTTAGGAACTTGATGTTTGTCATGTAGTTGCTACGTCATACCTTTTATCACTCTTAACACCATTGTGTAAGCAGCATCTAGCTTTTTGGTCCACGTTTTGGTGAGCATCCACGTTGAAAAACCATGTAAGAGAACGCTCGCAACAACTGGTCTGAATATGTCTTGTAAGAGTTAAAAACTTCGACTTAAATTATGTCCATCAACAGGAAAACCATGGAATGCTCTTTCTAAGAGGATACCATGGTTTTCCCGTTCTGATTCGCGTCTTTTTCACAAGAATTAACCCATGAACAGAGCTATGGAAAATCTACTCGTTTAAAATCCTTTCCATCAATGGTTTTTAGGTTACAGTCGTTGTTGTTGTATCTCGAGACCTTAGTTTCCTTAACACGAAGACAACTTGTCTTGTAGCAGCTTAAAGTGCGGTGCACGAGTATTTCAACTTGTTCAAAGATGTTGGGCAGAAATGCAGTGTTGCCTGAAAGATTAGTGTCAGTATTGACCGTGAAAGGATGTCTCCTGGTTCTAGCTTCGCTCAGCTTAAATTCAAGTTTGTGTTCCCCATTTGTTGCTATTCTTAACGCGTAGTTTTAAGCATATTAAGAGATACGATGTTAATGTATACCGTAGCAATACACCTGCAAAGGACTTCTCTCCGTCATGTGAAATGACGAGCAATTGAGCTAGTATAGAGTATTCAATGCTGACATATCATGTAGTAAATCATGTGACACAGCACATTCATACGTTATCCTTCGTAAGGTTAATCTAATTCTACGTAAATCACCAATGCCCATTACAGCTCTCCTTGTCATTGTATCCCATCAATTAGCCTTCGGAAGGCTGGTACTTGCCCTATTGTAGACTTCCTTGTCCTGAAACCATTTGGATTCTGACCACTTTGCACATACTTTTGTTTCAAGAGTTAAGCTGCACGCAGTTCAACATTTGGTTTATCTACCAGTTGTATAGTTATTGGGCTTGGACTTCTCGCTTTTTTAAACAAAAACATAGTTTAGAGCTTTGTGTTTTCCACATATTCGATTAGTGTCGTAAGTTGGGTTTTTTTCCGTCTAATTCGAACTGGAACGTGTAATTTCACTCACAAGCGGTTCGATTGTTTTGAGACATGGTACCCGCTGTTGTGTTATTTTGATCCTACAAGATTCGAAATCAAATTTCAACATCGACAGTGGAAGAATCCCATATTTTCACTACTCATTGACGACGCCACGTTACAATGCGTTTTATTAGCTTTTNATTCTGACCACTTTGCACATACTTTTGTTTCAAGAGTTAAGCTGCACGCAGTTCAACATTTGGTTTATCTACCAGTTGTATAGTTTTATTTGTTATATATTTAGTAGTTATATATATATTATATAGTAGTTATATATTGGGCTTGGACTTCTCGCTTTTTTAAACAAAAACATAGTTTAGAGCTTTGTGTTTTCCACATATTCGATTAGTGTCGTAAGTTGGGTTTTTTTCCGTCTAATTCGAACTGGAACGTGTAATTTCACTCACAAGCGGTTCGATTGTTTTGAGACATGGTACCCGCTGTTGTGTTATTTTGATCCTACAAGATTCGAAATCAAATTTCAACATCGACAGTGGAAGAATCCCATATTTTCACTACTCATTGACGACGCCCCGTTACAATGCGTTTTATTCGCTTTGTGATTCTTGTCTGCTCAGTTACAGTACATTGTCTAACGAAACAACGTCAAAGGTTAATAATGTCAGGCACAAAAATCACAACCGTATTCATGTATTCGACAAATTCCGTTTCAAATTACGAGCAAACGCATGTGTTTTTTTCAAAGTCGACTGAAATACGAAGTTACTGTATAAAAAAAGGCAAAAATCAATACATTGCGACCTTGTAAGCATTATTTTAAAAAATTAGCAATGACATTAACATAATTCCACAAACTGTCCAAAATAAAAAAAGATGCAGCCGTATCTATAATATTCCTTGACACAGCTGACCTTGCAACTAAAGTAAGAGGCATATCTCATTCACAACTAATTGTACAATGCAAAACAAAACACGTGCTTTCCATTTGTGTAACTTTAGCTCCTTCAAAATGGGTACAAGTTTATCCTGGAAGACGTAATTTCTGCTTTTTTCAGAGTTACCTGGTTATTAATTATGCTTACTCTCGGTATCTCCCTCAGAAAGCAAAGGAACCCATTAAAGCGTTGTAGAAATTGCTTAACTCGAGTAATTAATTGGTCAGGCTTAGCTCAGTTGCTGAACCACATTAGTTACCTCATTCTCATTGAGAAATTTATCATACAAGTGAGGCTTGCAGTAACAGTCTAGGTATAAAATAAGCAAACAAAGCAACCAGTAGGAATAAATGTTTCTGATCTATTATTTAAAATTATCTAAATATTCCGTAAAATATATCGTTATTTCAAATTCGATCTCGACGGTCCTCTTTGGACCCAGTTGTTCTTAACCATACCTAGTCACAATTAATTATGGAACTCCTCAGGACGTGGGAAAACAATACAACTCTGCTTTTGTAACGCGTTCTCGAACGAAGTCCTTCTTATCTCTTAAACGCTACAGTCTGCAACGTTTACCCGTATTACTTCCTCTATCGCTTAAATTCAACTTCCCTTTAAAGAGTTTCCCACATTGTAAAATGTGACAATTTCTAAAACAAGGATTGTGAAAACTTCTTTATGTACTCTGAAATTGCCGACCAGGATTTATCCGTTATACCAAAGCCTTCCCCACACATGGTCTCTTAAAAAGTCTAAATGACTTTTGGTAATCATAAACGGTTACGTTTGGACACATTGACTTCGTACAACTGTCTCCAAGCTCGTTTGCACTAAATTATTTCTCCGCTTCCGACCATTATTTCACAAATGTTAGAGCGACGACTACTCTACAATTCAACGTTGTCCATGGCAATGAGGAAATTCGTTATAGAACTCCTTTAATTTTGAACTGTTTTGGATTACAGCAGTTTCTTAGTAAAAACTCGCATTTGGGTGGTGTTTTACATTCGGCTCTTGCATATTTTGAAGGCTTTCAATTCTTACACAAAAAAATCATTTTTTCTTTTGTATTTGCCATGGAATCCTTAGAAATTCTGATGGCATCTACTAACTTTTCTAACTTTATATCCTCAAGACTATCTATCGTGCAACTAAAATTACTTTAGAACTTGAGTGCTAAATCGTTAGCAAGAAATATGTGTCCACCTGAACTCAAAATGGCCTTGTTAGTTGTAATAATTTCTAATCGCCAATTTTCATGTCCGGTCGTCTATCTACATACCTACGCAATAGTACCTTTCCCGGGTTAAAGACATTATGTGAGTTATTAAAAGTAAATACATTTCAAGTAGTTATGACATTAATGCCAGGGTCACTCTGACATTTTTTGTTTGGCATATCGTACGTTTTACTTAAAAAACCCCGTTGTTGAAGACCGTCTATTTGCCGGAAGGTAAACCTAAAACGGACATGATTAATTATCTGTTCGTGTACGTTACTCAGTAATGTTTGTGAATCAAACCTGTTTTCATGATCAGAACTGTTAATGGTTTCACTTGTGGGGTTGAGATGCTGACTAATTTGTAAGTCGACTCCGTTTTCACTTTTTCCTATTTCACTTGTGGCAAAGTATTGAATGTCGGGATTGCCAACAGTGGTTACAAGACAACATAAAAATTACTTATATATCGGTTGACGTACTGGGTCTATGCGCGCCAAAGCTATGTTTCCCCCACCTAAGAACACTAACAGTGAAGAAACAAATTAAAAAATATGATCAGAGGACCACTTTGTCTTTTCCTTGTTCTACCAAGGGGTCCAACGATGTGCAATTTACATATCATATTTAGGTTTCACTCACTAAAGGTGTGGGTGGTGCTTTTCCACTCTATGTCACAAAGTGTCACTTTGGTGAGGCAGAGAATACCCCTTAGTTAATCATACCTTTGACCCACACGATGCAAGAAGACAGGAAAGTGACAATAATATAATCCTTCTGAATAAAAATAATCGATCACCAAAACCAGGGTTCTCCGTTAATATCTGTCTCGAAAACTGGGGGTTTTGTTGTCGTATGAAGATAATAGCCAAAACTCCAAAAACTATTTTTCTTAATATCTCATTTTGGGTGTTGTAATTAACCCAAGATACTAATCTACCTTTCCCCCTGGACTAGTTATTCCATGTGCTCCAGTGAGTATCAATCACAACGCATTACAGGCACAAATATTGCTACAAAGGTGACATTTTTAACAGTTATGTTTTTTTTGTTCCTTGTGGTTTCTTTATTCTTATTTTCTTGCAAAACATGTCAAAATTTCAAGCAAGTTTAATAAGCAGATATGGCTTCCAATTTAATACAGATGCCAACACAACACTAACCAACACATGAACAGGTAGCCAAAAATAAAATGCAATGAGCCAACAAAACCCAATAACAGATGTATTGGTACAAGGTAGATATATCCTAAAACCCTGAAAAAAATCATACAAATTATATTCCCTGTTTTTTGAATTGACCGAAATATACAAAAACAGTGAAGGCACTGAAAAATAAGTGTAACTGGCCAGTACCTGCTATGAATAAGTAGATAGTGAACGGGAAAGTTTAGATCTATGGCATGGATGAGTACAAGTTTCACAAGTCCACAAACAAATATTCGTACCTGCCATTGACTACATACACATACACAAACACCCACACACACCTTACACACACAGTCACGCACAATTAGTTTTAGTCTTACTAGTTTGCTGCCGCAGCTAAAAATAAATGCGACTGTAGCCTGAGCGAAACCTTCTACTCATACGGTCACTGCCTCTGTATCCAAACAATAGCCAATACGACAGATACACAGTTAATACAATCTCTCGTGTTGGCTTTTGCTTTAGAGGTATATACAGGAAGACACACTGATGTTGGCCATATAGTTAAGTAATATGTCTTTGCAGATCCTGACCCTTGTTAACTTCCGTGCAGTTTTTAATAGATTGTCCCACCTTCCGCACAATTCATTCAACCTTTACATTACTGTTTTGTTAGACGGTATAGGTCCACCTGCTATTGCTAATTTCAACTAAATTCTTGTGTGAAGAGATGCACGTATGTTTATTATTGTTAAATTAATTCTGAATTCAGGTAATCCCTATTTGGGTAAAAACTAAATTTCTCGATGCTAGTTAGCACTAACTACAACATTTTTATGGAAGTATCTGTATTACACAAAGCTAAATATCATTTTGAATACCGTAAGTGTACGGACTCAAAAATATCAAGTAACACCCGGTCACAATTGCGGTGATCAGTTTAAAGTCAGAAACGAACATTCGACTTTTAGGTGTCCATATCTTTTATATATGCATTTAAGTTTCCTGATTCACACAGCAATGTGTGTTCACCCCTATCTCCTTGGAGATTCAACTTTCATTATCGAAGTTGAATTAAGACTAATACATTTTTTTCACAATATATTTTTTGCTATGGGGGAGGCATGGGTATTGCACCACCCTGAAGCGTGGGTTCGCTTTTTTTGTCACTCTGTTTCTCATCACCGCTGCCAGAATTCTCAGTTTTACTAAAAGAATCGTACCCAGGCGGCGGAGGCATAGCAAATATAGGTTTTCCATCACCATCACTTTTTGTGGCCTGTCCATTCGTGGAAGTTGTACCATTATCCTTATCCTTGTAACTCTTTGGCTCTTCTGTTATGACATCACTCTTATCGTCCCCACTCGATGGTTCTTCTCCTTTGTATATGTCGTCATATCCTGGTTCTTGTTCTTCAACAACATGTTTGAATTTTCCGCAACAGAAATTACAGCAGAAACAGAAGCAGCAACAGCAAAAGTAACAGCCAGTTATGAGCCCACAACATATCATAATTCCTTTACACCAGCCACTACTCAAAATGAAATAGGTCTTGACATTCTGGAAGAAATACCAATAAAATCGATTAATAAACATGCACTTAAGGATATTCTCGCATCACACAAGTATACAAAAAGGATCTCGGGAAGCGAGACACGTTTAAAACATCATTTTCTTAAACTGCAGCAGTGATAGCACAATAAATCATAAGACTGCAATGTGAGAGGTTCCCAGTTAAAGATTTGCAACAACCCTGTCTTGTGCTGTCTCGAAACGTTTTTTATCTTATGATTTCCTATAATTGCTATTGTGGTTATGAGTGTGTTTTCCATTTAATGGATTTGGGCATGCTTACAAGATACAATTAAGAGAGTGAAGTAACCAATAAAAAATGCACTGGCTAAAAAACTGTGACATGCTAAACTTTATCTATTCATGCTTTTCACGAGATAAAGATTGCCACTACAATGTAAGCAGTTACTTATGAATGTGAGAAAAATACAAAGTATCCTAAGAAGTTTTTTTTGAAAATAGTTTGCCAGGCAATGTTGATTATAGGTTTCCATAAAGCAATCGAGAAACAGTTATCCATGGTGCGGGAGTCCTCTCACATCTGTAGATGAAGAACCGAGCCAAGGGGGAGGGGAATGGGAATGGGGAAAGCTGGTTCCATATATCCAGTCCCAAGCGGTTACAAACGCAAGGGTTTGGAGGTTTGCTGGCTACAGGCATTAAATAGATGGAAACGCAAATCCAGTGCAAACAGTAAATATAAAATGGTACGAAGCAAATTGTGGTGACACGGTACACAGGCAACTAGGCAACTAATAACGCTGGAATTAAAAAGCGAGAGTAAGAAGCTCGAAAAAGACAGAAAAGTCATTCGAAAGGGCATTACTGGTCAGGCCTTTTTAAAGGCATGAGGTAAACAGGAAATCATCACATGTTCTGGCGTGTTTCTGCCTTTACCATGAAAATTTACACCAGAGTGAAAATGCAAGTAACGATACTTATTAAGAATAATCATCAGGATAATACTCTAGTACCTTCGAATACAGTAAGACGGCTCATATGCCTATAGCGAATAATTTACTGTAAGCCTGTAAGCAATGCACTCTGTTTGAGGTGTACGGCTGGGAGCAGTTTCGTGGTCCAAAAACCAGAGTTGGGTAACATATATAAAGCTTTCGATTCAGTTATCCGTATTAAAGTGCTCAATACATAAATGCAGAGCGTAATATAAGATATGATAAGTTGGAAAGAATAAAAAAACTACACAGTCCATTTCGACAAGCCTGTTTCGTGATTTTATTCACTCTTTTTTTTTTTTTTCCTGAAGAGTGAATAAAATCACGAAACAGGCTTGTCGAAATGGACTGTGTAGTTTTTTTATTCTTTCCAACTTATCATATCTTATATATATATATATATATACAGGAAATGTACAAAAAAGCAAGGGTTTAAACATTTCAATTTTATCTATCAAAATGAATTGTATATTTACTGTAACGATCAAATCTAAATGCATAGGCAATCTGCTTAAAATCAACAACTAATCTGAAATATGAGGGTATCCAATTACCGACAGTTTTTGAAAACGTAAAAAATTTCAGCTATTTTTATGTTTTCAGTGATAAATATTTCAAAGCAAAATACACCCCGGGAAGAAAAAACCATAATTTTTTGTCGGTAATCTTTTGTCGTGAAAAATCTTGACTGTACGGTCTCAGTCAATGCCCTTGGCAAGGATTCGTAGCGTCATGAGCCATAAGCCTTTTTTAAAACCTCAGAAAAAGCTTACGAATAAAATGTATAACAGGAATATTCATTACTTATCAAAACAAATAATCAACTACTTTCCTTCATTAAAAGTCAAGCAACTGTTTGCGTAAGGCGGACATATCATTACATTATATGTGAAATGCTCTGACCGTTTCTAAATTAACGTCTGGTAAATTATTTACAAACGTTAGACCATAGCAAGCTGGGTACCTCGTATAATGACCATGTCAAAACGACGACCTTCTTAGTACTCTTAAACGAGGGAAGCTTAGACAGTATGTTCATACAATTGGAAGTTGAGGTTTCGCAACAACCAAACGATAAAAGAGTGGAAGGGTACACGGAGGAGAAAGTGAAAAGTCAATAAAGAAGAGCGACAGGATTCCATTAATTTTATAAAACCTGCAGAGGCAAAGTGGGTCGATGCAGTGCTTGCCAGCAGGGCGTACCCACAAACCATTAGTGAGTTAGAAAAATGCAAGGCGAAGATGTACTTTCTCAAAACCAGATAATGGCTAGCTGTACCGCCTCGTGTGGTAAGATTCGTAGTCAACTAGTTATATATACTTCGAAAGCTCCGTAAGTAAAATATTTAACTGGTAAAAAATATCGAAGATAAATTAAGAATACGATAGCTTAATTAAATCAATACCTGCCTAAACTTTAAGATTTAATTAAACATGAAAAAGACAGACCAAGAAAAAACAACCCCAAATACAAATGCTATCGTCACATTCAATGCTTATTCCCTTGAACAAGTAGTTGGTTATTAATAATCTTGCTGTTAAAATAAGTAATACTTCTCTACCCATCTAAGTGAAGAAAAATGTTATGTCAGTTGGAGCTGCCCAACTGTACATAAAAACCCACTGGAACCATGAACTAACAAAAACAACAACTTAATGGTCCACAAATGTTCGCGAGGCTATTAAAGTTGGCTCCAAAAATCAGTCTTAAGTAAGACACTTTTCCCTTAGCCCCAATTACGAACAGAGCGAGAAAAACTGCTGTACCTTGACGCATTTCCGGAGTTAATTACATACAAACTATAAACAAAGTACACTGCAACGCTATTCAAGCTCTCAAACTCTGAAATCACTGAAGGAAATTAATGGTAAAACAAGCAGATATAGAGAAAAGTAAACATACCCTGCTAAGTAAATGCCATTCCAAGAAGACTTATTACCCAGGTAACGTTCCACACACTACAACTGTATCATGGGTTCTCGTACTACCTTTGTTGGATCTGTTCAAATAGCACTAAAACCACCTAGTTGCCTGATTAATTCCACCGCTAATACAATTACACTCGTTATCACTCAAATGATAACGCACATAAATCTTATAGGGGCATCTTCATTCCACAGCAAAATGAGAGAACAGATAACCTGTCTATCACAAGCTCAAATTCCAAATAAACAATCAAAGTAATAAACTGAATATTAATACCTGTCGGCACTACTGGCAGTAATATAATAAACACTAGAAGTAGTCAGAACGCGTTGTAAACAAGCAATAAAACGTTTAAATCATTTTACCTCCTCTCCAAACTGTTCCGCTATATACAACCCCATTGTTCCATAATTATCATAAATTTCTCGTTTGTTCGGATCCGATAAAATGGCATGTGCATGATTGATTTTTTTGAACTACAAAAGGATAAAAGGATATAACAGTTAGCTTGCGCCGAAGACCCAGTATAATCGAAAGAAATAGGCAAACTTTGATCAAGCAAAAGTAAAAATGGTCAACAATGATCCAAACATTCTCTGCTCTTGACGAAAGCTGTGATTCCTCAGCGTCACATATCCTTTACTAATTCTACCAGATGTATGCGTGTTTTCCTACTATGTTCTTTCTAAGATCCAAGTATCTGTCAATGGTAGAATGATACGCACGATACCCGAAACTGTATTTGTTTCAGGTATTGTTTCAAGGTGATCACCGCAGAGTAAAAAATCTATTCAAATGTCAAAACTTTTGGCTCCCAAAAGTAGTGGGTCGAGGAATAGCAAACGTGCTCCTGGGAGGAGGAGGGTAACAAGTAATGCAAGATGATGATAGGAGCTGTCGGATTTCTTTTAGCCTTTCTATCCACTCAGTTTATCACATTTTAAGGTAGCCAATTCTTATGTTGTACGAATAAAAAAAAGCCTCCATTACCCTTACTATAGCTCGCCTGTATATACTTTTCTCCAAGTACCTATTCGGAATAAGCAAAGGTAAATGTACTTACCATACAATACAGTAGTAGGCCTCTACTAGTATGGATAACGGACGGAACACAGACATTTCACACAAAAAATATATACATATAATATAATATTTATATATATACACATACATATATGGTACATGTACACATTTGCACTCAAAAGTAATGTGCAACATAATATTTTTACAGGTGGGAGTTGACACATTAGCTTTGAGACCACTTAAGCGCGACAATCTCATGACAAAGTGTTTCGATTTTCTGCTCTAAGTGCGCTGGTCTTCATTCACAGACAGCAGATAAACCAGATTTTCTACTTTTCAAGGTCCATACAATACCTTTCCATTGTTCACACTTTGTTTTATGGCTTTTTTAAGCCAGGCAATTCGGCTTTCAAAAATAAAACATGAAAATGAAGAAAATAATTGCACAACATCCCTGATACTTGCGGGGAAAGTGCGTTCTCTTTTCAATATAGATAATCACAAATTTCATGATTTTTATTTATTCTTGATAAAAATAAACAATCCCCTATTCAGCGTTATACTATATCAATCCAAGTAACTGCTATACCCAACATAACTTTCCCTTCATAACATTTCTTTTCTATTCCAATCCAAAAGGTACTTCATGTTATTCTCAGCCAGTGTCATCATATTTACTTAATTTATCTAATGACGTCATCCCTAATGCATTAATTTGATTTTGGGACAAGAGGCTTTTTCTCTTTCTCTGCGGCCTAAATCTAATTATCACTCACATTTGAAGCATGAAATCTACATTTCTGTCTGTGGCATAAACAAAGTACAATTCCGATAGTTGACTTATCACTTTTATAATCCCAAATTAAGTTGTACTTCGGCAAAAAATTGAGTCAATGATGGCATAAAGCCAGCCCACAAGTGCAATAGAATAGTACTGCTTACGATAATGTTTTATCAAGTAGCCACCCTCGTTGTTCATTCTTTAGCAACAAACGTTATTTATCATTAACCCGATTTGACTCATCTAAATATTAAAAACAAAATGGGCTAAATAATCCCATAAAAAAATTGCTTAGTACGTGTACTTATCCGGTGTTATATCATATTTTACAATGATGCTTATCTCCTATTATTTGCCAACACCCAATATGTCGATGCTCAGGATGAGGAATGAAGGATAGTCAAGTATCTTTTTCGTCATAAATCTTTCATAACAGGCCTCAAAAAATAGGAATAACTTTTAAATAAGTAACGCAGGTAGCCAGTTTGAAGTGGTTGGGGTATGTAATGCGACGGAACGAAGAGGCGGTTCTCTGACTCGGTGAATGATGACATGAGGGTGGTTGGAGCCTCCTCAGACGACACCACCGACAGACAGAGGTGGAGAGCGTTAGTTCGTTGTGGCGACCCCTGAGGGAAAAGCCGAAAGAAGAAGAAGAAGAAGAAGAAGAAGAAGAAGAAGAAGACCGCAGGTAGCATCACAGACAACAAAGGTCAACATTACAGTATCTAAAGTAATTTATCTATAACAATAGACAATAATATACCCTTCTTTCGGAGTCATTATCACATCCAGCACAGTCACTCTTTCTTGCTTTGATCACAAATTTGCCTTTCTCTTAAACCAAAATCGGGAATGCAACAATGCTATCTGTCTTTAAAACGGGATGAAACCAAAGAAATTGGTGAATAATTAGGAATTCCTTTACCCAAGTGAGGTCTCCTTGTGAAGTATGACAGGAAAAAGTCTCCTTGTGAAGTATGACAGGAAAAATCTCACAGGTAGCTAGTTACTTTCAAATAAAAAAGGGGGGAGGGTACTGCTTCGCTACCACCTTAGTTATCACGATGTGTCTGATTGAGGCACAAATACCCTTTCTATTTACTCCAGTAGTATACGTGAATGAAATCCATATTCACTGATAGAAATATAAGACTCAGCACTAAAATTAACACAATGGAAGCCTATGTATGGTCTATTCTGCTAGATGGATATGAATGCTGGACGATAACGTAAAGACCTGGAAATAAGACTTGAAGCAGTAGAAATGTGGTACATCAGGAGAATTATGAAGATATCATGGACTGAAAAGAAGATAAATAATGAAGTTATGAAAATAGCCGTATACAAGAGATCACTAATGACAACTATCAAAAAAAGACAACTTAAATTCTTTGGTCACGTTGTCAGAGTCAGCGGAGTGAATAGCAGAGGAAGACAGAGGACTAAATACAACGACAGTCTAAACATCTACGCCACCAAGAAAGAACTCCTGAACAATGATCTCATCAGGAGAACTGGCAACAGACGGGAATGGAGGGACATGATCGCCGATGTCTGTAGCAGACCTGGCAGCTGAAGAAGCATACGTGTTTAGTTTTCTTGGTAAGTAAAGTTGTGACAAATGTATATATCACCAGGATGTCAAACCTTGAGAGTATACATAGTTCTATTATGACATCCTGTTTTAAAAGTATGCCGTAAGGGGTCAATGCAAAACACTTTAAGTTTACACTGGATTTTGGGATACACGGGATTTTGTAACAGAACGTCTTTACTGGCAATCACCGTCTTCAAAAAATAAACCTAAACCTTATCAACGTAACGGTTGATAAAAGATACTGATACCAATTTCTTTAATCCTAGTACAGATAAATCAGGCTGCTATAATGCCGTGAATACTTTCTGTAACAACATTTATTCCCAATATCAACAATTACACTATTTGATCTTTATAACCCCCATGCGTGTTTTTACTTACTAGTACAATTCATTCGTATAACGGTTGTAAATTCTGTCATTTGCAGTACATCTTCAGTAGGGGAAGCTAACAAGAGATACATACAACAAATTTCCAATTTCTACATTTTTCTTTCTTCTTTATGTTGTCATTAAGAATTGTGTTTGTACATAGGAAAGTAAACCTATACTGTTTTTCTCTAATAGGTAGTATTCAACTTCCTGAATTTCGGTTTTACATTTTCCTCCACATTCTTTTCACAACAGTCAAAAAATGTTACAATGTTTTATGCTTCGCAAAACAAAACACTTACATTTCATTCACTTAAAGTTTAAAAAAAAGTAACCCTGTGTTACTAGTCTTTCCAATATTCATTTCATATACAAGACTTCCCATATATATTTTTGAAATGGGTCTACACCATTTGAGAATGAATAAAAAAAACCAAGTGAACTTTGGAGTTCTGGATGTCCTGGTGTGGTAATCTTTTAGTAACTGACCATAAAGAACCAATTAGCACCTGTTGCCACAAACATTTTCAGATACAAGCTTAGTATCGGACTTTCCCTACTTGACTATAGTTTTACAAAAAACTGCAGGAATAGAAGGCAGTGCCTAATGTGCATTGCTTTAAATAAAAGTATTTTCACGTTTTTGTTGGATTTTTTTATTCCGTCCTGTGATGTAACTAGAAAACAAATTCATAAAGCAAGCTCGTACCTAGTTTGTTACTTTGTGTTATTAAATGGTATGATGAAATAGATTGACAGTAATAAACTATAATCTATCAAAAATGATAAAAAGACTACTTTTCACAATAATTTATTTAAGCTAGTCAATAAAAAATGAGCGTCACAAACATTTTTCACACGTATTGTTTGCGTCAGTTCAATCCCTTTTTAAGCCAGCTCAAGGCAAAAACATAACCCAATTGCAAATAACAGATCCAGAAAAAAAAACCTTTCAATAAAAATTCATCAACATTACCCTCTCTGTTGCTTCCGGGTCACTTGGGTTCTTGTCTGGATGGTGCTTGAGTGCCATCTGCACACAGAAAAAACAAAAGTTCAAAATATAAAGCTGTATTAATACTTTAATACCATATTCACAGCTACGTAAACTAGTACTTGAAGTCTCAGCATTTCAAAAATATAAAAAAAAATATTGGAAAAATATATTTCAGGCCCTTAAAGGAGCCATCTTTTTAAAGGAAGGTCAACTGATGGATAATCAAGTTTTTAACAGAAAGATGGGTCATTTCGTTGCCGTTTTTAGACATCCATGTGCCCAAAATGGGATATCTCGATTCAGTCAAGGTGTAAGCAACAGAAATTAAAAGATCTCTGCTTGTAGACAAGACTCAGAATTTTGACAAAAAACCTCCTGAAAACAATTATTCTAATTCCTATTTTGGGGAAATTGGAGGTTAATAAATTCAAAGAGAGGGTAAAAACGCAATAATTCATCTTTTAAAAAATTTTTGAATTTCAACAACTACAAATTAGTAAGTTAAAACCTCAAAAACGTATAGATATACAAAGTTCTTGATTTAAAACAAAGCAACTGATCAAAATTTAGCAAGCAGTGAAGTGTCATCTTTCTTCAGCAAATGTCAACCTGAAAAAAACATTTTTTAAAAATATAAGCATTGATACCAATGCAAATAACTAGCCATTTTATCCCTAAAATGTGTGTATGTGTGTGTGTGTGAGAGAGAGAGAGGGATATATATATATATATATATATATATAGTCTTTTGAATAACTACATAATTTTTAAGGTGTACAGGAATATCTGAATAACTCATGTATCCTTATTTTATTATGAACAAATATTTTTTATCAAACCCATTTATTAAGAAACAATACAACAAGTGCTCTTTACTGCACAAATCTTGTCATTATGGTCTTTTCACCTGTCACACATATTAAATATTTATCTCTTGCTAAAACAACACCCAAGAACATTATAAAAGAGAACTCACGAGTTGGCAAGAACTCTATATTCAGTTTTGAAATGGCAGTATATTGGGAGATTTTTTACTAAATGTTTGTATTTTTCAAATCAATATTAACATATAAAATGCTGCAAGTACACAATAGCTACACGTGTAGCATACACAGGCTTTAAGATGGAGGTACACTTTTTAAAGAAACAAAGTACAAATAAAAAGGTCTTGATAAATATGAACAATCAGAGGTTAGATCAAGCAAGAAAATGTCCTTCATAACTGCCTGATGTAAATGCAGTCTGATATTTATATATTCCACCATCTACTGTTTTAACATATACAGTACAATAAGAAAAATGGTGGACAAAATCATTGGCAAACTCTCCATGTGTCTTCATATACACAATATTCATACAATCATGTTTGACTGTCAATTTATTTAAATATATATATATAAGAAGAAAAAGAAAAAAACATATATATGTGTTTTTTCTTTTTCTTCTTCCAACAACCTTAATCTCACTTTAAGAGGTTTAGGCACTAATGTTATCCTTATCCACCTATTTCTGGTGTCCATTTCAGTGTCTTCTTATATGCCTACCTGATTCATGTTAGGCCTTGTTATGTCTCTCCATATTATTTTTTTGCATTTGACACTCTTAACTGTAAGTTGCATCAATATCGTCTTCTTCACTGGCTCCAAGGGTTTTTTCTATTTGCAGGTCCAAAAAAAATTTGGCATGCCTGTCTGCCATTATTGCTTTTATGAAGACCCACTTCAATGGGAAAAAATTCTTTTTCTCATATTATGACCTCATCGCTGTTCTAGTTGCTTTCTGCCCCATCTTCACTTTATCATCTTATCATCTTTTCTGGTATGTCTTTTCTTCAGGTATCAGTTTCCTTAGGAATTTGTCATATATTTTCTTTATAAGTCACCTTCCTGTTACCTTCTTGATACTTTTCTTGTATTTGTCTTGCTATAAATACTATATAGTGTACACCTACTCTGCTCTTTGCTCTTACGAATCCAAATTCATACCTACATCTTTTAACAAGCTCCCTTAATCTTCCTTTTACCTGTACTCCAACTTTTCTCCATCACTCTTTCCAAATTTTCAGTATTTGTCCTAATCATTTAAAATCTCTGTAGCTTTTGTAACTCAATACATCTCCCTTCCATTTTTATAACTTAAAAATTTCACTTCTTTTTAAGTATGCTGTCTTTTTTCTGTGCTCCAGATGCTTTCCAACAGTGGTTAAACCATTTTTTGCCAAGTTCGTCCAAGGTTTTATTCAACTCTATTGTTACTTCCACTTTCCTTCTGCCTTGTTTGTTTTTCCCATTTTGCTAACTTCTTTACTTTACCCCTGATAATGTTTGGTATACATCCTTCCATATGTAGTATTACAACAAATTCCTCATATTCATTTTCTATGTTCCACAAGTCAAGTAAATTTTTTACCATCTGTCTTTTATGTTTTCTTCTTTCACCAGAATGTTTTCATATTTATCTTTATTTAGTGCAATATCTTCTACAACTTACAATCCCCCATTCCTTGCTTTCAGTGCCCTGTGAATATTCTCCTTCCCTATAACTGTCTCTTGCCTTTCATACTGATTTCTGTACACATTTCTCTTATCTATGAGTATTGTTTTTCTTGCCTTCCTCTTTGCCTATCTATATCTTTTGTTGATGTCATTCTTATTATCTTCAATTTATCTCATCGGGAACTTCTTTTGCTCTAGACCAGGGGTGGGAAACCTTTCTAGAGAGTGGGCCAGATCCTTCAAATATTTTCTTCATGCGGGCCAAATGTAATTAAAAAAGTGAGAAACAAGTAGAGAGAGAAACAAAGAGAAGCAAAGAGAAAAAACAAAAGACAGATAATGAAAATTAACCTTGCTGTCAGTATTGCTGTCCTCACTGCAAAAGTGGAGTGAAACCACACTGGTGTGCTCATTTACATGCAGCCAAAACTACACCTGTAAAAAATTGCACTGGTGTGTGGCTACCAAAGTGTGGCTCACAGTTATCCAAGTGGAAAAAGTTTTTCCTGAATCTCAAGTTTGACAAAGTTATATGTTTTATTCAATATATTCGATATATGCAGCTGCTAGTCAATTATATTTGCTAACAAAAATTTTTATAATTTTATGGCCTCGCAGGCCATCAAAATTCTTCTTGCAGGCCATAGGTTGTCACCCCTGCTCTACACTTGTCATTCCCCCACCATGCTTTTTCCTCTTCACTGGCTTTTTCGTTAGTTCTTCCACACACTTTATGTCCTGGTGCTACCAATGAATCTTTTACATCTATTCACATAACTTCTAATATTCCTGTAGCCCTGTGACCTTCACATTTCCCCCTTACAGGTCTTTGCAAATTGTTTATATCTCCATCTTCTTTAATTTCTTAAGCTGATATCATAATCTTTATTTTCTTTCTTCTTTCCTTACATTGTGTGTTAAAAGCCATCAATGCTCCAGTCTCAGCAAAGAAATTAATAATACATAGTAATATATAGTACATAAGTAGTGCTAATACTTGATACTGCTTATATGTATTATCTATTTCTTTGCTGAAGTTGAAAGTGCCAAAAAAAAAGAAGTAAAATTCTTATTACTGGAAATATTGATAGCAATATTCTTTAAGGCTTGATTTGAAATGAATTCTAAGACACATATTGTTGAAACAGCCATAAATTTTAGAATGCAGAGGTTGTGTAAAGCAATATGTAGGTAGCACTTGTAACAATGTGGACGGGGGTTATTTTTTTAAAATTTGACGGAAATTCAACATTGGATATCTTTCAGAATATTTTGTTCTGTAACATAATATTTTGTTCTATGTTTCTTGCAACAGGGGAAGATACTTAATGATAAAGTCCTCAACTTACTTTTGCATTATTGTAGGTATGCTGATGCCATTGTGTAAAATGGTCTACCTAACCAGCAACATGTACATTTTGGCACATCTTTGAATACTGTTTATGACTTTGTTATAGCAAATAATAGAATAAAATTTATGAATAAATACACTTTGTTATTTTACTTGGTTCCTCTTATTTGTTTTTTTTTTCTTGTTTGGTATGCAGAATATATTTATCTCAGCTGAATGAATGACACACCATGATCACCTTGGCACTGTGGGCCATTTTGTCAATGGGAGCACCCAATGTTTACACTTAGACTACTTTGTAAATACAGTTTGAATTGAGTAAAGCAAGATACCAATAAAAAGACCTGTTTCTAAACTTTATTTGTGTGTCTCATGGTCTCAGAAAAATGTTCACTAGTGATGGGAAAAAGTAGTTCAAAGTTTTCAAACTTAAATTTCACTGCATTGTTTTCATCAAGTGTCATTCTTTAGCACTTTTTAAATGGCAGGTTGCCCATTTCAGGTAAAGAGAAGAGGTCACACTTGTCTCTCCATCTGTGTGCATTGTTGTCTAAAAAACTTTCTGTTTGAGTTTTGATTATTGTCTTTTTGGGTGCTACCTTATCTTCATACCCCAAGCATATTCAATATTTTGGATATTTCAATTTTTGGCATTTGTGGGTTGGTTTCTGCTACATATGTTGACACATACATAGCTTTAAAGAAGTTCTTTGTGATAGCAAAGGTGGAGCTCCAACTCCGCTACAGCCCAAGCTGAAACAGACTGGTTTTTCAGTTGAACTGCTCAACCAAGGTTGTACACTGTGTAAAAAATTGACTTTAGAACAGAAATAAAAAATTGCTTTCCATTCTTTTTGATATTGATAATTACAAACTTAGTTTAGCATATATATATATATATATATATATATATATATATATATATATATATATATATATATATATATATATATATATACAAACAAAAAATACAGGAACTCGACGGAACTCAGTAAATACATTTGGACATTAACAGACGCAAATATAGACCATACAATATCTTGGAGAATCCTTTCAACAAACCGACCCTACAATAACTCGAACAAAAGATGCAACCTTTGCATAAAAGANTATATATATATATATATATATATATATGTGTGTGTGTGTGTGTGTGTGTGTGTGTGTGTGTGTGTGTGTGTGCAGATGACTTTGTTTCAATGTGTCTACAAGATCTATGTATTACTGTATGCATTTAAGTTTGTAGGCATGTTTCAATATCTGCTTGTATGTATGTACAAATTTACATTGCAAATATTTAGGACTGTCAATTAGATGTGGGCTCTGTTTACTATACTTTAATTATGTTGTTGGTGATGGTTGTGAGGAAAATTTAAATGGATTACAATTAATCACTTATTTCACACAAGTGCTGCCAAGTCTAGTTACAACAAGTTTTATCTATTCATTAATATTTCTTTGTTTGCAGTAAGTCATATTTATTTTCTTCCAGACAGGTTTTCAAGTTGTTTGAGTGACTGTTTCCTGAATTCAGCTTCCCTTCTTTCTGTATTATACAATGGACTGGTCCCTAAAAAGACCAAGGTGCTACACAATGAGGGTGGTGATGATGCTGACTTTCTCCAGAATAAAGTCAACTTTGATTTTGTTTCATCCACCCTAAACCTTTAACTTGCTTAAGAAAAATACAGCCCCTAAAGTAAATGTGCCCATCAACTATGAGGTGGTTGTTGACCTTGAGAAAATGCACCCTCAAGAGGGCCTTGGGGAAGATGATCAGGTGAGTGATGAAGCTTACTGATGAGTTGGTCAGACAGTGAGCCTGATTCAAAGCTCACTGCATTTCTTGCTATACCATTCAAAGTTCATCAGCCCCTGAAAGTGCAGGGTCCTCCACCTTACACATTTATCAACACAAATGCAAAGCCATGCAACAAAAGCTGGCAGCTGGAGTATAAACTTGTAATGCTAGAGGATGAATTGACACAGCCAAAAGAAACAGTCCATGAATTGCACCAATTAATATATATCAGATAAATAATTGGAGTAGTGAGATGTCTGGTAGTGATCTACCAGTACTATACTACTGCCCCAGCATATTTACCTGCATAATTTTTACATTGTTGAAAACAATGTTGTTGTTTTTTGTAAAATCATTTTCTTTCCTGTCTTGTATTTTAAACTATTAGTCTCTACAACTATAGTTCTCTACAACTATTAGTCTCTTCAGCTGGAATAAAATCTGTTCAAACATTCTGAGAAAAAAAGTTAAAAAATATAAACAGGGGTGTTCTTAAGTAGTGTTCTTATACCACCAAGGAATATTTTGGTGAGATGTCCTTCCTGACAATAACCTGTGGCCTTTTCTTTTTGTCCAGTTTCAACACTTTTTTCATACTTTACGTATCTAACTCTGAACCTTGTGGTTACAAAGCAACTGCACAAACCACTAAGCCATGGCTTCAATTCCTCTCTTGAGTACTACATTTATACAATAAATCTGTTTATAAACTGGACCCAAATGATTACCTGTAAGTTATGAGGGTAGTTAATTTAAGGTCATAGCTAAATAACCACAGAAGTATAAACCAGTTACAGATGGAATGCTCTTGATGATGGCAACAATTTTGTTATCCCAAGGTCTTGACTTTCAAAAAATCCAAACTGACTTAAACAAACCCCTTAACACCAAGTTTCCTTTAACCTGTAAATTCTAATTCTATTCCCTGGCACACCAACTGATAATTAGGACCACTTTTAAGTGCTAATTTAAAAAAAATGTAAATATGGACTCAAAAACCATACCTTTCGATAGGCCTTCTTAATTTGGTCTGGGGTAGCATCTTTGTCCACTTCAAGTAGTTCATACAAGGATTCACCATCTTTCCTGTAAAATTAACAGAATAAAATCTAAAATTCTATATTGGCCTAAAACTACTGGGGTAGTTAAATGCAAGTTTAAGCACTTTGGTGAGTTGTCAATTCCTAAATTTTGGGTCAGTCCTTCATAAGCAATGGTTTCCAATCCTAAAAATGGCAAATATTATACAAACAAAATTAGTAATTATCCGAGTTGCTTCCATGTGATAGTCCTCTGAGGAAATCTAGAGGGTCACAAATTTTTTTTCATGATGTGGGTGTGGTAAATATAGGACAACAGATTATGCTTTTATTATTTGCTATCAAGGTGAAATGATTCTTTCTCCACATGTCACAAGCATGAGCCAAACTTTACAAAAAAAGTTCTTTCTGTTTTCCTTCTGCTCTAATTTTCATTCAACCACAAAAAAATTTCAAACACTAAATTCATGTTAAGTCCACAGCTTCAGGGATCAATACAATTACAGTAGGTAATCTATAAATACTACCCCAATGCCCATTGATATTAATTCCAGGGCCACCTTCACAAATGTTTCAGATGTATATTTATACATCTACTATTATGAATTCACGTAGTTATATGGAAAAGATGATTAAACATTTGGATAATTTCTTTGATACTGGGTTGCATCCAGCTTCCTTATAATTAGTATAATTATTTGCCTTTTGTTTCAGGATTTTCTTTTTGTAAGTTTGGCTACAATAGTAGACCAGTGATGATGATGATAATGAGTAAAAGTAGTAGTAGTAGTAGTAGTAGTAGTAGTAGTAGTAGTAGTAGAAGTAGTAGTAGTAGTAGTGTTGAGTAGTCGAGCAATACAGATCCACAGGTGACTCAGGGGTAGAAACCCCAGCAAACCCATCCAAATCCTAGCCTGATAAGATAAATAATGATAAATTAATGATAAATTAACCAATCACTCCAAACACCAACCCACACAGTTACTTTGTGCAATTTGTAACTTTTCTGTTAAAAAAGGGTGGGCAGGTAACTTTTGCCCTTGCCCACATAAAAAAAATTAATAAGGAATATTAATAGAAAACCTTGAAATTTTTGCTACTTTTTTTTTTTTGTTCAGGCAATGTACAGAAATGCTAAAAGTCGGGTNGGACAAGAATGCGTGGACAAGAAGATGCAGAACAAACAAGGAGACAGGAACCACTGGCAGAGGAAGACCAAAGAAAACATGGGAGGAAGGGATAAGGATGGATCTGAAAGAAAAAGGTGTCAGCAGAGACCTGGTGAAGGATAGGATAAATTGGAAGTCAATTTCAAGAAATCGTCCAACACATGCTAGCATGTAAAACGGACGTTAAACCGAATATGATGATGATGATGATGATGATTTTTGTAGGAATCAAAATTTGATATAATGGGGATAGACAAATCGAATAAAAGGAATAATTTTTTGTTTTAAAAGCTCACTGCAAATTTTCTGGTATTGGACTAATCAACCTCCATGAATATATGTTGCCAGTGTATTAATTTTCTTGTTTCACATCATAAATTTGCCATATTTTCACATATTTGTTAAAATTGATGCCTAATTAAAGTAAATTCTTCTAAAGTTAATAATCAAAATTTACTGTTCTTACTGCATATATGGGTGTATTGTGGACAGACAGTTTTGGATGACTAGAGAACTTTAAAGATATGTTTATGACAATAAAATATCATGGCTAATGATTATGCCTGCAGCACAACTTTTGAAGCTCTTTGTACTGTTAATGTGGAAACAAGGAAAGCTCTGCAATCCAAGACATGACTCAATGAAAAATTTATCATTCTCTTATTTACTTCTGTTCTTCATTGATGCTTCAAGGATCTTAAAGATACAACCTTCTCAGAACAACTGCTTAAAAAGTTGCCATTTCTGGCATCTAGAAACATGTGTAACAATTATAAATGCTGTATCAGATCTGGGGATTTCTCAAAATGCCAAGTAAATTAGAGGTTACTGTAGATCACACCATTTTAGATAGACAAGGGACTCTAATAAAGATTTTCTTTGGTAGCTTCAACTAATGTATCCAAAAGACAAAGGATACCCAGGATCACTTTAATCAACTGCAATTCAGAGGTAAGTTTGGGGGGAATGCAATGAAACATATACAGTAATCACAGGAATGAATTTAGCACACATAATATGATGTGATAATATTGTGTGCGAACATCAACACAGTGCAAACAGCAAATATTATATTGTAACTCTAAAACACCAGGTGTGAAGTGCTTAACAGTTGTTTACAAACAAGTTCTAAAACATCAGTACATGGTGGCAGTTTGCATTTTGCAGTAGCTTACATAGTTGCTTAACTGGGAATTATGGTTTTGTGCATGGTTTTGGAACTAATTACTTGAGTTTCAAGATTCAATGCCAAAAATATGGGTAATAAGCTGTGCATTGCAGGCAGGCAACATTCACAAAATTCTCAGACTGCAATTTCTGGTATGATTAGATCCATGCCTATATCTGTTCATATATTGTCTTAGCATATGAAAGAATAGAAAACTAAACAGACCGGTAAGTGTACAGACCAATGAAAGCAAAATATAATTTGATTTTCTTCTTCTTTTAGTACTAAAGCTAAAAGACAACTGACAAAATGAAGAGAATACACTATATGGAAGAAGAGTAGTGAGTAATTTTGCTGAATCCATCAATCTAAAAACATGTACAAACTGAAAGATACAAATTGAGGCAGATGGGAAAACAGTGCAGAAGATAGATTTCCCCGATTTTTGCTTCTGGTTGCATGTTTAACCAGGATGCAGTGAAGTACAACATAACCACAGATAAATACAACTGCTTAATACCCCTACATTTTGGGGGGTTTTAACCAGTGGAAGCCTTTGTGGTCAAAACAAGAAATTTCTTAATCCACACAAGTCTGTGTACAAGTTATCTTTGCATATTATCATGAGTAGGCAACCATCCTTGAAAATTTTTATCTTTGTGCTTGTGTACTATTAGCAGGAGGGGAATTGTCAAATGACCCACTTACAGGCACCTGCCTAACCAACATTATGAAACAAATTGGACACCAAAGTTTTATAACATCTTCATCCCTGTTAGGAGCTAATGTTTTCATGTTTCATATCATCTACTTTAATAATAGCTAAATCATAGTATAAAATTTGATTTGCTACTAATTATGGTAGTCTTTTATTCTCTTACTTCCACATTTTCAGCTCTTATCTTCAAAACCACAACCCTCAGATTAAGAGTCTTGTGTTCTATACACTGCACCAACACATTGTTTAAAGAGCAATCAAGTTCTTTTTCCCATCAACTTCAAATTCAAAAGTTTTGCTTGATACTTAACACTCAATTAGTTAACTACTTTTTAGCAGATATACATAGCTATAATTATGAAGCCATTAATCAGGAAGATGCATACCCACAGTATGGGTCATCAAACAATATGTCTGCTATATAGCTCCAAGAACTAGGAGTCTTTTAGGCTGAATGAACACTCACCTCCTGGTAAAGGATCGAACACTGGTTTTTAGTGGTAAACTGCATTTTCTGCTCAGCCAGCAGGGTAATAATATTACATAACTGAGTCATGCCCCTTGCATCAACATGAGCTAAGCAAAGATAAGTCTATCAATGTCAAATTTTATTAGCTGCTGGTCATGACAAAGCTAATTCAAAAACAGACATCAATTTTAAATGTCACAATCTTATATTAGGCTCTTGTGGCAATGTGTACCAAACACACAGAAACGTCTGAATGAAATTAAAGTTGGTGGCAGCCCTTGCACCACTCCACTTGGTGGATGGTGCCTGGAAAAGTATCAAAAGAAAACCTAAATATCAGAAGTTACCTCTGATGGCCATGGTCCTTGGTCTAACAAATAACCTAAAGCAAATAAATTGCACTGTTCACATCCAGCATTCAATAGCCCAAACCTCATTGGCACAATCAACAAAATTCATGAATCAAATTCACTAAGTAATATTGTGTTCTTAACCAGTCAAATGTAGAAAATTAATTTCTTCTATCATCAATCTGTTCAACCCACATTCAAACAATGAAAACTTTGATCAATGATCTACAGGTTTGGGATAGAAATAACAAATGTGAAGCTACATATTTATTGTTTTAACTTCTTTTGTCATTTTCCTTGTAACATGTTCTAGACCAGTATCAAATACTTTGTTTAAGCATTGGTGCTTTACTCACTTCTGTACACAAACCAATACAGAATGATATACAAAAAATGATAGAAAAGTCATGAGTATCTATCTTCCAATATGAGCTTTATCTCAATACTATACAACAGATTTCACTTCTGCTTAAATAAACTACAACTCCAAAAGTAACACTTAGGAATCCATGGATCAGTGCTCATTTTTGTCTTGACATGTCTGCTACTTGTCTTTATTTGACATAAGCTTCTTGAGTTAATCCACTTTGTCATCTTGTGCATCAAAGCAGAATAATTGTTCCAGAGAGCATGTACATACATGAAAAAGTGTTTAAACAAAGAAGAGTGCAATTATTTCAAAAATAATTTCCAACTTATTCAACATACTCAAAACACTCAAAATAATAACTTCTTTTTGAGACACCTAAGAAATTAGAAATATATAAAAAATCATTCATTTTTGCATGTGCCAAGCTATGTAATGAGTTACCAATAGATTTTGGATTAGAAAAGTCTCTTCATATATGCAAGACAAAAGCCAAAGAGCATTTCAAGTTTTTTATATGTAAATAAATTAAATACTAACTTTTTATTTTCCCTAAACCACTATATTTGTATAGATATATATTTTTTTAGTTACAGGACCTACATGTCAACAGTATTTTAGTACTGGCATAGTTATCCTGTATAAATATTTACAATAATTAATGATGAGAAAATTTGTGGCCAGCTATTGTAACTAGGTTCAGGTTTTGGATCAAACATCACAGTCAAGACTGCTTCATTACTTTGATTCAGGGGTCCTGGAGCAAACAATACTCTTGTCTCATGACTTCAGATACTTTTGGAAGGTTTCTGCACAGGTCTTCATCAAGTATATATATTTGATAATTCCAGCACACAATAAAGAACATGCCATAGCAGTCAGGTATAGGTACAACCTATTTTTTACTTAGCTTTTATCATGTCCTCTGAACCATGGCGAAGGTTGCTTTAAATTGTGGTCTTCTAAAGCAAACCAATTTTATCTATCCACCTATGTATTTATCAATACACACCACGTATTTATCAATTAAACAATCAAGCTATTTATGAGTATGTATATGCTGATACATGACTGGGAAAAAATACATGTACATAAGTATGTCAATAAATCTTTAATATTTAAATGTGCTTTACTTTAAAAATCCCATGAACAATTCAGTTATCTAAATTGACAGGACACTTAAGTTTAGATCCGAGGCTTAAGTTCTTTGAAACAGTATAATGGGATCATTCAGTGTACCTAGAGAAATGACAAAGGATAGTACTAATTGGAAAGCCATCATAAACCGTCTCACCTCGATTAAGGAGGAAAGATAAGGTTAAAAGGATAAAAAGATAGTGATATCAGGCAGTAGTTGAGAGATACATTCCCTAATCATCGTGGAAAACTTGGCAAAAATTACAAAATTTATATTGGATCAACTGTTAGGCCTACCTTATATAATGAATACTACATATTGCATGTTGATTTATTCACTTCAAATAAACCCACTCATAAACCCCTTGCTATGTTAGTCATTTGTCATTTGGTAATTTGTCTCGCTGTTAAGCTTAAGGTTTAGTAACTCCACATAAATCTAATGTCTCGTGGTAATGTATCAGCAAAAATATAATACTAAAGACAGTTGAAAGTAAGCAGTGACAAAATAATTCTGGATTGGCCTTGTATAAGGAGTAACAGCAAGGGGTTTATTAAAGCTACGATTCATCTAAAGAAATTATGATCTGGATAACTCTGTGGTTGATGACTTCCTACAGTACTGGAAAAAACCCTCTCATTAAATGATTGCTTGACAACAGTTAAAAATGCACTGAATTATCGCTCATCTGAGTGAGGAAAAAACGGATGCAGGTTCACCTGCGTAAAGCAATTCAATATTAAAATCTTCCCCTACAAAACAAACAACGGTAGACCTTAACTGTGTTAACAGAACCTCAGTGCCATCGGGTTGGAAACAACTTGCAGAGAATTTCACGGGAGGTTCCTAAATATTCCAAAAGATACCAAGAAAACACGTGATTCTCAAAAATTGAGTTTCAAAACAGTGACAGGGGGTAATTCCTGGCCTAGACATATATGAACTGATCAACTTCTTTTCCATGTGCTAAGTATAAAATAACCCACAGCGATAACTGCACTTGACAAATTAAAAATTCTCGCAGCTGTCCCAACAGGAACTCAAAAATAACATTCTGAAGAGAGTGATCAGAAAACAGGAAACGTTAAGTGTGGGCCTTGAAAAACGTATGACAAGCTTTGAAGTTTCGCTGACAAAGCATAGAAAATTGGTGTCGTAATGAGAAAAAAAGTGATCTGTAAATAACGCTTCAACACAAAACTGCTTGTTTTCTTTTCCTCTAGCGTTTGTGTTGACGCAATGGCAAACTGATCGTACCAAAGTAAATTGAAAGCAAAACAATGGCACGAGGCTTAATTTTCTATCTCGTGAACAGTTAGGCAAGGGTATAATCTGTTGAGTTAACGGCTGACATCTGCCAATAGTAGCCCTCTCGACATTATCTGCATAAACCGTTATTCCTGCCTAGATATTCATTCATTCCAGCACGGCTTCTTTACAAAACAACAACAACAAAAAAATAAACAAAAAAACCTCGCCAAGATGGAACACACTTACTTGTCATGCCCATCCACTTGGTGATGCTTCATCTCGTTTACTTATCCTCGCAAAGTAAAGCCAGTGTCATTCATTAATTGTAAAGGTGATCTGAGCATTGCTGCATCTGCTTGCAACTGCACCTAACCCGGAGACTTTTCCTAAAAGCAGCAGTTGGCTTTTTCTATTCACATCTCGTCGACAACTGCAGCTTCTAATGAAAGCCATCAAACAAAAAGCAAGGAGCCAAGGGGGGAGGAAGACTATGAGATCACGCTCGAACCCAGACTGAATACTGCGTCTTCGTTTCCACACAGCCAAAATTTCCTATCTCATCCATTCTCTTGGACAACAAACAAAAATAAAAAAAAACTTCCAAACTTTTTGTTCAACCCAAGTATCCTCTAAAATATTCAGATCGAAATCTTAATGTGTAATTCTTAATTCTCTTGGACACCAAAAAAACAAAACAAAAAAACTTCCAAGACAAGTGGCAGTACCAGAACTTTTTGTTCAGTCCAAGTATCCTCTAAAATATTCAGATTGAAATCTTAATGCGTGATTCTTAGGCAGATCTACAATATTAATGAAAATAACCTGACTAGGCATCTATGAAACAAGGGATTTTCCACACGGAAAACGAATATAAAAAACATTCGTAATTCGAATTGACATAAGCAGATAACACACTTAATGCAGCTGTGACCATTAGAATTCAACACTTCTTTTTAGCATAAACTGGATAGTAGAGGCTGCATTTTGTTTCCAGTTTATTCATATACTTAGGCTAACTTGAGATTCCATGCTCATGTTAACCACATTCTTATAACATTTGTGTATGAGTCATGGAAATTAGCTGTCTTCAGCTGGTTACTGGTTATGCAATTTAAATGATAGTTTGTTAAAATGAAAATAAATCCCATGTTCATTGTTTTACAGAAATTGGAGCGTGTCTCACTGTGACGTCATAATATCTCTACTGTATGGCATGTGACTGATCAACCCAGAAAAACGATGGACACTTCTGTTTTTTAATTAGTTGAAATAAGTGACAGCCTTACGCAAATGTCATTTATATTATGTATCAGAGCAGTTATGGCCAAAGAAATATATACGGTAAGTGCATTCTGCATTTTTAATTCACGGTATTAATCTGTGAGTTCTAAATGTTTGTATCAAGTCAACTCTTTTTAACGGATTCACCAATGCGAATAATAGCATGATTAAACATTATAGATTTCAAGCCAATTTCCCCCATTCCAGAGTATTTATTTGGCTTGGTTATGGCGGAAGAAAATATACCAAGTTGGTATACTCAAGTAAACAGAGGCGGATTTTGTTTTGTTTTTGTTACAGGTAAAAATAACTTTACTGGCTAGATATATTTTAAAAGATATCTACATTCAAAACATTCACCGAAATTTCTTTTATTACTTGGAAAGTAGCTGCAAGAGTACATGTATATCACTTTGAAACTTTGCATACAAATGTTATTGGTCTTTCCTTATTGATATAAGTCAGGCATTATAAAGAATTTTACGAATGTATCGATGAAAAACAGAAAAAAATCTCTCAACATTTTTGAGCAAAACATAGACTGCAAGACTAAAGACGTCGTAGCCTATCAGAATATGTTAAGGGTTATATTTCATGCGTAGGTACAGAGAACGTGTAACAATATTTATACTATCAAATGAGAAAACCAGCTCAACCTTAATTTCTATCTACTTAAAGTGACTATATTCTGTAAACTGGGTTTGAAACGAGGAGAACTTCAAAAATACTAGGACTGGGAGTTAATTGTTGCGAATACCTTCTCTCGGAAGAAGGTTTAATATAAGCTGAAAAGATGGTAGAAACAGATACGGTACTTTCTTTGTAGTCACCATTTGTTTACGAAATATAAAAAAAAGTTAAGGATAGCCCTATAAACAATCACCAGTGTTTTGTTGTCCATTGAGTAAGTGGGACTACAATAAAAATAATGCTTTTAACTTTTTATTGCCATGTACAGATATAGAGTAGTTCATTCATCCATTGTATTCATTATATTGCATATATATATATATATATATATATATATATATATATAGTTATGTCTCAGAAACTCTGTGCTGCACTGATGAACCCACAAAGGGCGAAACAGTACTGTCTGTAGCTTGAGTATATATATATATATATATATATATATATATATATATATATATGGAGTACAGTTCAGTATCAAATAGCAGTTATCTGAACTTTCTTTTCTTGTCTAATCTCTGATGTACAGCTTCGGGGTTGTCTCTCATCAAGCTCCAGCAATAATTCGCCATCATGTGTGAGTCGCACCGGCCTTGATACCGTTCTTTCATTGTTTTAATGTCCTGATAAAAACGCTCCCATTGTTCTTCACTCACATCCCCAAGATTCTCCGGAAAATTGTCCAAATGACTGTGTAAATAGTGGATCTTGATACTCATTNTAGTTCATTCATCCATTGTATTCATTATATTGCATATATATATATATATATATATATATATAGTTATGTCTCAGAAACTCTGTGCTGCACTGATGAACCCACAAAGGGCGAAACAGTACTGTCTGTAGCTTGAGTATATATATATATATATATATATATATATATACGTCTGTGTGTGACTATGTGTTTGTAAACAAGGATTTTCTTCTACTCATCGTCTTAATTTTATTGTTTATTCACTAGTTTATCTAGACCGCAAAGTTCCGTAGATAATCCATGGGCTTATCCTTTTTAACATTTCGTGAGCTGTTTTTGGTAAGCAGTAAGCATATTTGTCAGGGGCTTATCTGTGGCAGGAAGGGGGAGTAATCTTCGAAGCACTCGAAAATTTTGAGACGCGATTCATCGCCAAAGATTTCTTTGCCTTTTAAAACTAAAAACTAGGTAAAATTTTACTATCATTCCGTGCTTGACTCCTACTATTCCAAGTCGGAGCCTTACCTTTCTTAAACTTTGTTACAGCAAAATATTCATAGCCAAATTTCCGATTCCGGTTCGTCTGAGGAGTCAGTGTAATCACCACCCAGCAATAGCTTTAGAAGCGATGTAGTTGTATATGTTTGTCCTCGCTTCCATCTAACTTGAAATAACTCATTTGAAACCCCTGCATTTTATATTTGGTCCTGTTTTCAACTTATCTCATAACAAGGACTTGTCATTCTGAGGTTGAAAATTTGTTTTAGACGTATAAAATCAGAGGATCGTACGCGGCATCTTTAAAGGGTTTGTTTTTCACAACACGAAGCATCAGCATACAGCTAGTGGTATCAGGTGGAAGATTTTTAAGTTTCTTTCTCTTCCTCCTCCCTGTTGAGAAGGATGTTTTGCGTCGTCTGTTTGTTTAGTGGATTAAACTTCTGAGACTATTATCTTACTTAAAGAACTTTTCGTTTGAGTAGAAAAAAAAGAGAAGGACTATAGAAAAACATTCCAATTTTCTGGTATCCATGTTTTATTACTTCCTGTTGGGAAAGAGCCTTTGATTGAAATAATGCCCTCAGGTGTCTGTCCCAGCTATTTCTCTCATCAGGTGAAGGCCGAGTACCTTTACCCCTGAAGATGATAAGAAGAGGTAAAATACTCTCATAAGCAAACATCGCCAGCCGGACTATGCATTGATAAATTTCAAGATCAGGAACAATCCAAAGTCAAATATTTTTCATTTGTATTTCTGTGTCAATTAAAACGAAAATAAATGGGATCTTGTGCGTTGCTTAAGCGTTCAATTTGCAGACGCCACTTTTTTAACACAGCATAAAACTTGATAGACTGGCCAAATTCTTTTGGTGCCTTCTGAGTAGTGAGTGTCTTTCGGTGCGAAGAAGTATTATTTCGTCTGAAAATCCTTTCAACCATCAAGTTGGCGTTTTGAAGTCATCAGTATTGTTTGGGTAAATGTCTAGCATGTGTTCCGCTTTGCTATTAAATCTTAATCTCTTAACACTTTTGTCAATCAATTTCAAAAATTGCTGGTTTAATTTGATGACCAACCTTTGATTTTGGTTTTTGATGTCCTTCTGTATTGTGATACGACTTCAAATTCCTTGAAGGTTGATGCCTGTTTTAAGCTCTTGCCAATATTAAAATAGCACTAAACTGTTTCTAACTTAATTTCGAATAACGTTTTCGGGACACGCTGGAACTTTGCTTGCAAAGTCGTGTTAACCTTAAAACGATATTGAAAATGGTGAGGACACTTTCTGTAAACCAGATAATCGTCGTGAAAACAATCAAGGGCAAAAAGCAATGCAGGCATGATGAAAAAGAAAACGGGGGTGGTAAAGAAGTGATTCCTGTACATGTAGCAGAATTTCTGAGGGGGGTAGGCTATATCTACAGAACGTTACGGTGATTCCCATTTAAGCCAATGTATTTTTTAATTCAAATTACCAGAAAAAAAATTAAAACCTCTACTAATGGATATTCTACTTTTAATCGCATAAGACATTGAGATCAATAAAGCTGGACAGATAAAACAATTAAAATTATTCAGAGAATATATAAAACTTCCTTTTCAGAAATAAATACAAGTTTTTGTAGCAGAAAAGGTTTGACGAGTCTTTTTTTATCCCATTTGCCTGATTGTCAACAAAAGTCACAGTTGAGCGTGTTCCTCACTTGGCGATAACGTGCATATAAACGGAGACCCCACATTGCGCACATCCTCTTGTATACATGTGCAAGAAACTAGAACCCCTTTTTACAAAAATACTCAGTGCAGGAAAGTCACAACTTCCAGACCTTGAAGACTTGATTTTATATCTTTACCACCACCAGAAAAAACCTCACATCAGAAAGAAAAGAAGAAAAGATTTTGGACGAGAGATATCTTTTCTCGAATTATCTTACGACTTTCTTCGAATAAGAAAGAGCATTTATAACTTTAATATTTTTCCCCTTTCATTAAACTAAACAGTTTCTTTGGAACTATGGTTAATTACATTCACAACACTTTATATCAAGGAAATATTGAAAAAACTAGCTAGTTGTTCATATTGAAATAGATTAATGTAGGTACTCTTTTTCTTTTTTCTTGGGTCTCTCTTAGACCTTTCACCCTAAGAAAGACTCGAAAGCACTTTAGCGCAAGGTTTACTTTCTTGATTTTTTTCTTTGTACGTCTTAATATTTTTAATTTCTTGATTTCTGCGCTCTCCCAATTCTATCTCCGAAAACATGCAAAAATTTTATACTATACCACATAGAACAGAGGAACAAGTTGAGCTCATTTCTCCTTTATTTCTGATGAAAAGAGCGAAAAATTTCTTACAAGTGCAAAAACATCCATGACCCCAAAAGTGATAATGTGTGTACATAAATAACCGGCTAGGATAGAACTTATTGCCTTGTGGGGACAAGTTTTAGATAAGTTCTGTGTTTTCCGATCTGATTCCTTGGGCAGAATGTAACGGATTAAAATCAAACATGGCAGGTCAGAGGAATGGCATCCCCAGTAAATCTAGAATGTAAAACAAAAGAATTCCCGGAGAAGAAAGAAACAAAGCAAGAGGAAAGAACAGAAAGATTTGTATTCGACTGTTGAAAAAATTGGTTAATTTTAATTCACACAGGCACATGAAAAAACACTACCAGGTAAGCTACATCTTTAGCAAACATCTAACGTCTGAACGTATAGACATCTGAAAAAGCATCAATTTGCTCCTAAGATAACTTGAACTATGACATTATTCCTTTTGTTCTCTCTCTTTCTCTCCTCTCTTTCTTTCGGCAAAAATGAAGAATTCTTGTCGTTTCCTGTTTAATATTCTGTTGAAAAGTGCTTCTGTTCCTAGAGACTAGACTACTGGTATTGAAAGAACTAAAGATACGTTTTGTTACAGGTTATTTATTGTGAATGAGAATTTTCTTATCCTCAACATATCCCAATATGTCCTTTCACATCTTGGTTTGTAATGACAGATATTTAAATATGGTTTTTGGTATGTAGTGAGCTAGAAGTCCACGTCTTTTTTGAAAATCTGAAAATGTATTTTTGTATTAATGAAATATTAAATCGGGCAGTGGCATCAACAAGGGGAGGAGGGAAAATGCCTCGATGTTCTCAAAGACAGGTATTACAGTTGGTGCAACTCCGGTTAGAAAAATATACATAAATTAACACCAGCAGATAACTTTAGGCCTTAAGAGGCATGAGGAATCTTACAACCGATAAGATTTTTCAGTCAGCCAGGCCTAGAGCGATAGCTTAGCTTTTCAAGAGCGAAAGTATTAGCTTACTTTCTACAAAACCTTGAATTTTGACTGCAAAATTACTATTATTATTATTATTATTATTATTTGATAATATTTCAACAGGTGCATTATATCAGTTTACATAACTGTTTTTCATATAATTCCTGTGTATGAAAATAAAAATAATAAGTATAATGCAATTAAAATAATGAAGAAAGGCAATTAATTTACAAATAAGTATTGTACCAGTTTTGAAATCAGTGGCTAAAAGTTAAACGAGTGAAAATCGTCAAGATGTGTCTAGGAAAATAATGAACATCTGAACAGGTGTGACATTTGAAACACTAGGCAATTGGGTGTAAATCTTCTTAGACACATTTACAAATTCAGAAATAGGTCCACCTTTTTACAGAAAGAACCATAGTTAGATTCTGTTCTGATATCTAATGCTAAGTCATTATAAACTACTACCCCATTGTAATAAAAAGACTTTTTAGTACTTTCTAGTTTCACTTTACAAGGTAAATGCTCCTGTAAAGATGTTTTTAAAAGTGAATAGAGGTTAAATACATTGTTTGCAGAGGTAAGGCCAATCACATCACTTTCTGATGAAGTCACGACTTAGATTCTCTGTCCTTTACTACCAATGAAACGGATATTATTAATTGATCCATTTTAAGTCTTGCACAGGTGGTATATCCAAGTTTTTCTGAAAAGAGGGATTTAAAATTTAACTGTCAATAATAATTTTCTGTGATGGTGATGCACAAAGTTGACAAACAAAGCTTTTTACCATGGATTTTGTATTGATTCCTTTAAATCACGGCTTAGATATCTATGTGTAGGTGCAAAATTTTTATCATTTCTTGAACTTTTGAGACAAACAGAGCGCCAAGTAATTAATAAGAACATCAATAAACACTGTCAATATGCATGAAACTTTGCTTTAACTAAGTGTATAAATAAACCAAATGGCATTCCTTACACAGTCACAATAGAGCACACTCTTCCTTGAAAGCTCAATTTTCTTAACAGAACATTGCTTTACGCATGTTTTGTCTTCTTTTAAGAAAACTGCCCTGCCAAAGCAGACACACTTCTTCCAGTGTACAGTGTAAGGAAATTTGTGAAAAAAAGGATTGAAAGAAAGGATTTAAAATTTGCAGAAAATAGTAGGAAGTCGTTTTGTGGGAGGCTTAGATCTAATTGTACAGATATTGATAAGAAGAATTTAGAGAGAAAATAACAATCAACCAGCAGATAAAAGGCTGCAAAAATGATCTTGCTGAGAAAATAGCGTCGATAGCTCAGTTCGTGGAACAGTGCACGGACAAATACTCACAAGAAGCTCACAATATTCTTTTTTAATTCTTTTTTATGACTGGCTGTTCAATGTCTTAACTGCTGTACAGTTTAACGGGCTAAAAGCTTATCGTCTTTATCCTTTCATTCAGGCTCTCCTTTAAAAGGTTTAACGGCTAAGATGGTAGCGGTTTTTGCCAACGAATACCACAGAGTGTGAATATCATAAGAAATTTATGCCATTTTTTCAAGAATAATTCCCAACGCCGTCGTGTTCTTGATTATATCTTATTGAAGTGATACGTTGCCAGTGGTTTCCAACATGTCACATGATTAAATTGAATGCCATATTATGATTAATTATTATGCATTTTAATTGTGCAATTTTATTCCAGTGCACACCAACTCCCATGTTTTCTGTGCCATTTTACATGCGGTTCTCCTAAATTCTAAACTTTTTTAATAAAATAACATTACCTGCACAAAATATGTGTGTTTTGCTGGTACATATCATTGCATATAACTGTCTCATTTATAGGTCTATGATCAAATTATGTATGTGAGCGTGTGTGTGCGACCATGTGTGGTCCGAATGTTATTGCACACCAGGCAACGTAGAAAGTTCAAATTCGTCACCAGGGTACTTTAAAATCCCGGAATGAACATGGGCTATGTTGAAAATGTAGATATTTCAAAGTTGGTGTAATGGTACTTCACAACAGAGTGGTCAATATAGATTTTACTACTTTTCAACATCACTGTTTAAGGGGGCTAAAGCGGAACAGCGTGGGGCTAAGATGAAAAAATACAACCAAAAAATGATTTTGATCAGGCAAGGTAGGAAGCTCAAATATGATGAAAAGACAGTATGCAACTATGTGCCAAACATAGGTTATAATATTTTGTAATATGAACCGGAGAGGGTACTTAGAGCTTACAAAGAGGGTTCATGGGCGCGAATGACGGAAAAATATAGACCTAAAATTGAAACACTAATTTCATCAGGCAATTTAACAAGATCAGTTTTGATGTCATGGTAGTTTACAACCCTGTTCCAAATAAGGGCTACGTTATTTTTCAGCGGAAAAAGTTACATTTGGATTTGGACTTCACGTATTTGTTGACAAAGCAATGATTTAACATTACACAGATGCCTCTGGGAGGGTTTCGTTCCACTGCCACTTTAGAGTATTTACATTACATACAGTATATAAAGAATATGCAGTAAATAGAGCATGTGCAGTATAAACAGTATGTACAGTGTATACACTATATGCAGTATATACAGTATATGCATTGTTCACAGTATATGTAGTATATAGAGTATGAGCAGTCATAAAGTAGTTAAAGTGTATACAGTATCTGCAGTATTTACACTATATGCAGTATTTACAGTATGTGCAGTATATGCAGTATATACAGTATATACAGTATATACAGTATATACAGTATATACAGTATATACAGTATATACAGTATATACAGTATATACAGTATATACAGTATATACAGTATATACAGTATATACAGTATATACAGTATATACAGTATATACAGTATATACAGTATATGCAGTATATGCAGTATTTACAGTTCGTGCAGTATATACAGCACATGCAGTATTTACAGTACATACAGTTTATATAGTGTATGGTATGTAGAGTATGTGCAGTANCAGTATATACAGTATATACAGTATATACAGTATATACAGTATATACAGTATATACAGTATATACAGTATATACAGTATATACAGTATATACAGTATATACAGTATATACAGTATATACAGTATATACAGTATATACAGTATATACAGTATATACAGTATATGCAGTATATGCAGTATTTACAGTTCGTGCAGTATATACAGCACATGCAGTATTTACAGTACATACAGTTTATATAGTGTATGGTATGTAGAGTATGTGCAGTATATACAGTATATGAAGTGTTTACAGTATGTACAGTGTATACAGTATATGTAGTATATAAAATTCAGTCCTCTAAATAGCACACCAGATATTGCATAAAGCCTAAAACTGGTGCCAGGGTCCTTTCCACTCCTGTGCTGAATATACAGAAGACTAAGTTAAATTTGAATATAACTTCCATGGTGGCAGCTCATGGTCATTGGTACCTTTTCTAAAATATAGAGGCCTACAATCAAAACGTTAATTTAACTAAAAAACTTTGAAAGCTCAGATTTGGTGTTGGGGTACTTTATAGCTCTGCTCTGGACTAAGGCTATGTTACTTTTATGAATTCCCACTGTGGAAGTATATAGGAGTATGATATTGCACTGAGCCCTTTTCACATGCAGAGACCTATAATGAAAATACGATTTTTGAAAAAAGTTGCTTAGCGACCTCCAAAATATTGGAATGGGTGACCTTAGTGTTAAATTTTTACTTAAAATAAACTCATTTCCTGGACTTCAACTTTTTTTGGAATTGAGAGATTTTTGGTGCAAAATTCAAAATACCATTCAATAGAAAAATACGTAAATAAGAATGAAAAAGATGATTTAATATGGCTAAGTTTTAATGAAGAAATACAAAGTATTCAAATGTCAACATAAATGAATCTATTCCTCGTTTTTCCTGATCCTGCTAAACAAATTCGTTTTCCAATGGGCAATATATTTTTCTTTCTTCAAAGTATAATTTTCTTTTTTATCGTCTGTCAACAAAATTTTACCAAACATTTGTTTGCAACAAGGGTCCATAATTGCATGAATCTATCAGACCATAAGCTAAGCACTTTTCACACAACGGCTTCATTGAACAGGAAATTTTTATTGAATTGGAGATGATAAGTCCAATCACAAACAGCAGGAGAAGACTATTTTGCCTATTAAACTGTCTATTGAGGTTCTTATTCTACTAACCCACAGGGAGAAAAAATATTTCAAGGTGTCCTCGAAGATATTGGACACCTGAAGTTAACCTATTCGGCCATACCCACAGCGAGGGTTTCTCCCGCATGCTTGAACACTATTGTATTTAACCTAATGAATTACAAGTGAAGGTAAATGACACCACAAACAAGGTTTGGTTCAATGTTCTGAAAGTAAATTCAAAATAAACTTTGTTTTGTTTTAGCGTATGGTAATAGCTATTTAAATTTCCTGAGTAATGTTCATTTAGTGTGTCCAATAGTAAACAAGTTCGACGTGTTATATTTGAGATCAGGGCATTAAAGGTATCAAGGCTCAAGGCACAGACGCTATATTTGCCACGTAATCAAGAGAAATTATGATCGTTGTTACTAATTTTTCATTTTATAATCAGGTTAACAAATGTGATCTACCAATAACTGGGAAGATTTGTATTGTATGCAATAGTTGGAAATTGAAAAGAGATAAGTCGAAAGCTGTTTTTAAAGTTAAGGAAAACATGTCTGCGTATGTGAAAAATAACCCTCACTAATGATTCTGAGGTTGTTAGCTTAGCAATTTTCCGCACAGCTAGCTTGTTCTTTAGTTAAAATGTCCTAAGTTATAGGATTTAGTCTGTCCAATCTCAATCTCAATTCCACTTTGCTGATATGGTAGGTAGGACAAAAGGTGAATAAATTTTAAGTCTGCATTGCTAAAACGTCGATAGTGTATGTCACCACTGACCTGGCCGTCTGTCTGTCGGTCACTATAATGCCTCCTTATACCTCCACCGCCGCCCCACTTTGTTTGGAATCATGAGAGGTTTGAGCGGACCACAATACAAATCCTAAGCAGTCAAACTAATGAGCTGGATTCTGTACAACATTTTACACCGCGACGTCGCGTCCCCTAATGGGCCTCTGGCTACTAAGCTTCTGTGTATTAGTTTCTTATCAACCAAATTTGATTTCGATGAAGAGAGCTTATTATTTTAACCCCAAAAGCTGCTTGCTTCTTTTGGTTGTCATTGGCTTAATGGGCTCTGAGATCATGTGACGAGTCCCGTTCAAAGCGTCGTCGCTGTAGTAAATTATTATAAATTATTCAAAACTCTAAAAGCAGTGACTGGAATAGTAAGAATCTTTGTGTCACCAGGTGTATTTATTCTTCACAAAAAAACTTCCAACTGGTTTAATTAAAAGAACAGTGGCCACATGCTGTTAGTTTCGCTAAATTTCCGAAAGAAAAAAGATAATTGAAAAGAGATTCCTTGCACAAAATTTGAATAATACAAACTAATCATTTTTTGACAGTACTGAAATTCCATTCTAGACCTCATTTCAACTAAGCAAAATTGATAAAAAACCCCACTGAACAGTAAAGGATTAAAATTAATGTATTAGGTTTTTTAATTTTCTTTGTGGAAATAAACTATAGTAATTAAATCCGATTATTGTTCTGATGCGATAAATCTTCATTCTTATATTCCTGGCAGTGATTAACTAAATTCCAAATAAAATCTCAGCAGCAAGCGAATGTATTAATGAAAACTATTATTTCACGTTGGCGAGGAAGCTTAGTTGAAGTAGAAAATGCAAACGTTGGGAGGTTAAGTTAAAACGGCGGAAAAACAATTTCCTGCAATGACACGATTGTGGGAAGCAGATCTCTAAGTGGTAAGACAATTAAAAAGACTTGAAAAAGCATACTTTTTGGTATGAACAATATGTTTTTGTTCTTGAATATCAAGCGGGCATATCAACCGAGCTGTACGCATATACAGATACACACAGACATACACACAGACATACACAGACATTCACACAGACATATACACACAGACGTATACACCCAGGCATATACACATAGACATATACACACAGACATATACACACAGACATATACACACAGACATATACACACAGACATATACACACAGACATATACACACAGACATATACACACAGACATACACACATGATATTCCTATTTCAGGTTTCAGACTTACGAGAGTCAATTCTCTGGTGTATTACATTTTTTACGCATACATATACCCATATAGCGGAAGCCTTAAAACGTTATTGGAAGTGTCAGAATGAGTAAGTGTTGTTAAACAAGTAAGGTGGAAAACATTACGAGGGATTAGGCTGCAGAGGATAGCAACCAGATAAATCCTTAAGTTGTACTTTATTACATGTGTGTGTGTGTGTGTGTGTGAGAGAGAGAGANACACAGACATATACACACAGACATATACACACAGACATATACACACAGACATACACACATGATATTCCTATTTCAGGTTTCAGACTTACGAGAGTCAATTCTCTGGTGTATTACATTTTTTACGCATACATATACCCATATAGCGGAAGCCTTAAAACGTTATTGGAAGTGTCAGAATGAGTAAGTGTTGTTAAACAAGTAAGGTGGAAAACATTACGAGGGATTAGGCTGCAGAGGATAGCAACCAGATAAATCCTTAAGTTGTACTTTATTACATGTGTGTGTGTGTGTGTGTGAGAGAGAGAGAGAGAGAGAGAGAGAGAGAGAGATAGCACTAATAAACCGTATGGGTTTGAAGTAATTATTTCTATTGTCCCAGGCTTCAAAACATATGGAATATTGGCTAGTTAAACCAGGCTGGAGATAAAGCATCCTAAAAAATTTGAGGCTCCCTTAGCGTTACCAAGAGGCTTTCTGTTATACGTCATTGACTCTCACGAAGGGTTTCACTGAAGAAATTACTTAAAGACATTTATTTGGTGGGTCAATGAAGCGCATTCCAAAATTGTACAGGTTTTCACACTCAACTGTGGAGCTCTCCTGATGCAGCGTTTGCGATTTATTATTTCCAGATTGAGCAGAATAGAAACTAGGTTTTGTATACATAACAGATAAAATCAGTGAGATACCGGAAAAGTTTCATAAAGTTACATCCTAGTTGAAATAAAATATTGTTTCAGTGTTTGATTGCAAACAGTGGGTTGTCCTATCTATGAGATCAAAACTGACAGTATTTTGATTGTTTTTCAAAACAATGGTTACTCTTGGAACAGAATTTCCTTTTCAGCTGTAACAGTAATTAAAAAACTGTACCTGTTTTTTTCTCTGGCTTTGATTGCCATGTTCCCTCTTTAATTAAATTCTTTGATAGGATTTTCTCCATTTGGCAATTAAAAAAACAGCAGTTTTGTTTTAAACGACTTTTTGGAAAGGTTTAACTCTACAGATTCGATTCAGTATTGCGGGTTGTACTAACAGGCAGCAATGGTGAATACACGTTTTTATCTAAATCCGTTTTCTGTGACGGCGTGGAATCAGCTTACCCTTCTACTTTGCTCAGCATACTGCCACTGCCATGAACATAGAAAGACATGATTCACAGGAAGCTGTCTTATGGAGAAGTAGAATTCATTGTGAGGAAGTGAGAAGGCATAGGCAGATCAAAGGACCATATTGTCAATGTTTTAATGTTAACTAGGCTGAGATATTGGACTGACAAATATGGCGCCCAACTTATGGTTTGAAATGAACATTTGCAGTTGCACCAAAAGTTTATATATTAGACAAATACATGTGGTTTTTTTGTCTTCATAACCCTTCCTTTCGCCATATAAAGATTTGTTGTTTTTAGGTATCTTGCACAAAGTCATTGTACTAGCCAACTGATAGGCTCCCTGTGTCCTTAAGCTTGGTTCTCCATCTTATCCGATTCTCGTACGTCCTTATTGCACTCCACTCTTTGGTGTCATCAGTCCATTTCCTACGTTGTCGTCCTCTTGATCTTTTCCCTTCTATTGCGCCTTCTAAGATGACATTGGGTAGTTTACCTCCACTGCCACGGAGTAAATGGTCAGCGTATCTCATTTTCCTTTTCATGAGGTCCTTCATCTACTTTGTTTTCACATTAGCTCTATGTAATACCTCAGTGTTGGGTACTTTATCTTTCCAACAGATTTTTAATAACAATACAGAATTAAAAGTACTGTGAAAATCTAAAATTTAAAGATAATTTCCTAGTTTATTACCAAACAAGCGGAAAGACCCTTAAATCCGTAAAGAAAGAAAACTAAACTTAAAATGCGTGTCACATGCAAGATAGAATTACCTCTGACAAACATTCCATTAATGCTGGCTTTCTTTAATATTTTATTCTTGGTCTCATTCTCTTCCTTTTTAACCTCCAAGATCTTCATACAAGTTTGCTTCAGCTCATCAAGGTAATGAAAGACACTACTCTGGATTGGCTACAAGGCCACAAAAGCATCTCAGCAGGAAGAAGTCAAACTTCAGGAAGACTTAAATACCGGACTTTACCATCTCAGGAAATGGCAAAGGAAGTGGTTGTTTATTTCAACGCACTGAAAACGCAATAGATCTCATTCAAAAGAAAGCTGTATTTGTATCTCATACCAATATCTGTAGACAATAATTGTGGTGATAACCTTATGAGGTTGCTTCTTCTCTTGAGGAATGGTTATCACTGAGAATACTTGGTTTGTCATTTTCTTTAGAACTTCCATGAGGTTCTTATATTCAATCTATTGGTAAGCCTGAATCTAGGAAGACTGGCGCTCTGTATCACATTAGAGAAAACCATAAGCCTGAGGCCGTTTTGCATCTCTATAAACCTATCATCGGTCCTTGCATGAAATATTATTGTCACATCTAGACTGGTACTTTCTCGTATTATCTTGATATTGTTGGTCGCGTTCAGAGACGTGCATGTAACTTGATAGGTCTCAATCTAATAAAGTTTCCTCTTCGACTTGTTTCTCAACATCTTTGTCCTCGTGCAGTTGTTTTTCCTCGCTGCAAAAACTTTCTAGAAATGTAGTTTTTTTCCTTCAGACGGCTGGATCGTGGATCTCTTTGCCTTTTAAGTGTTTCCATCCATCATAATAAAAATCATCTTAAGTTTAAGATCAACTTTTACTTCTTATCTCTTTATACTTTCCCACTTTGCTCGTTCTTCTCAGTAGCTGTATGCCTTGTATGGTTTTTAACCATACGAAAACAAAACAAAAAGAGCCTAGGCTGAATACCTTGACGCTTTAAAAAGTCTGAGAACAAAGTCTTGTGAGGAAAACGAAACTAATTCTTGCACAATCACTCAGAATAAAATTAACTTTTTAGGCTTTCCGATCCAGTAAATTGTCGGTGTTTTTATATGTGTTACCAATAAATTCACAAGATGAGATGATACTTTAAAAATGCGCAGTAAAGATTGAGACAAAAAAAGTTATGTTCCTTAATTTTAAAAGATTAAGCAAGAAATAAATTGTTCGTACCATACTGCTTAATATCAGGATGAAATTTCTCTTCATTCCAATGTAAATTCTCTCTATTCAGAGATTTAATAGCTTGCTAAATAAGAAATAGTTTCGCTTTTTTCCAGACTGTTTTTACTAATACAACCAGTTAGTAGGTGCTTGTGCTCATTTCACGTGAAGATACACAGCTGTTTGAACCTAGAGCAGACTTATAACAACATGACTGCAAGCAAAACCTTGAAGGAAGACACTGTTGTGCGGAACTTCTAAACTAGGAATGGCTCTACGAAAAAGCTGGTCTTTCATTGCTTTTATTTTTAACAGAAGTAGAAAAAACATCGTGAAAAAATAGCAATATGGAAAACAAACCGAACATAGGATTCTTTGGATTTTAATGGAGCAAATATGGTGTTTCCGTCCATGTTTTCTCAAGTCGAGATTCACCAGACAGAAGCTAAGGGAAGCAATAGACTTTCTAAGTTTGACTGCATCCTGTAAGACAGTCATGCCTCGTACACCAGCAGATAAAAAATATTAACGATGAAACTGAAGATTGAGACTTTACGAGCTTTATCCTGTCTGGTCCAAGCTATGATATTACAATTTATAACATTTAAACACTTAAATAACAGCAAAGCGTATGGAATAAACGTTTTACGGAAAACTTTTGGTGGGACATTGCCAACAATACCCAATAGCACTAGACCCACTGGTTTTATTACTGAACAACAGATGGAGATTTACAGGTTTATGCATGAAAAGAATTAAATGCTACTATTGGTTATAGTATAAATGTTTGTATATGCCTTTCCTTTATTGCTTGCCACCATTTCCTTGAGGTATAAAATAGTACAAACACATATACGTTAATGAGAAGTTATTATCATAAGTGGTGACTTTTTTTCCTAGCTACTATTAAACTGTTGAGGAAAGATATGCTGACAATCATTCATTCTCTACAGCAAAGCACTAGCATTAACAGTGAACTGTAATATCACAGAGATATGGTTTCCAGTAGTAAATTTTTTTGTTAATACAAGAATCGTATGTCACAGTCAATCATCTCGTGTATATTTTTTCACCAGGTTAACGTTCTTTCATTGATAGGCTGAACAGGTTTGATTCAATCTCTCTGATCGTCACTGATACTGGAAAATGATAAAAAGATGGCTCGATCATGTGAGACAACATCTGCCTTTCTTCATCATAGGGATTGGAATGCTCTGGATACCAAACAACAAGAAGAGCAGAGGGAAACAAAATTAGATAAGATCCATGGAAAAGCCACAAAGATGTTTGCACAGACTTAGAAGCATTTTCAGAGACCTCTACTAAAAGAATTATCCAAAGGTTTTTCTGAAACAAAAAAATGCCACTTTTCGACTTTTATTTGTTACTGTGTGATAACAAAACTCCAAAATTAAAAAAACCCCACCATAGTCTTTCTAAGTGACTGAAATAAGTTACTATCTGCAAAACAATCAATAATTATGGTTTGACAGAGCTTTCTGAGCTGTGAATCTTCCTTCTGTTTGGTTTTTCTCTTGTCAGTCTGCTTAAAAAGTATTAGAATTCCAATATCTATCACCTGATTAACTGCCCTGATAACAAGAAGACAAAAACAGCTGACCTAATACTTCCTATGACCCCTGAGCTCCAAATAACTTTACATTAAAAACTTGTAATATCTAAACGGCAACTTTTTGCGAACATCAAAAAAAGGTCTGCCTGAAAGGATGTTTTCGTTCTTTTTAACAAAAAATTACTGCGAGTATGAAGCCACTCCCTTACAAGTACTAGTGACTATAGGGAAAACCTGACTGGAGGAAATAGGGTCTATTGAAAAATTCCCAAACGTTTATTTATCATACTGACATTGTTGATTTTTTTGGGTCTTTTACCTAAGCAAGACTTGAAACCACTTTAGTACAGAGGGGTACGTTTCTTAGTTGATTTTTTTCCTTTTGCTTTTTATTCTTTTAAATTTATCGATTTCTTTCCTCTCCCAATTTTGTCTCCTAAAACTTGTACAAACTCAGCAGTGTCCCGGTTATAACAAAGATACAAAATGGGTCCAGTACTTCTTGGTACGTGGTCGGGGTTGAAACTGCAAACCTCATACATGGTAATCTATTGACTTAACCACTCGGCCATTATTGCACAAAATTGCTTAGGATTACTTGTTGATTACTGCAAGATTGCTGAGAAAAACTAAGGGCTGTCTATTTAATAGAGGTGTTTTTAGTTCTCTTAGTACAAAAAGCAAAGAGTGAATGTTAAAACATTAGGAAATGTACTAAATGAGAAGAACATTCCTTTCTGCAAACTGAATTGATAATAAATAATCATGTCTACTTAGTTGAATAGGATGGGCTTTAAATAAATCACAAATTTGGTTACATCTCGTTACCAAAACATTAATTATTTTATCACCCCACCCCAGCCTTTTCAAGATGCTAAGTTATCCAATGGTAAGTGCAAACGTCAGAAAGAAGTGAAATTGCTTTTGACAAAGAATTTTATATCCAATACTGAAAGGTGTTGTATTATTGAAACTGACTCAGTCCCTATCATTGGCTTGATTACGTTTGAGAAGTTGAATCTAATCAAACGAATCTAGAAGATAAATGTTAATGTTTAAGCTGATTTTCTCATTGAAAAAGAGTTTTGTTTTAAACAAATTGGTTTGCCTGAAATGTACGTATCAGATTAAAGTTAGAGATGACGTGAAACCAATCATTGTACCTATAAAAGAAATTCTACTTGCTCTCAAGTCAAAGCTTAAACAAGAGTTACAGCACATGACCAGGCTTGATATTATTGAGCCTGTAGAAAAGTTTACTGCGTGAGTAAACTCTAGCAATTGTTTCAAAGCTAAAAGGGAAGAAAAGGGTTTGTTTTAATTCTCGTCCTTTCAACAAAGCAATTAAAAGAAAGCAGCACAAATTTCCGACTCGAAAAGAAATCATTTTGAAATGTCTGGTGCACAATATTTCACTGGAATTGATGTCTCAAATATCCATTGGCAAAGCAATGTTGAAAATGAAATTGCAGCTTTGGTGACATTTGGGGTTCCATTTCGACAACTGTACCACCCTTGATACAACATCCTCTAACATCGCTTTTTCCAAAAAGAACAAAAAACTATAGCAACAAGAACACATAAGGTATACCATCAATCAGACCAGGTTCGGTAGTTAGAATGCAGAGAAAAGGATTGGAAAAACACAGGTAAATTCATACAGAAATACAAAGAACCAAGTCCAAATCGAGTCCTAAATGAAAAAGGGAATATAGTTGAACACAATTGACGCTATCGTATTCCATGTCATGTAAGAGTCAGCATACAGCATGACTATCATCCGATCCAGCCGAGTGATTTGGCTCATGACATACATCATCCGCAATCAAGAGAACGTCTGGAGACAATTTTCCCACTTCCAGCATGCCAAAACAGTCAATCCAGCCCCCCGAAACACCTAACCAATTCACCTATTTAACACTTCCGGTACAACAACCAAATAATAAATTCGAACAAGTGGGAGTTACACACCATGGAAGAGTTATTGGGAAATCTCATTATTGTTGAATTAACTATATCAACTTTGCTGAATTAAAAAAACTTTCAGTGAAAGACTTTGCTGAAGAAGTAAAGGCACCCTGTAACTTTATGAATTCATTGTTACTAATGAGCACTTATCTCGTAAGGAAGCTGCTAATTGTAGCATTGTAACCAATAAAGAGTTAATCAATCAATATTTTCTGACAAAAAAGGCAACATTCTACTGGTGTTAGGACGGCGAGAGAAAACTTTTAAAATTATGTACATTTGATGAAGTGTTTTCACAGATCTACTGTAACAAAATTGCTGGCCTGATTAAATTAGTGCATCTGAATTATGGCATAGAATACGACATTTTTATTGATTCATCTGACAGAAATCTCAAGGCAGTAGCTATTCTCAATAATAAAAAATATTTTTTTATTGAATTCTGTTGGACACTCAATTGAGAAAGAAACTCATAACAGCAGGGACTATTTGTTGACTGCTCTTAATTACCAAAAACACAAATGGTTGATACGTGGATGTCTTAGATTTGTGGGACTCACTTTACGACTTCAAGATGGGTACTTAAAGTTACCGTGTTTTCTGTGCTTCTGGGACAGCTGGACTGATGGTCATCATTATGGTAGGTAAAAGTGGTTACCAAGACAAGGATTAAAACGCAACTCACATAACGTTCTGTTCCATCCTTTGCTTGAAACGAGTAAGATATTTCTTTCACTTCTACCGAGCTTCTACACAAGAAACTTAGCTTAATATAGAATATTGTTGAAGCATTTGACAAGGGAGGTGGAGGATTTACTTTCCTTTATCAAATATATTCACGGGTAAACGTGGAGAAACTAATGGCAGGTATACTTAATGGTTTATTAATCTAATGGTATATTTAATGATTAATAGAATGCTGGTTTTGAAGAAACCTTAAATCCTGTTGTGCTATTTCTCTGGTTGTCTCTTAGCTTGCTCAGTGCAAACTTCCTTGGCAACCACAGACGTTCTCAGTATGAGAAAGTGGTTAATGAGCCAATGGAGGGTTTCCATCGACTTGGTATGCACATGTTTGTAAAAATACACTGCCTTCCGTCCCATCTGGACTATTTTCATGAGAATTGTGAGAACCAGTGAAGAGCAAGTGACCTTCATAAAAAAACCGTATGGTATGAAAATGCTGTTAACCCCTGATTGGATATCATTATCCTTGTAACTTGCCATTGCTGATGACGGAAGAGGGATGTAGTCTATGTTTACATTTTTAAATATAGATTTCGATATAAAAACAAATTTTTATGGACTTTCTAAATTTTTAAAAATATTTTACATATAATTTAAAAGGAAAAAAAATTTTATTTTGTAGGACATTGCAGCTTTTCTTACATTTTCTACAATTTTTCTCTTTCTTCAAAAACATTTTGACTACTGCCCCAAGTAAAAACATGGAAATGGGTCTTATATCTAAAACTATTTAAAAAAAACAAGTACAATAAATATCGCAGGAATCAATACAAGGAAAGCTTCAATGTTGAACATAGATAAACTTGCTGCTTTCAGCGGTAAAAATATATTATTTCACCCATAACATAAGTTGCACAAACTCTATGGAATTATTTGACATTCATTTTTGAACTCTAAGCACACTAGTTCATCCAAAGAAAAAGCCAAGATCATCCATAAGCCGATTTGCGGAAACCAAATAGTAATGCCCGTGGGGGAAACCGAGCATTCTTTTACACAGAGCACCAAGAAACTTACCACAGCTGTTCGAAATATAGATAACCATAAGCAAAAATCATTCAACTTTATTACTGACCATGTGCTTGAAATTCACTTCATAAAAATACAGTCGTCTTGGTTATGAGCAGATTAATATGCAAAAAATACAAGTCAGGACTAATCATAAAAACCTGGGAAGTTACTGTGTCAACATAATTTCGTGTAAAATAGTAAAAGACTTTTTGTTGAGTTTACCTAAAGCATTATCATCATTTTATAGTTGTAGATATGAAAACTTCATTCTCTATTTCAACTTTCCTGCATTTGTGTACGAATTACTATAAGTACTATGGCACATAAAGCTAGATGGATATATATATATATATATATATATATATATATGAATGGTAATCTGTAAAATGTAAATAAACTGAAGAGAGCTTAATATTTATAAAAACAGATTTAAAATACTCTTATTTTTCGTGTTTTGCTTTGTATATATATTGTAATGAATTGTATTTGCTCCTATATTATTAATCGTCCTTGAGGTTAATGATGGTGTTCTTGCGCGACTGTGTGGCGCTCACTCTTCATTTAGTGGTTGAGCACTCTGCTCCATTGCAATCTCTAACCTCTAAATACGCCCATGCAAAAAAAACCCCCAGCAAAATGGGAAATGACTACTTGGGAGACCTTTGATAAATGTGTATGTACACATATACACATAAACATGTTTACATACGTTTACATATTACATACTAAGACCAATGTAATGAAAAGAGTGAGGAAAGGTGTTCATATTTAACATGGTTCATATTTATGTCAATGCCAAAAAAGATAAAACAAGTTTTACAGTTGAAATACTTGGAGTGGCAGATTACAGAAGGTAACAAATGTGATGCCAAGATAAGATCTTCAATTGCAGATAGCAAAGGTGGCTTTCACTAAAAGAGGACACTAAGTCTCATCTTGTAGCCTTGTACGAGACAGAAACATGGTCATTGCTGACGGAAGACATCGAAAAGACCCAAAGGTTTGAAATGTGGATTATGTGAAAGGATGTCAGGCAGAAAGAAAAGTAACATGAAAAAGGAATGGACATGGTTAAGGAGATGATATGATTAATGGACAGAGTTACAGGAGAAAAGGAAACTTAGTTTTTACATATCTTTAACGGAGATGGACAGCTTTAAGAAGTAATTGAAGGTAGAATGTAAAAGAAAGAACCACCAGGATTGGGTTAATGCATGAATAAAAAAATCGAATGCAAGATAAAATAAACAGAATGGCAGAGAACAAAAGTACTTGGAGAAATGGAAGCCAGAATTAACCTGTCCCTTGACAAAGCATTGATGACGGTGGTGATGACGATGACGATGGTGATGATGATGATGATGATGATGACGATGATATTTTCTCTATCAAAACAATTATCATCCTCCATAGATATTCTTCAAGAAATTTATTAATCATAATACAAATTCAAGCTATTTTCTACAAAATGAACTAACTTAAGTTAAAGATTTACTCTAAAATATCTTCTTTTAGACGTGTTGATATCATATAAATTTTGTTTTACTTTCAAAAACACAAGAAAATTCTGCTAGTTTTATCTCTTTGATGTACGAGGGGTTTTTTTGGAAAACTTATCCTAAAATATTTTCTACGCATTAAACATTTAATAGCTTGTTCAAGGTGAAGTTAAATAATTAAAAACACGAGCACTAAAACTATTAAATATAGAACCAGCATATCCGATTAAGTAAACTCCTTTTCATTCTGTATTTACCAAATAATAACATACGATTTGTTGGTTAGTCAGTATGTCCTTCTTTTTGCTTAAGGTATGTCAAAATATGACTTCGAAAAATAGAAAGGTAGGCTTATCTCCCATGTCGGTTTTTTTGCTATTTACTCACACTTAAGGTTTAAATTAAGTTGTAGCTAGCAAGAGTTTTTCTTAGGAGCGTACTCAAGATGTATTGATCTTTTCAAAAGCACAGCCCAATGGTAATGTTTTTGTAGTTTTTGTATGATGATAAACATGATGCTGATAAAAATGTTAATGGTGAGGTTGATGGTAATTAAAGTAGTAACGATGATGATCAATGGATGCTTGTACCTCAAATTTTTGCTCATTTTGTGTTTACTTTTTTTTCTAAGTATTTTCACAGAATGAAATCTTTACTTTATGTACACTGTACGTAAAGAATATTATGAACATTTTTCTTGGTTGTCAACAAAATAAAGCAAAAATTTTGGTAAAACAAGTGCTAAAAATCAAATATAATTATATGGAGAGATATACATTAATGCATGAAGAAAAGACGATCAGAATAGAAATGCAACCATTTGAGGACTTTGGGTTCAAGGTTACACAATTATGAGGCTGAACAAACGTTTGCATTTGTTTAACAGACGGTTTTATATGAAAGAAATTCAAGATTCCTAAACTAGATGTAGTTTTATTTATATTGACTAACTGCCGCCAAGTCAAGTAAATTTATTGACCTTTTAAAAAGGCAAAGAATGGTGTGAACACTTCATCGAGATTTTTGCCAGCAGTTGTAAAAACATCGAGCTCTACCATGGAAATAATAGAATAATTGCTTGTTGTAGGTTATTATTATACAAAGAAAGTGGGATAATAAGTGAAAAAGAGAAGATCAGACAAAAAAGTTAAATTTATCAAATGTTCAAAGCCTAGCTAGTCAGTCTTAGACAAACTAGGCAATTTTGAGAAGTAGAGTGAAAAATGGTTTACATAAACATCCGATTCCATCTCCAAGAAAATGGTAAGCTCTCTGCAGAAATGAAATATACTTCAACTGGGTTCAAAATTGACAACATTAATCTGAATAATAAAAGTCGAGAATTTGTTTGTTCTCTGATAGATCCTGCTGGAAAGCCAAGGATTAAATGACCCTATTGTAGTTCAAAACCTGAAATATTCTTTCTATTCATTTATAGATAAACCTCGATAAGAACTCGCTTTTCTCCAATTATCTTGATCTTTTTTTCTCGATACTTGCATTACCATACGACTGTTGAGGTTACATATATTTACACGCTATAAACAATAACATTTTTGTTTCCCAATGTGTCCTCTTCAAAGTAAAAGGAAGATAAACAGTAGAATAAAAGTTTGCAGGAGGAAAAAAAGATTGAAGGATATAACATACTTTTTCCCATACAACAGTTTTGGAACCTCATCTTTTGACGTTGCTGAGCGATTTTCACGTGGGAATTTATTACAGAATTTTGATTTATGAAAACAAAAAACGACCAGTGATGACGTTTTGAAAGAAAATCAACCTTAAGACAGTTAACTTTATCAAACAAACCCTATTTATTGCTCTTTAGAAGCAACTGGGGAGGTCTGAGCACTTTCGCACACTTTTGGGTGCGTCACATCAAAAACCTTGTTATTAGATATCCATTTTCTAGCGTTCATACCTATTTAAAAGTCCAATGAAAAAACCTTGTTAATTCTAACTATAAGTTAACCACTCAAAGTTTCGTTTCTCTAAGTTAACGTTTTGTATATTTTCAGAAACACTAGGTTTACGACAATGCTTGTAGAGCTTTCTTCATACTGTAAGAATAACTCCCTACGTGTAGGCTTCCGTAGAAGAGTTGATTTCAAAATCTTGACAACGTCCTTGAATACGGATGCCTAGTGGTTAAGTATATGCCCAATGCGTCCCTCTTCAGTCCTTCTCTAGGAAATAACACTTGACAGCCTTGCAGCGCTGAAACTTACTTTCATATCATTTTTTCCAGTCTGTCATTGCTTAAAAATTATTAGGAAAACAATATAAAGAAGCAGAGCTTGAGATCAAGGTGTCTACTACGAGGGGTTGAATCGCGAGTTAGATCCTTTATTAAGCTTTGCTTTATTTTGTGCTTCTTCATTTTCCTCCTGTAGACTTCAATCTAATCTACATCTGTTTGGCAACCCGGGTCAATCTTCTCTGACTGGTCTGGTTTTTTTCCTCTGCCGTTCTAACTTTCACAGTCGCATCTTTCCTCTGTTTTTTTGTTCCTCCACTTTAACCGCTGGATTCCTCTGCTCTTCCATAACTGGATCCTCCATACCTTCTTGAATTTTTTTGTCTCTTTTCCTTCTCAGTACTTGTCCAATTCATCTTATTTTTCGCTCCTCTTGCTTTTCAGTTTTAATTGCTACCTTACAAAATTCTATATAAACTCTTTCATTTTTATTCATAAAATGAAAGTTGTATTATCCAATAATTCCTGTTTTGGTGATCTTGGAATCTTTTGTTAGTTCCTATACTTCGATGCGATTAAAAAGAGAGGGTTGAGTTATACACATATACAATTTCATCCACCAGCTTGAAATATATTTTTTAAAGAGAACTATACTAACTTCACTTCTATTTTTTTCTCAAGATTTCTTCTTTCATGATTTGTCTCTCCTTCACATCGTCTTTCTTCTTGAGCCTGGGTTTGTTTGCAGGAGTAGTGAGATTGTTCATTTCAAATGGTTACAATTATAAGTAAAACAGATTGAGAGCCCAACGTACCATGTTTGTATTTTTCTCTGACGCAAAGCTAAGTCTTATCAAAATGACTGCACCAGGACTCGAATCTCAGACGCTGTCCGCTGTCTCTTCTAAATAGATTTATTTCTTTAAGTGGTTCAACATTTCTACAAGAAGAGTTAAACAATTTCATGTTCGTCACTTCATTTTTGTCCCATTGCTATATTTTTTATTTTATTATTCACAATCGGCTACCGGTAGTTCATGTAGACAGACTTCCTCCTTGATTAATTAATCTATTACTCTCTTACTCATTAAGTGTCATTAATTGCTTCAATTAGTGAGTAAGCGATGAAATTATGTTTAGCACAGTGAACCCTTTTCTGCTTAAATGCCAGTATGTCTTTTGAATGAATAACAGCATAAAAACACACTAGAGAATAGAAACCAGCAGAGTTTTAATTTAGGGTTCAAAAGTGCGAAGCGTGTTGCCATAAAAAAATATTGAATATTTTTATGGCAATTTACTTTATAGTAGGGTGAAACTACAATTTGTCACTTAGAGCTTGTGTTAAAAGATATAGCTGACCAACCACCGAATAAAATCAATCGAAATTGCTTATACAACTGGCTCCTACAAAGAGTTCAATCTTGAGAGACCATAATGAGAGAATGTAAAAAAAACTGGGTCCATATGTCTTAATCCTCTAACCCAGTTATCCTCTACCACCACACAAAAAGTAAATAAATTTTAAGGGTACAATGTATCTAGCAGACAACAACGGCAATTAAGTTAATACATTTTATTGCAAATGCTTCTTGTTACTACAAAAATTAGTATCACAACCTTTATAGTTAATGGTGTATTACGTACTGCAAAGACTTAAACAAACTCAATATCTGCAACTGAAATGACGCCGGTACTTTTTGGAAATCAGTGGTCTGACTGATCATCAAACCAGCAGTGTCAACAACTTGACAGAACAAAAGTGCTTGTTGGTATTCTAAAAATACTTATTGACACCCACAACCCAAAATGCACTTGAATTGGCTTAATTGTTACCACAGAGTTTTAAAGCAAGACGTCCTCATATTGTGTTAAGGCTATACTAACTATTACGGGCAGAATAATGCAAACTGTGGCCCAATTAATTGATACGTTCAAGTTAGTGTATATTTTATTTCCAGCAATTATTTTTCAAATCCTTTATCTGACATTTCCTTTTATCTCTTTATAGATCTATCGTCTATTTATCAATCTACCTATCTACCTTTGCATCCATCTATCTATCTATCTATCTATCTATCTATCTATCTATCTATCTATCTATCTATCCATCTATCTATCCATCTATGCATCAATCCATCTATCCATTGAGAAGAAAAGCTAAGGATAGTTAAAAGTGGGTTTGTAAAAAGCTTCATTCATAACTGTATAAATATTCTATAACAATAAAAAATTAATAATAATAATGATAGTATATTAATAAAAATAATAATGATAATAGCAAAGACAGACAAAACAAATGAATACACTTGTGGCTAAAAAGGACAACATTGGTGACTTTTGTTTTCCAAGACAATAAAAATCAACATCTATGTTGGATGGCAAGATTTCCTAGCCCTGATGATGATAGGTTGGCAGCATGTGATAATCAGAAAAATATGTTACCTAAGGAAAGTATATATTAATAAAAATTGATATGATTATTCGTATCGTTTTCTAAAAAGTCAAAAAACGGGAAGCAAGCAAAAATTTGCCAGCAGCTGAGGTCAGCTTACGTCAGTGCTATGTACTACGTCCATTACTCCATAGCCAACAAGAAAAACCGACAAATGCTATCTGTCATTTACTCCAATTCTAAAAATATTTTCATACACGTACATTCAAATTTAATGGCATCTTAAAACTGTGTTTTTTATTAATGTCAAACAACTGAAATGATAACAACTGAAATCAGTCCTTTACGTTTAGATAAATCAATGTGATAGCAGGTACAGATCTTGCCAATTGTCTCTGATAACTCATTCTTAAGTTTCCGTAATCTCGAGTTATACCACAACGTCTGCTGTTTTGAAAGGTGGGTTGACCTTTTTGTTGTCAAGACAATTAAACTGTACACACCTTTTAATTTGCATGTTTTGATCAGTTTTGGAGCCTTCTGCAGCTGTTTAGAATGAAAATGGATTGACTCTATCTTTGGCTGTATTTGCGATGAAAGGCAACTGTTCACTGTAAGCACCTAAACGAGGTTGCGCATAACAGACTTCACACTTCGAGATTGAAACGCGGTAACATTGGCTGTGGTTTTATTTCAATGATATATATCTTTATGAACATGTCTATTCATAAAAAAATATTTTCACAGGATGGGCATCTAGCTATTGTGTTAACGATGTTAAAGAAAAAACAGGCCAAGCAGTAATTCGACGAAGACGCTACAATCAAAATCAAAGTTAAAAGTTGACCATGATGGTCCCGCATATTTCCTGATAACGTCTTTTAGGAGCATCAATTAGTTTTGAAAACTACTTTGAATATCACTTGAAAAACCAAAGCACAGAGAAGATTAGTGACAAAACATTGCTGTAGAAACTGTGGAACAGCTGTAGTCAGTTGATCGTTAGGGATTATTCAAATCCATTTATTGTCATTCCCACTCTGTAGCTAGAAACAACATCATTAAACAAATGCGAGTCTGAGGGTAAAATCAACCTGAAACAGGCACTGATGTAACTTCAAATTTCCAGCTTCATAACTACATCCCGGTGCCTATGTCAAGACCTACTGGATACGATCTTAAACAAAAACAATAGGTTATGCAAAAAACTATTCGCACGGACTATTGTGAACATGTCAGTTCGTGCATCCAAGTGGCTTACATGAATAAGTGAAGTGCATGTGGTAGTATTTAGACTCCTAAACAGGCATTAAATTGCGACATGATAGCGGTCAGAAGTTATATCAGCAATTTTGACGGAGGCTTTTTTTGAATGGCCTATTGGGTTGATCATAACATTTCCTTCATTTGTAGCTTGCTTATTCGTGCAAATATATATATATATATATATATATATATACTTTATTTGAATTGTTTATGAACTGTATTTGCTTCTCCATTGGTATTGTTGAGCACTCTTGAGGTTGAGGAGAGTGTCGTTATCCAACTATGCGATGCTTACACAATCTCTAAATAGGAGATAGGCGCAAGTCTAACACTTTCGCACATGATTGTCTTTATGGTAATTGCTGAAAGCCTTTTCATGAAATGAGCACATTCAGATTTTCGAAGTTACACTGATAAGCTGTTGAACAAGGGTGTTTGCAGATTAAACTATTTATAAACTGAAATTTTGAAAAGAAAATGTTTTACCCTGATAATAATCTATAAAAACAAAACACCCCAGCACTTGTGCATCGTTCATTTTCATGTGGCAAAAGAATACGATTCACCAGCGTTACTTTGACTAGCTAGTAAAAATCCCTCATCTATTGATAAGCCTTTTTTGAAAGAAAAAGTTGGATTTTTAATAGCGAAGTTACGTTAGACGTCATTTGGTTCCATCGAATCCGAAGTTGGTCTAATCAAAATTGTATTGTATCCTGCTGTTTTGCTTTGTTCTATAGATTATTAACGGTAGAAACAGAGAGGGTTAGGCAAATTCTCTTTATTCACAGTTGATAGTTATCTTAATGACATCTTAGATAAAGTGGCCTCGTATTAACTATCCTATTTTAAAATACTAACATACAAGAGATTCTAAAGGGTCTGTTTTACACCTGAGTTTGGTCATTTTCTATTAGGTCTGAAAAGGAAATTACCACGAGAATATTCGATACTACCATCATGTCATCATAGACCTAAATTCAATTTTACATATGAGGAACTTTTTCTTTCATCTACACTGATTAAGTTACAGTTGTAACAGAAGACAACCATCATCCCAGAAAGGTGAAGGATAGGGCAAATGTATTGACATAAACTTAACGTTTACTCACTATTCTGAGGCAAAGAGATAGATCTACGTTTTACGTAAAGGGTTCAAAGATATTTTTTGCGGTTGGTATCGTTCATGCCATACACACCAAACAGGTTAATATGTGGACTTGGAATTTTTAGACCGTTATCACAAAATAAAGCCAGGTGTCTTCAATTCTAATTTTGTTTTTGTTGTTGAAAAATCAGCTCTCCTTTTTAATCTTCGTCTTGTTATATTTTCAGAGTCATACAAAGAAGCAACCTCTCAACACCCTCAATACAGCTCTGCAATCAAGATTGAAACACACCTCCTCTATGTCGTAAACTTGTAAAACAAAATAATCTATGTGTAGCTGCCCGTGCACCAAAATTTCATCAACTACTATTCAAATATTCAAAGAAACTCAAGTTATGTATATACAAAGTTTTAAAAACCTTTGGTTTCAATTTAAGACCAGACGTAGACCCTTTTTTCTCACTTTTACCACAGGTAGTTTATTCATGGGAAATACTGTGAACTCCATCTTCACCAGAACCAGTGTACGGGATGGTCTCATCACTAATTTAACTCCCAGCTGCATCTACATCCAAATCCACTCTTCTGGGAACACTCTTTCAAATGTGGATGAGACGGAAGTTGTATAGAGCTTCCTACGAAAACACTGGTCCCTCCGAATGATACATCCATTCATTAGATATGAGCATTACTTGGGAACAACTGTAAAATTATGGCTAAAATAGATAATAGCTCTGCTTATTGGAAATTGCCTCTAGATAACCAGTTCAATTACTCTGCACGTTTACTGCACCATTTGGATTACATTCCTTTATATCTTCTCTTCTTCGTTTAGCTTCATTACCTGATATTATTACAAAATGTCTATGTGGTATAATGTCGGAGGATCAGATGTGGATAAACGTGGCGTTGATATTCTTATTTTCTGAAAAGATGAACGGACCTATGATTCACATTTCACAAATGTTTGGAAGAAATTAGCTGATAACGGATTGACACAATACACAAAAGTGTTTATTTTGACAAACATCAGTTGAGGTTGTGAGACTTGTTATTTCTGCTAATGGTTCGAACCAGTTTGATAAAAATTAGATCAATTAAGCAATTTAGTATATCAATTTAGATTAGTCGGAATGGTTCAACAGCTGTCGAGATTCTGCCCAAATTTGGTTGTGATTTCAGAGCCAGAAAGAGACGTAACGCTAAAAACAAAATCTTGCGGATTGAAAAGCTTTCGAATCAGTAAAAGTAATGTTATTCATGTACCAAGTAATCGTATTGTGAATGTTGATTCACTTTCTAGATGCCCGGTTGAGCAGCCAACAAAAAAGAATGAAACCACTGAACAGTTTGCTGGCCGATGTCGAAAAAGACAAATATCATATCTTTTGGTGTCTTTGCTAAAGCGACTCTTCCTTTTAGGCAGAGTCCGTGCTCTTTTATATATATATATATATATATATATATATATATACATATATATATATACATATATATATATATACATATATATATACATATATATACATATATATATATACATATATATATACTATATTCTACTATATACTACTATACTATATTTTTCAAAAACATAAAAGTATTAGATGTCCAAAAAGAATTTAAGGTGAAAAAACTTTTTTTTTTTTAAAAGTTTTTTCACCTTAAATTCTTTTTGGACATCTAATACTTTTATGTTTTTGAAAAATATAGTATAGTAGTATATAGTAGAATATAGTATAGTAGTATATAGTAGTATAGTAAATTGCAGGAAATGTACGGTAGTTTGTGAAAACCTTTTTTTCATTGTTAGAAATTTTAAATAAGCTTTCACTCCAACATATTCAATGTTTTCCTGCATTGAATATGGTTAATAACAAACGTTTACACCAATTGTTACATAAATGTGAATTGTGGGGGAACGATCAGAGCAAGATAAGACCAACATTTCGCTCTGCATTTTCATTTGATAAGACGTGTGAAAATAATGTACAGTACCTAAAAACGATGAGAATTGATCATAAAAACATGGAAAATATAGGTCTTTATTTAGACAGCTTAAAAATCAATACAGTGTTTTCATGTCAGTTTCTTTACAACTCATCGAAAATGGATTGTGAGAAAGTAAACAACATTTATCCATTGTCAATGCTTTGTTTCTTTCCTAACCTTAGTTTTTAATCTAAAAGGGGCAGTATTGCCAACAGCTCAGCAACTCTTCTCAAAGAGCAAATGCGTCAGTTTTCTGTGTTTGCGTCACTAAAATTCTCATTGGCTAAAAGATATCAGTAACCATGTGCAATTAACATTTGGTATCACAATACAATCACAAGACATCAACATGCATGGAAACTGCATATTGACTACATTAATAGTTGCTGGTCTTAAATATTTTATAGCATTTAGTTGAAGCTGAAAATACATTTATTACTTGACACCTACAGTTACTGATATAGAGATAAAACAGATAACTGATTAAAATTGATGTATTTTAAAGAGCAATTTCGAGGTGTATTTCAAATAGCTTAGTGAAGCAATGATTAATGCAGATGCATTTTCACCAAAAGTCATCAAGTCATCAAAATCCCCCCAATATGATGTGTGTTTTGTTTTCTTTTCTGAAATCGATTGTTTTTACTCCCTGAAACAAACTTATGGAAGTTTAATCTGACTTGGAAATATACTCGACCAGAATGCTGTAGATTTATTCTTGAACAGCAAGCTGTGAAATACTTTGGTATAGCCTCGTTCTAAATTGGACATGCAATGATTGTTCTCGATGTTGACGTAAAACGTTGACCAAAATCGTAAATAGGTTGGTGCAGAAATTGAACTCATGCTCCTGTAAGCAGCGAATTGGTACAGTGTCTAAATCAATAAGAATTGTATGGAACGTGATACATTCTTACATTTTCTTAATATGCTTTTAACTGTAGTATTGTACTCTTGAGGCCGAATCAGTTCATTCCCTAACTGTCAGCGGAAATATTCTCCTCGTTATATGTTTCCTCGTCAGCCATAAAGTTTCATTCCTGTTCAATTTAAGATATTCTTGCTTGTATTTGAAGACAATTCTTGTCACTTTGTTTTCCACTGCGTATTCCGCAAATGTGATTTTTATGCCACGGTCATCGGGTGACCTAGGTTTTGTCGATCAAGGCTTTTACAGAGATCTGGCAATCTGCGATAGCATTTTACTTATGCTGGATAAAATTTTCAGCATCTGCTGCCACTTAAAGAACAATAGCTACCTCATCTGTTAAGTTTTCAAGTTTTTAAATATTCATGTGTTGACATTATCATTGTTGTTATTTGCAAAATACCTCACCTGTAATTAAATACAAAAGCAATATACTGTGAGGCCGTCAAAGCTTTGTTCAGTAAATCAACCACTTGGAATTTATTTGAAAGCCTTTTTGTTTTGAGCCACAAGGTGCTTTAATTCTTTCTTTAATTACCTAATAGCAGATACTTACTAACTTAATGTTTTGTTTTCCAATCACATGTGTACCGGTAAAATGAATTATTGGGATCTTGTAATTTAGAAGTTAATAAGCTATCATCACTTAGCAATAAATGTTTGGAATAATCTATCTGATTTTCTAATCACATTTGATAATTGTTACAATTTTCTATACTATTGCTTGGAGTTGATGCGTCTTATCTTAGTGTCAACTTATAAACCGGTTTTTAAAGAAAATCTTACTCTTAAGACAGAGATTTATAGTGAAAATTAACGACTCGGTAATGTAGGAGCTATTGCAGTTCCTGAAAAATGGAAGTAAATATGTTAAGTCATTTACCACAAGAAATTTTGAGAAATATTCGGTAGGCTCTGGAAAAAGAAACCATAATTATTGACTAAACAGCAAATGCAACGCCCAAAGTATAACTTTTTGTACAAAGAAAGCTTTGAATTTAAACCGACCTTTTTATGACAAGGTCTGATGAAGTGAAGATACACATCACTACAGAGCTCATAAAATAACAAGAGGAGAGTTATGCAATTTACTGTCTCGATATCAGGCAAATATTGATAATGAAGACGAGTAAACTTTAAACCTAGGCACACTTTATTTCCTGTTGCATAAGTAAAAATTATCACAAACAATCCCTTTCATTCTTTATGAATAGCCTGAAAACCAATGCTAGATTTAAAAAAAACATAGTTAAGGAGTGTTTTCCGTTTGTTTCATAATTTATCTTTAATTATCCGTAATGAGATAAAATAAAGACAATCAAAAGTAGACCTCATATTCAAAAGGATTCTATTATGTAGGAAAATATCAGCCTCTCTTTAGCTCCAAAAAGAGACCTCGATATCATATTTAGAATCCTGCAGCGTTAAAAAGAGGAGGTACTGGGGGATCGAAGACAAGTTGCTTAAAAGGGTTCAACCTATTTGCGTTCTTGAATAAAAGTGATTAATACTACTCTGTTCTGATAGAGAAGCAGACCTATCATGTGCAGATATTATTTTTTCCTGTTTTTTTAAGTTTTCTTTCCATGGTTCTGACATAATACACACCCACGTTATTTGGTTGCTAAATTGTTGTCTGTTACGCCTGATCTGATCATGGACGGACATAAAATACTCTTGTTATGACAAGGCCTTACATGCGTCTATGGAATTTATTATTATCGTTAGATACTGAAGCTGAGCAGGCCCTTTTGTTATCAAACAACAATAGTTTCCATTAATATTCTTAATACCTGTAACAATATATTTAGAACAGATTTGGTCATACGTATTTGATTCTGAGATATTCGCGGATTGATTGAACGGCTTCTTGTTTTTTTCACATCTGACCGAATATGTTTAAAGAAAATATTCTTGTTCGTTTCAATTAATACACATTGACTAATATCTTCAAAACGTGTTTGCATTGTCGGAAAAATCAACGGAATGAGCACACAGTGCTCGATGCAAACATGAGTTTCTACCTCCTCCTAAATAAAATCTTACCTCTATAAAGTCGGTGATCTCTGTTTACAATAATAGCCCATACTACTTTTAATAGTTGATTAACATATATTTATCAGATGTTATTTAAATGTCGAAGACTAAATCATGTGTTACAAAGTATATATATATGTGTGTGTAAATATATATATGTAAATACATATATATATATATAAAGATTTATATTAATGTAAATGATTTGGTAAGTAATTTAACTATTTATATAGCAATATAGTAAAGAAATTAATTTTCTTGTATTTGTTAAACAGAGAAAGAAATATTAACTTGGCCATTATTTCTATTATTGTTTACTTTTAAAAGAGATTATCAGTTGACTTAAGCAATAGGAATGGTTTAAATTAAAAAAATAGCTTCATGTTTAGAGCCAAAAGATAGTTCATTACTTCTGTGTGTAGCTTTTTTATAGTATTACACAGAAAAAAATACAATTTCCATCATTGAATCGATGACAATGTTATGCGGAAGCTGAGAAAAGCGAATAGTCAATTGATTTGCCTCCCAACTAATCGAGGCAATAACTTTCAACAAAAACAAATATGGATCTTATGATTGACCAAACGGTGGTAAAATCTACTTACCTGGGATCATCATCTGGCATCTTTTCATACCTGTGTTTCATATTTGATTTTCCAAAGTCCTAAAATATAGAGCCATTACCCTTGGCTGACTTTATCTGCTTGTCATTTCACTGTTTCGTGGTGCCCCTCGGGTTTTTCTGACAAGATTTCAAAACAGCAGAGAAGAACAGACTACTTCCAGTTTTCAAACTTATTCTGACATGGTGGATTTGAAATTCCTTATTCTGACTACAAGGACAATATAATAAATTCTCAAAGATGACTTATTTTATTGAATCTATTATAGATAGCTTCTAAAATCTTGAAGGCAGAATATCGTAAGACAACGATCCACAGATATGTGGTCAGGTACATAATAAAAATTAAACTCAAGACAGACCGAAGAGCACCTGCTACCAAGGACAAAGATTCTGTTTGATTATGAGAACAAAATTAGCTATGCACAAGCAACAACGCGCATAAATTTTGCAAATCAGGAACAGATGTTTTAGGCTATTATCAACAGTGAAAAATCGCGCAAGTTATCACTTTATATAGCTACTGCAAGTTGGTTTAATTCAATCCTGGTCACCTAGGTTTCTCTTGTAAATTGGATGCAATACCTTAGCATTTGAGATTTTATAAGTTGTCTCTGGTTGGAATATGGTTTCATATATCAAGTATGGCTCATGTTTCCTTAATCTGTTTTAATCAGAAACAGTCTGTTTTAAACAAAGCAAGTGTTAGCCCCGTTAGCGTTAAATAATGCATGGCAAATATAATGCTTTGTCATAATTAATGCAGAAAGAACAATAAGAGTTCCAAGCACTTGATCTCACGACTTCCATTTTAGCTCAATTCTTTGTCGAAGATTCTAACAATAGATGTTTCAGCAAATTAATTTCCTTGTGTTTTTTTGTGTCCAAAGACAGCTTTACAAAATAAAAAATTATTTTAACGATCAGCTACTTGAATGTAATCAATCATTGTTCTTCTTTGCTAGATTTTAATATTAACTGTAATACGGTATATAGTTACTAATATATAAAGTTTAAATAAGGAAGTATGACGTGGGCACTTAAGAGAAAAATAGAGTCACATTTAAGTCTGCAATACATATGCATCAGTTCTGAAATTCTGAAAGTCCGTGTCATACAACTGTAATTTTAAAGTGTAAACTAGCAATTGCTATTGAAAGGAAGTAAGCATATTACTGAAAGCAAGGAGCCCCAGAACGTAGATGATTTTTTAGAAAAACAATGTAGATGTAGCTGTACAGATAAATATTTAAGAAACAAAGTTATAATTTATTTATAAATGAATTTGTAAAAGAACAAGCGTTATCTAAGCATTCGTAAAATACTCATTTACAATAATTTAAACAATTATATACAATTTAAACTACTATACTGTCATTTTTATCAACAGAGAAGAAAGTTTCTGAAGTTGATATTGAGAACATTTTTCTTTTATAAGCATTGAACCTTTTTCACTCTGTAAACAACCGTGCTCTTGTTGAATTCAGTTCCTTGAAACTGTACAACGATGAAGCTGTCATATTCTATTTGTTCTTTCAATTCCCTAGCCACTTATTTTAAATCAATTACTGGCTCTAGAAGAGTTACTCCATTAGTGAAAAAGCTTAACTCCATTGTCCACTGCTTCTATTTTGACCACGTCCAGTACATCTACATCAACATCTATATCAACATCTACATCAACAGGCTCCAGAAGGGTTACTCCATTAGTGAAAAAGCTTAACTCCATTGTCCACTGCTTCTATTTTGACCACTTCCAGTACATCTACATCAACAGGCTCCAGAAGGGTTACTCCATTAGTGAAAAAGCTTAACTCCATTGTCCACTGCTTCTATTTTGACTATTTCCAGTACATCTACATCAACAGGCTCCAGAAGGGTTACTCCATTAGTGAAAACGCTTAACTCCATTGTCCACTGCTTCTATTTTGACCACTTCCAGTACATCTACATCAACAGGCTCCAGAAGGGTTACTCCATTAGTGAAAAAGCTTAACTCCATTGTCCACTGCTTCTATTTTGACTATTTCCAGTACATCTACATCAACAGGCTCCAGAAGGGTTACTCCATTAGTGAAAAAGCTTAACTCCATTGTCCACTGCTTCTATTTTGACCACTTCCAGTACATCTACATCAACAGGCTCCAGAAGGGTTACTCCATTAGTGAAAAAGCTTAACTCCATTGTCCACTGCTTCTATTTTGACCACTTCCAGTACATCTACATCAACATCTATATCAACATCTACATCAACAGGCTCCAGAAGGGTGACTCCATTAGTGAAAAAGCTTAACTCCATTGTCCACTGCTTCTATTTTGACCACTTCCAGTACATCTACATCAACAGGCTCCAGAAGGGTTACTCCATTAGTGAAAAAGGTTAACTCCATTGTCCACTGCTTCTATTTTGACTACTTCCAGTACATCTACATCAACATCTATATACACAGTTTTCTCAACAATTTTAGCATTTATGGAACTGGTTGATACTGAAACAGAATTTTAATGGGCCTTTACCCATAATTGCTGCATTTGACAGTTTCTATGAACCAAACAATTCTGTTTGAAACCTTCAGCTCTTCTTCCTCAGGACATGGTGTCTGTCCTAAATAGCGTTAAATTCTTGAACTGTTACAAATAGTTGTTCCAAATTTGTCTGACGAGTAATAGTTGGTGGTTTCAAAAATATGTTATCTCGAAGTTGGAAGGGCAGAGTTGTGGCGCAGGTCAACAAAGTTAATTTTATTTTAATCGTCAAGAATGCACAATAAACACTTTTTTGAGGTTAAATTCTTTAAATTTATAAATAAAGTTATTTTATTCCATTTCTTGCTATTCTAAAAAGAGGAAATACAAAAGGAATTCAGTCATAAAGAAGCGGACTACTCATAGTACACATAACAGAGTTAGAAATGTTGTGATTTCGATTTTCGATGATGTTCAGAAGCCTAGGTACCCTTTCTCTATAGCACTAATTTCCTGGTGAAATCGCTCCCCGTCCTCATCTGGCACTGATTCAAGGTTCTCCGAAAAGAAGTTCAGATTGGGATCCAGGAAGTGAATCTTCAATGACATACGACATCCCATTTAAATAAGATTTTAATTTTTATTCCATCTTCGTAATCCATTGTTTTTTTATTCCTGGCAGACCAAGCAGAAGGCATTCTAGGTAATTCCACTTCATTCAAAATTGTTTTGAAAGTGGCTTTCTTCAGTATATCTCTGATTGAGGTCCATCATAAATGTCCTCCTTCAGCTTCGCGTTTTTGATTTTTGGAAACTTTTCAAGGATGTACTCCAAGCCTTTTCTGGAATCACAAATGGTGTATTCTTGGTACTGCATAGTTCTGGTTGGTATGCCGTTCTTGACAACAGTACTTTTGTAAAATATGACTGCATTCCAATCAACATTCCAACGACTTTTAAATCCCCACATATTTTCCATGAATATCTCCCATAACCAATCGCAGGAGGCAACAGATCCATATTATCATATAATAAGTGAAGATGAACTGAGTGTGCAATAGGAATGGACGATTTCATATTTCAATGTAGAGAAGTGCAGCTTTTAGACTCCGTTTGAAAGAATAATAAAAGAAACTCGTCATCGTTTGAAGCTTCAATATCATCATGGTATGGGACTGGGATTGGCAGACTTTCACTGTTAGGGACAGGCCGCATTTCAGATTTCAAACTTGAATACACGAGTTTGTGCTTGTTCCTCGTCGAATACACCGTTACATTTATTTTGCAAAAATTATATTCAAAGGGTCTCTTGGGTCCCTCCAAATCGTAGGAATGGATTTCGTCTACTTTTTGTACTAGTCACATAACCCATTTGAAGAAGTTGTAGAGATAACGTTCCGTAGGCATGACTTGTCCTGACCTCCCAGTGGACAAGCGAAGTATAGCTTGTAAAGTTTCTTGATCTCAGGAGTTACTGCACGCTTCTGGACTTCCACGGTAAATTTTCAGCAGACAACCCAAAATACATCAGGATGCTTTCTGCACTGTATTGACATTTCAAAGGCTGTGAAAACAAATGAGCAAATCACTGCATGCCCTTTTTATGCCATGGTGACTTTGAGATGATAAAATATTTTATCATACAAATTCTGATTAGATAAATTTAGATAATGAAATGCTATCAGATATTTCATCAGATACAATTAAACCTTCGTTCAAAATAAAGAAATATTTCATATGAGCTATGCTACAATGATAAATTCCTTTCATCTTAATGTTTTTATCGATTTTGTAGGGTAAATATGTTCTTAGGGTTACATATTTAATAAGAAAATTGATACTGTCAGGTCTCCTTATATCAGACACACTAAAATCAATAAATTACATCATCTTAAAAACTGTACGTGCTATGAAAAAATGGATTACAGATTTAAAATCAGCATCAAAAAATACTTTGGACACACATAAACATATGCTTGATGAAAAATACTCGTTGATCAGTGTGGTCATACAACTTGAAATCAATACCAGGATACTATTCACCCATTATCTTAAGTATCCAATACCCAACTGCTTCCAATATCCTAAATTTCTTGATGCAGTTAGAATTCCACGTTTGGGTAGCAGCTATACCTTTGATCCCTTTTTTCCTCGTACTTTGTTTTGAATCAAAGAACCTGCAATTGTCAATCACCCACCGATACAATGTAATGACAATGTAGTAGAGTTTTCTATTTCTTTTTCTTTTTACTTTTCAAGGAAGCTTTATTTTAACATTTTATTAACACTTTTTTTAACACTTCATTTTAACACTTCCTCTTTGTGAAAGAAATGTTATGATTGCAGTGAACCACAACAAATAATCTTAATTCCAAAATTAAAACTTACTAAACTGAGCTGAAAACATTGTCAATCAAAATTTCTTGTTCTTTAATAGACAAATTTTTTTTCTTTTCCATTATTCTTTCTCAATTTTTTCCATTTCTCCTTCCCCATATGAATTTCCTCTTTATCTGTTTTCTATTTCCTTTAACTTGTCGTTTTTCGTTTTGTTTTTTCTTTCTCGCATTTTTTGTACCTTATTTTTCTTCTTATATTTCTTCCTTCGATTTTCGTCGGTTTCCTTTATTTATTTTCTCCTTTTTCTCTTTTTCTTTTCCTTTTCGTATACCTTCTTCTTTGCCCATCGTTGCTATTTCATGTCCATCCCCTTTCTTATTTTTCACCTACGTTTTGAGCTATCGGACTTTTCTCCTTATTCTGTTTTGCACCGTTTATCTGTGACTGAAGCGAATGAAAAAAGAAGTTTCGTGTAATATATAGACTTTTTATTTTGGCACCACGGCATCCTTCACTACAACAATTAAGAAAAACTTTTCAACAACAAAAATGTACATTTGGTTGTTGCTGATCTACACTGTACCAAATTAATATATGTGAAGCAAAAATAAAAGGTTACCTATAAAAGGTCTCTACAAAAAACATTTATTTTAACGAATAACTAATTGCCAAAATGTCACGCAAGGCATATGAAGGATAAGAAATATTTGATTTACACTTTGGAGTTAGTCCTTTCTTTCCCTTCTGCGGTACATCAACTTTGAGTCATAATGTTTTTACATCTTTGGCATCCCATTGATACTAAGTGAGCGACTGGTGAAAGTTCAGTCTAATAGTATTCCTGTGGTCGCTCCTTTTCAAATTTTGTAATCGATTCTCTTTGTGCAATGTTAATACTCCTATTTTGTATACTGAAATGTCCTCAGTTTTAACCCCCAGGCTTCCTCTTGTCTTTCTGATGCTTCTTGGCTGGCATCACTCGGCGAAATCTATCAGTGCTTATGTCAGCAAGAGGTGATTTGAAGGCTTCTGCGAAATACAAAGGAAATAAAAATGGAGTGTAGGTGTTAATAGTCATTGATGACACTGAAGTAAAATGTATGTATGTAGATTTGAATGTGATACCTGAAAGGCAAAGGGAAAATTAACACAATCAGATGAAAGGTTGAGTTACAAAGAAATCTGACTGAGAACCCTTATCCCAAGCTCAGTAGATAAAACAGATCGAGATAACACCCATCCGCGCTAATTGGAATTGATTCATAAGTAGGTATTCTAAGGTAAAAAGGATAATACCTCTGTGCTTTGTAATCTTTCACCTTTTCATAGACACCCTACAGCATATTACAAAAGAACAGCATCTATCTTAGGTCACTTCACAGGTAAACTGCTTTTTTTCACGAAGCAATTCGATAGAATCAACCTTTAAAAGTGGTCATGACACTTTATAAATACTGGCAGGCCTATGAAAAAGACCACCTCTAAATACAGAGACCGTAAAGTCCTAGTTCATTCAAATGTGATACGAGAAGGCATAAAGAAAGTGTGTGATGTTATTTTTCAAGATTACTTTGAAATCTTTTTTGAATTAAAAATGAAATGTACACATTCTCAATACGAAAAATAAAGGTTTGCTTCTGAAACTTCTATTCCAGTCGAGGCTGGTAATCGGCTCAGGAAGGAAAATATCATAACGAGGCCAAAGCAGGCATTGAGAGAGCACTGATTGACATTTCAAGATTGATTGGCTTTTAGCAACACATTGAGAAGAAAATCACTGGCTCATTCAGTGATTAAAGATACTCTTTGCAAACGAGACCTGAAAAGTGTATGTAATATTTGGCTGAAAATCGGAATTGTTGCATACATGTATTTTCCTTGAAAAACTTGACATGGCCGTTTTCGACAACTATTTAAACTCATACAAAGTTTCTGTCGAGAATGGGCCTGACAGTGAAGGCGATCCAAACAAAAATACGATTTCATATTAACAGGAAGGATGGTATATCTGTATGTTTCAGTCTATGTGGCTCTGAATCGTTATGCCTCTGTGTGTCTCTTTCTGTATTGTTATATGTTTGTGTGTTTGTGACCACGTGTTACACGTGCTCATTTCTTGGTTGAAATGGAATAAACCAGGCTGTTTAATCAGTCAAAGGTGTTCTTGTACATTCACATTTCGCACCTCTTTTATCAAGGTTATGTAATCGTATGTAATCTGTGTCTGTATTTCTCTGTGTGATCAAATGCTAAATACTCCTTATTTTCCCTTTTGTTACTGCAAATGATGAACAGAACGGCTTTTTGAAGACCAAACCAAGCAAAAATAACAAATCCAGATTATTAAAAGAGCGATTTCATTTCATAAAATCGATATTTCACAAATATGGGCTAGTTAGAGTTAGCTCCCAGGCAGTTGTGTTCTTGGCAATCTTAAATAAAGCTGACGTAACACGTTAAAAACATCTGAACTTTTCACGGAGCCAGAGAAAAAGTGAAAAAGAGCGTCCACTTAGCGAAACCTTAAGAATCACCAAAAGGAGATAGGGGACCTCGGAAATAGCGAAAACCTATACAGTATTTACTAAGGGCTGAAATGTGTGTATATGTGTGTGTGTGTGTGTGTGTGTGTGTGTGTGTGTGTGTGCAAGGGATGTTCTTACTTTTTATAGAAGATCTGTTGTAATCTATCCCACTCAACAAGCACAATTCCCTTTCATTAAAACAACTTATAATCCTGTGCTTAGCCATAGCTCTAAGGTCAGTCAAAATCAAGAGTGGCATTTTTTGCCTAGATACGATTTGAATATATCTCTATGACGTATTGGTTGACTTACTAAATGTCTCAGTACAATAAATATAAACAAACAGTCAATAGCCAGCAGTGCAGTCGTGCTTTATGGGAAAAAAGCAAGTGATAACATTCAACCAAGTAACAGTTTGTTTGAATAAGAAAACCAGCTAGAGATTCTGAAGTATAAACTTACCTGAATTTTAAGCAAATTATCGGCAAATTGTAATTGGTCAAACATTTAAAACTTGAATGAAGTATAATCATTTTGCGTACTATTCCTCAGTAATAGATTAATTGAGATGGAGGAATCGAGAAAAGTGATAAAACGACCAAGATACTTCTAACTGTTGTATATTTTAGCTGAAGTGAAAGCAAAGAAAATAATTGTGTGATAAAGTTGAAAAGAAAAAACCTCACTTTTGAAGATCCTAATCGATTTAATAGTGTTCATTGTTGTAAAAAACTCAAAGTTGTGGACCATGAATGAAATTACACCGGAGAGCTTAAAAGAACTTTGGAAAAAAGTCGAAAACCAAGACCTTCAGGTTGTTTTAATTTTGATACAATACGGGAAACCATTAGAAGTCTTTGGAAGAAAGTATTTCAAACACTCGGCTGATTTTTCCTCTAGATGACATAACACCCTTTATGTGGCAACGAAATAACCTTAACCAACCTTGTACTAAAATCAAAATATTGCACATCACTCATTGGATATCCTATGTCAAGAACTGATGAAAAAATTAGAGAAATTCTAATTTTATCGAAATATCAATGTCTTAGAGTATGAAGGTAGAGCAGAGCAGTGTTTTGAACGAAGTTACAACCGATTCAGTTCTTGCTTTCCTATTAATACTGCTTTTCCACTGCCTCAGATTCAGATAAATGGGATGAAGTTAAGGTATTATTGAATAAAATATTTGCGGGGTATCCTTTACATGCATCGAAATTCGATTATAAGGTTTAACATTAAGCGAAATGTAATGTCAGCTTAGTGGGTTGGTAGAAACACTTCCAGAGGAAAAATCAAAAATCAAAAATAACAAACAGCTAGATTCATTAAATTTCCTGAAACAAGATCACTAATTTATATATATGTATCTATGTATACGTATGTATGTATCTATGTATACATATGTATGTATCTACGTATCTATGTATCTACGTATCTATGTATCTACGTATCTATGTATCTACGTATCCATGTATCTACGTATCCATGTATCTACGTATCCATGTATCTACGTATCCATGTATCTACGTATCCATGTATCTACGTATCCATGT
>RDPX01000014.1:652556-705434 GCA_003991215.1 Morbakka virulenta | reverse complement strand
GATGTATAGATGTATAGATGTATAGATGTATAGATATATAGATATATAGATGTATAGATGTATAGGTGTATAGATATATAGATGTATAGATGTATAGATGTATAGATGTATAGATATATAGATGTATAGATGTATAGATGTATAGATGTATAGATGTATAGATGTATAGATGTATAGATGTATAGATGTATAGATGTATAGATGTATAGATATATAGATGTATAGATGTATAGATGTATAGATGTATAGATGTATAGATGTATAGATGTATAGATGTATAGATATATAGATGTATAGATGTATAGATGTATAAACTGATACTATAAGAAAAGGGCATTTCTTCTACAATTTATAAAGGGTAAGGAAAAGAATGACGAATGAACGGCATTATAGAAAGAAATAATATTGTGAAGATTGTATGAATAGATGTACACGTAATTATCTTTTCATAAATGTAGATGACATTTAACACAAATGTTGTATTTCTAAAAATAAAAGTTAAGCACTTACTACCATTGTAAATCTAATCTGAATACACTTTCCTTTCCCTGGTCTCTGATATGCAAACAATATAGACTAATATTTGTACAAAAATAGAGATTATTATACTGACTATGAGAAATTTATATTTTGAAAATCAGAACAGCTTGATTCTAAGAATTCTCTGCAGAGCTACAATCTGGAAAGTTTTGATGCAAGTGTGAACTGAATCTGCACTCCTGAAGGAAAGACGCAGGAGACAGTTGAGTTTTATTGACCAAATTTTGAGAAAAAGAGAGCTAGAGAGAGCAATTTATCTTGATAGGTTCAAAAAATCGAGTGTAGGAGGGGGGAATTAATGGTAGTTTAATGAAATTTGTATAGGTAAGATGGACAGTGTCTGGTTTGTTCTAACCCTTGCAATACAAAAGTGGATGGCTCTATAGCCATTGTGGCAGTCTTCACAGATTGTCAGTTAGGAAAGCAAGAAATCCCTTCAGGCAGGGTAGGTTAAGACAAATTTAGCGTTTTAATTAAAAATGTTTGCAACTGGCAAGAGGAAGGTATAAACATACATATTTTTTGTTTACTTATTCATTTATTTATTGACTTATTTATTTATATAATTCAATTGCTGAAGTACATATACATATACATAAATATATATATATATATATATATATATATATATATATATATATATCAACTTCAGTTGCCAATAAGCCAATAAGGCAGGGCATTGCTCATTCAGAAAACAGAGTTTTTGTGATTGAACCTTATACACACACACACACACAAAATTTTTTTAACAATGACAATGAGTTGCTTGTCCCTTTTGCTATTAGAAACAAATGTTTATATTACGTGTTTAAGTCAAAGAAAAAAACATTTAGTGTATAAGTCAAAATGATCAAGAATTTTCGCCTTTGGTTTATACCTAGCTCTCGATAGTTTACGATAGTGAGACTTAAAATGTAACAACAAACAATGGTCATATTAAATGCCTGCTCATCAACACTACCACTGAAGGAATATATCAAGAGAATTTTCACCTTCCTGTGTGACCTTAAATGCAGACTAAGTATTTTAATCAAATAACCTTATTGTATGGCTTTTTGACTCTAAAATGATACCAAACGATTAAAATGTATTTTCTGAAGAGAAAATTTACTTGAGGTGGGAGTTTTTCTAAAATTGGGAAACATTTCCTCAGTACAATGACCAGGACAAAAACATGCCTATTTTTCTTAAGAGTAAACTGGTAAATAAAAAAAAAAAGAAAATTTGTCATAAAGATGTTTACTGAAGTGATAAATTGTAAATTCCAGTAACATTTAATGTACGTGATATTTGGCAGTTCAGGCAAACGACAATTGTGAATTAAGTATAGTATATAAAAGTCTATTCAGCTCTTCTGTCCTCGCATAGCTTACTTGTTGACATACAAGTAAAGAAGAGGGAAAATAAAAATTTAGTCGGCCTAGGATTAGAATCTGCGTATCAAAAACAAACCGTCGAGTATCCACGTCCTTGTGAGCGTCAGCAAGTGTCTCCTTTGTCAATAGTTTTTCGGCAGGTATCCAATGCCATCCAAGATATCTACTTACTTTTTTTCGGTAATTGCCTTTTTTCATAACGAGCTCCAAATTTTTCGGGATCCCCTAGTCGTCGCTGTGCTTCGCGCGTACTTTTGTCAAAGGCTTCTTTTGCCTCAGTGTAAGCCATGCGATAGTCAGATTGTAGCATGTTTTCGGCGGCTCGTAAGTAATCGCCGTTATCTACAAAAGCATAAAATCATACGTCTTTTAATGTGTAAAATATAACTAAGCTTTTGGTGTGTTATTTAGGTGTGTATAAGAAGAGAAAGAAAAGAACTTTGAAAAAAATATGATAGGTGGAAATGTAATACATTACAGTAGAAATTTTAAGAAATCGCTGTTCGCTACAAAAAGTATCAAAATACAAGTCTTAAAGCCATACTATAAATAAAACTCCACCTATGCTTTCAAAACCAAAGAGGAAAAATTTTCCAGTCTGGTAGGTCACTTAACATAGAAAATATAAAAACGCATAATTTGGGGGTCAAAACGTTTACTTAATAAACTCAGCTTCTGTAGAAAGATTGGCTTTGTGATTTTCTGAAGAGAATTCGAACTTTTAATTATTTATTCATTAATTAAAGTAATATGTTATATTGCCTTTTCTTTCTTGTGTTTATTTTTATTTATGTTGACTTCTATTGGTGTTTTCTAGTGGCTAAAGAAATGTCTCATCAGTAAGGTGAACACAGTTATCATGTTGCTATTACGATTCTATCAACCCCTACTGCTAGTCATTACGTAGGGTGAAAGACGTATTGTAGGATTTGTAGACAATTTTTCGGCTACACGTTTTAGTCTACCATTATTACCGAAAATATTTTACCAAGAGGGGTACGTAAGTGTGTACAGTAGTGCAGAAGATAACCTTCCTTCACTAATTACCTCCTTGAGTAAATCCATGGGCTATTCTTGCTAATGATGTGATAGTTGAACCCAAAGAAAGAAATTTCCTATTGAATCAAATTTGTGGAGAAAGACTACCCCGAGTGATCCATAAAAGTAGTATCTTTTTAAAAAGTTGTATTAACTGCAGTCTTTTAAAACATTTAGATGGAATAGATAACTTACATATTTAGTTAACAAGAATTCAGTGCAATATCTAACAGTTACGATTATAACAGGAGTGTATGTTTGTATAGCGTGAAAACAAGATCATCACGTAAAAACAACAAAGTCATGGTTTGCATGACATGCATACAATGGTTGAGATACGGTCAAACATAATAACTGACATTAGGTGGTCACTGTACACACCAAGTATTACTATAAATTCTATTTTCTGAAGACACAGAGATGCTTTCTGTTAACAGATGGTCTCTATTACTAGTTAACATAATCATTTTCTTTAGGAAGTTCGCGTCCTAAAATGGCTTGCCTGGCACCCTGAACGAGGACTGGGGTGAAATAAAGCTGTCTGAGGTCGAGTATGAAATGATCAATTTGTAAAAAAAATTAAAATTAGTTAAAGTTAAAATTATTCAAGCATTGGACGAAAAAGGTGTAAAACATTAATTTACAGGCTTGTTATAAAAAAGCCGCTTTGACTTTAATTTGTTTTCTTTTGAAAATGAAACGAAATAAACGTGGTTTTATTATAATGATTCTTACATGGCGAATTTATTACCAAGTATTTACAACCCTGTCAAAGACATTTTTAGGTGTGGAAAAATGCCATGTGATATGAACATATCAATCAGAAACTCCAAAAGAATTCCAAAGCTACTCTGTGTATAGAATGCATAAGCCAGAACTTGACTAGCGTCCTGAAGCTCAATTTTGCGTATAATTCTAATGAGAAGCAGACAGAAGGTAGAGGATGAAATCAGTAAGCTACAAAGTAGTTTTAGTACAGAAAAGGGAACTCGTGAAGACCTGTTCGGTATGAGGATAATTTGTGCGCGATGCTGCGGGATAAACTGTGACGTAAATGCTTGATACGTAGAGTATGAAAAGACTTTTGCTACGGTAACTCATAAGAGACTGACTGTATACAGAATATTGGTATGGACAATAAAAAGACAAACTGATTGCGACTTTGTATTGGCTGGAGAGAGCATATGTTCAATAAAAGCAAGGTTTGTCTATTGAAATCCTAACTAGAAGAGGTGTTTGCCAAGGAAGTGTGTGCTTAATAGGTGTCTTCAGCCTCTACAAAGAGTTAGTCTCTTGGCATTTCAAAGATTTCATTGGGTGACCAAAGGGGGAAACTGTATTGTTAGCTAGACACGAAGAAGAAATTCTTGGTAGTGTTAACGATGTGGGAGAAAATTCAATTTGAATATGAATACTAGGAATATCAAAACAATGGTATCATAAAGAAAGCAACAATATCAAAAACAAACATTTCAGTAGTTGAAACGTCTACTGTGCAGACCGATTCACGTATAAATTATAACAAATTATAATAAATTATAGTAAATTATAATAAATTATAGTAAATTATAATAAATCATAATAAATCATAATAAATCATGAATAAATCATTAAGTAACATCCCTAAAACTACATTTTCAAAAAATTAGAAAATTCAGAACAAAAATGACACCACTGGTGTAGGAGTAAGACTGCTACAATCCCCAAGTGTTTTGCGTGAAAAAGAAATTGTAGTGCAATGATGGATATTTTGTCGCTATTGACGAGGTAAAGCTGTTGGCGAAACATTAGGTTGGCTTTTCTTCGGCTACATAAGTACTGTTACTATTTGATCACCACTAAAGTTTCCTATTGGGCCAGAACATACCTATTCTCTTTATAATATTTCTTTTGATGTTACAGCTAATATTTTTCTGGATGCTGCTACAGTTTTACTGATTTCTAATCTTCTTCACTTCTACATACAAACTTTTAACTCGAAGATAATTCATCTTCGAGTTAAACTTTTTGTATCAATCAGTCAAAGTTATTAATTTTTTGTAATTCTTAGTTTAAAATTCCTTTCCTCCTCAGTATTGAAAGTTTACCCTTGCTTGTCAGGGATGAAATTGCAAGTGTTACTCTTGTTTTCGCTACCTTGAAATAGTTCTTGTTTAAGTAACTCTTTTGTATTAAGTCAGGGTATCAAGAGCGGTTAAAGTTCCATTAACAAAGATCTTTATCCAGCAAATTGGGATTAACCCAGTTCGAAAAGATGCGGCCGTGTGTAATTTTTCTCATTCACAATTAAATATTTCTCTTATTTTTCATGCTTTTTTCTGTTTATTTAATTTATTTCACTTTTAAAAATATTATTCAGAAGAGTGTTTAAAAATTTACTCAAATTCTGCATCAAAATTGGAATCATGACGATAATCCTATTGAAAGTATTTTTGTAGAGGTACGAGCGTATCATTTGAGAAACGGGTTTGCGGTTAATTTTGAAAAATAGGAGATTCGGCAGCAACCGCGATTTTGTTAAGTACGAGATATAAGTAGCGCCAATATTTCAGTGAGTAGAGAGCCCGAATGATCATGACAGCTAAAGACACTGATTCTAACCCAGTTTGATGGAGCTTATATTTTTCATTTAATTCCTGTATTATTCTAAATCTTCTTCTTCGGTATCTTTGCTTGTCATTCTTGTGTCTTAAAATCAGATGTTTACTTTAAAAGGGAAGATATTGTGTTTGAAACGCTCTGTTATCAACGGGTAGGTTTGGATAGGAAGTAAAACTATAGGGACTAGTGAAATTAATGGCGCAGTGACAAGATTGATTCGCCAAATTGATCAACTTTAAAGTGCAGCACCGATGCTTCAGTTGGTAAAACAAATGGCAACGAGAGGCATGAACACTGTTTTGAGCCCAGTTCAGTGCAACATATTATTTCCACTTATTTTTTATTAAGCAAAAAGTTATTATTGTTTTATATGTTTTGTATGGATAATGTAAAATATTATAGTTAAACTACCTACAATTAGGAACAAGCTCATTAAGTCATCAGTCTGAGAGCAAGTCGTTTCTATAGTCAATAAGATATAACGAATGACAGAAAAAATTGTTCCACAGTCGGCTTGAAATAAATTTTTCTCTACCGCATTGCTGTCCAGTGTGCCTGATTTTGAAATTTCGGAGCCAATTGGACTATCCAAATGGTCCATCCATACTTGCGGCTCAAACATGTATTGACAAGCAGATTCCCTTCCATCTTTCGTTTATTTACTTCAAGCGATATATGCATACTAATCCATCATGCTTCATCTGAAATCCCTTCCTTCATTTAAAATATACTGGACTATAAAGCAGGGATCCAAAAATACACGAGTTGACCTAGTATAGTGGATATAATCCCTCGACGACGTCAGACATATACTAAAAGCTGTTATATTTCGGTAGCCCTGAAGTTTCTTTAGACACTAGTTAAGGAAACTGTATACTTAGCCTTACGAAGCCCTTGATCTTTTCCCCTCCTCCCTCGACTAGCTGTCAGAAAACATAAGAAAACAAGGAATACTGTTCAACGTTTTCATAGAATTCAAAAATATATGTATCATTTCTAACATGGTAGAATGAATAAATAAATATATTGAAATTCCAAAAATACCCGGAAATCATTTATAATTTTATAGTAACAAAGATACTCCGTTATACCACCATGCCACAATAATCTGAGAAGGATTGGCTATTTTTGAATAATAGTGGTTGCAACAGGACCTAATTAGTATATCATCGGCAAGCCTTGCCAGTGGTTCTAGTATGACCTCACCACAACTCATTAAATATTGCAATCAACTTGGTTTTTCCTTTAAAAAATTTGTTTGTTACTTTGTACATATTTTATGATATAAAGCTGGGAGTGGGATTGAGCCAATGGTAAATTGATATCAAAATTTTGGGAGAAAATTCGGCTAAGATGTAACTCTTCTTACTGAAGTGGCTTTTGGTATTATCACCGACGAGTGGGGTAAAGTATAGTTATATTTTATTCATTTAAAAATGTTTGAAAAGTCGAAAATCGAAAGAAAAACAACCATTGGGATCCTTAGCTAAGTTCCCAACCAGTTAATAATTTGAACAACTTATGTTGGTAACTCTGAACGTCTGGTCAATTCTCTAAACAACGCCTGGTCAATTCTCTAAACAACGCCTGGTCAACTCTCTAAACAACGCCTGGTCAACTCTCTAAACAACGCCTGTTCAATACTCTAAACAACGTCTGAACAACGTCTAGTTACTACTTTGAACAATTCTCATCAATCCTCTAAACACCACGTATAACCTCAGCTACCACTGCCTGTTATAATCTAATCACAACGCAATACATATATCAAATAAGTAAATATAGTTCCTATAGGTCATTTCTAGTTCTGTTGCAAAATGAAAAATATTCGTGAATAAGAATCAACAGAGATCAGCGAAATTCCTTACTAAGAATCAACAGAGAATAGAGAAAGTTTTAACTTTGGTATCTACACCTGAAAGCAAGGTAATATTATCAAAATGTATTTCTTGTTATCATTAATTGAAAGTATATCAATCTATTTGTAGATCTTAATGCAATTATCATTTGCTCGTATGGAGATGGCTTTCAAAATTCTTCTGTAAGATCAAGTTTTTTTTATCTGAAAGTGCTAAATGTAGAAACGATAAATAATTGATGCTGGATTCCCATCTGGATGATAGCTTTTTTCGCCAAGTAACTTAAGTTATGTTTAGAAAATTACAAATCCTCTGCTCTTTGAAAACAAAATGGAGTACATTGAGCTATGAGCAGATGGGCACCTACTTTGTATATCCCATCTACACCATTAAATAACCTATACTAGTAAACTGCAGAGAAACAGTAAGGAATACCCAACGTTAAACACATTCTAGGAAAGATTGATCAGCAGGGTTCGGTTTACTTTTTTGCATCTGGGATTTGCCCGAGCTTAACTTTTTGGAGGAAAGAAAAAGGTTTTTATCAATTATTTTTGAAAGGATTTTTTTTTGCAAACTTTGTGTTGCTTTGCTCCAGATGCTGATTAAATAATTTTTTTATCGTTGCTTCTTCTAAGAGCAATAAAAATTGTTTGAGTGGAGCTTGTTGAACAATAAGTAAAACATAATTGTAATATTTCAGCTTATTTTCGGAGTTTGAGAAATTTCAATTTTCATTTTCTTGGTTTTGAAAGAGAAACAAAAAAAATCAAATAAGAAAAAATAGCCCTCTGCAAAGAAGTGACTTCGAACCTTGCCTAGGGTGACAGTAGAGAGAAAGGTATTCCCTTTTTGGGGTTGGGTGCTCAGATTTTGCTTCAAAGCTGATTCTCCTGTCTTTGCTAAATTTAAATGTCACTATAGAGGGAAAATCCTATACAAAATACACACACACATATATAATATATAACATATATATATACAATATATATATATATTTATATTTATACATTCTCATTTCTCAAGCCAGTTGCATATTATTACAAAGGAATACAGCCAAAATTTTCCAACGGAAAAGGGATTTTTTTGTATGCAGCGTTTTGGGTATAAAATTCAGTAGTCCTTGTTTAGTTATTTGCAATTTTTTCAATAGTTGGGGTGAAAAGCTGTCTTATTCTGAAAATCAAGACTTTTGAATAATATTCCATTCGAACTGTCAATTGCTGTGTTCACACTTTATGTTACGGATTTTATTACCTGTAAAGGAATTCTCTTGGTATAATGTTTGGTATAATTAACATGTAGATGTTCAGAAACATTTATTTTGAGTGCCATTTATTTCAGGCAATCCATTGTGTAAACTGTCCATTGATCGATGCTTGAAATTAAAGTAAAAAAGAGACTAGAAAATTGTTTTCAAAAGCTGAAAAATATCCTTTGACTCCCTACCACAGCATTTTCATCTCCTGATTTTTTAAATACAGAAAAGTTACTCCAGTTAAATCACTTGACATATTTTGTCTCCAGAAGGTAAGGTGGAAAGGGAATAAAATAAGGTATATCACATACAGCTCTAAGATCCTTTGCCATCGAGAAGAAACAGAATGACATAGGTATTTTTGTGAGGGGTGAGGTGTACCGAGAGTGAACTTGTAGTAGAGAGAATGTCAGACAAGTTCAGGAATATCGAGATGGAAGGACCTAAAGGAAAAGAGAATGACTGAAAAGGAAATTCATGGGAAAATTAGAGGATGAAGAAAAGATTTTTTGTTATGCGTTGGTAAGCTAACATGACGAATTTCAAACCACAAAAGAGTTTACTCATGAAAGTTAAACCATTGGCTCGGACATTTAGAAAAACTGTACTATTAATTCAGAATTCAACAATCCCTTGAGCTTTTGGTTAAAAATCACCCATTAGACCACATTTTTTATGTTGGTTTTCAAGTCATTTCCCCCAGTAACTGGGGCTCAGACGGTACCCTTCATAGGGACTTGTATTTGGCATATTAGACCAAATAATTTTCGTTAAATTTCAAGAGTGCTATTCATTACTGTATTGATTACTTAAATGCTAAAATGGTAGTAATAAAAGTACTGTATACATGTAATATATCTAACTATAACGAATTAAAAGCAAGTTATGTAAGTATGACCAATAGATTAAGCAGAGCTGGAGCAGCTTTCCGATCAATGGCACACATATGGAGGATTCGACAGATAAGCTTATAAACTAAGATCCAGTAAAACATGGCAATAGTCATCTCTACAGCTTTATAAGTAAGTAAGACCTAAAAAAACACAAAGTAACTGGAAAGAAAGCTGGACTTCTTCTATCACAGGAATCTGAGAAAAATTTTAGGCATCACATGGTTGGACAGGATAACGGCCAAAGAAATCTTAAGACAAACAGGACAGAGAGAAATGCACAAAATCGTTAAAGAGAGGAGATGGAAACCGGCAGGACATGTGTTCCAGCTACCAGCTGGCCGACCTGCTAGACAAGCTTTATTCTGAAAACCTGTAGCTGAAAGAAGGGAGCTCGGAAGACCTGAAAGAACGTGGCAGGGAACCTTCAGAGATTATCCAAAAGCTTAAGGACTGTCCCTCCAAAATGCTCAAGCACTGATTGAGGATCGAGCTTGATGGCGCTGTCTTGTTGTTCTGCACAGGACCGGAGGACCTAAGGTCTAAGGTAAGGTATGTAAGTATATAAATTATGAAAAACTTGCTTTTAACTCTTACAGGGATATCTTATTTGTACCCTTTTTTGATCACAATCTTTTAGCCTGAAGCCAGTTCCAACATATTGATATTGCAATATTTTCAGTGTGATAATTATTTCTAATTTTTTTCTTAGATTATTCCAATTATTTGTTTGTTTTTTGTTTTTTTCATGCTCTATTGCTTTCTTAGAATCCAAGCCATTTTAGTTTTATTTACTTTTTTACAGTTTGTCTGTTTTGATACACATGTAGTTCAGAACATCCAGGAAGAACAGTATTTTTGACAAGTATCTGCAACGGTATCATTGAAATAAATGTGAGGCAGAAAAAGAAAAAAGTATTTGGTTTTAGCTCGTAATTCTTCTCATTTTGCTGTCTGTTTTCCTTGACACACATCTTAAATGTCGATAAATTGTTTATTATGCCTTGTTGTATCAAAGGTAGTGAGAAGCTTAGTGAGATATTCGCATTTCAGAAGTTTTGGTTCTTGAATTGTGAGATTTTTCCTTAAGGCTTCGCATGTCCTGTCGAAGAACTATTTAACAAAATGTGCAAAACCACTAACGAAATGAAGATGAAAATAATATACTAAGAATAGAAATTCAATGAACATTAGTAGTATAAATTAATATAAAAACCTACCGAAGACATTGCTGTGACTGTCTGCAAAAACATGGTCTTTAGTCTTTAGAAGCATATCTCCCTCTTTCTTATCCCTCTCGTTATTTCCTATGTAAAAAGCTTCAGACGGATTGTTTCCAGTTTGTTCCCCCGGCAATCCTTGATATTCGTGCTGTGTTTTAACTGATGCTATGCTTTCTTTAGCATCTTGAGAATCGATATTACCGCCAGAAATGTGCCCATGAGTGTGTGGAACTGGCATACAATCTTTTTTATTAAATCGCTTGCCAATGATTTTACTCTTGTTGGACCCCTTGAGGAGATCTCTTTTGGACACTGTACCAAGAGGGCAACCATCAGAGTTCAAAGGTCTTGGTCTTCTGGCCTTATCTTTAATAAATTGTTTCCGAGGATTGCTCGTGTCTGTGTCCTTTGCTGAGCTGGAACCACTCAAAGGGTCAATCTTTTGAAGCATTTCAATTCCTTCCATTATTTTTTGTAAGCGGTCAAGATTTGCTTGCTCGCGTTTAAGAAAGGATTTGTGTAATCCATGATTAAGACGCTCTTTGTTTTGTTTCTCTAGAGATTGGCTTACCTCTACACTGTTTATATGACTCCCTTCAGGTTGACTTTGCTGTGAAGCCATAAATTCTAGGTTATTATTATTTTGTGAAATATCATTTTCCATTTCTTTGGCTTGAAAACCTGCCAGGCTGTTCTTGTTCGTCTTCCCATTACTTAATGGCATGAGGCTTTCACTGTTAGTTAGCTCATTCTCTTTGTTATTTGTCTTGCTACTGAGTGCTAAATCATTTTGTTTCTGCTGGGCATTAAAGCTTTGTTTTTCTGTACTTACGTCACTTGGATTCACTTGTTCTTGATTTAGTGAAGGATCTGTTAAACTTTCCACCGTTTGGCTTGTGTTATCATTTATCTGCGCACTATTTTCCTTTAGCCTACTTGAAAAGTCTTGATTTGGACTGTCCTGTCCGTTGTTGCCATCTCCAGTATATGTCTTGTGTAAATTTTGGTCTTTGTCTGGTATAACTGTTGGAAGATTGCCACTAATACCATCTCCCACATATTCTTCTTCTGTGACCCCAGGCTGATTTTCCTTGATTTCTCCCATTGATGGATTACCAGATGGAGATGTCACGTTGTTAGACAATTTGCCTACATCCACACTGACGTCAACGCTAAGTTTGGTGTTGTCTTGGGGTTTGATTTTGCCTGGCTTTTCTTCCATATTTTGCCCTTCATTTGAAGTGTCGGAAGAAATACGTCCTCCTGGTTTTCCTTCTTGTTCGACATTTGCACCATCATTGTCCTTTCCGTTGTTTGTAAAACTTGCACCACTTTGTTCTTTTACTGCATTATCAATCTTCCCTACGGCCTCTGAATTAGCTTGATTTGCATGCATACTTTCTATTTCCCCTCCTTGATTACTGGTGAAAGCTGAATTGCCTGATACATTTTCCCCATCCGCTGAAGTTTTTTCATTAATGTCTGCTCCTTTTTCTATTTTTTTCAATCTACTGCTCTCCCTGTCATTACTTGTTTTTTGATTTATAGTGTTGCCTTCCTCACTACCTCTCATTCCATCACTGTTCGAATTGACTTGAGTACTTTGTAACTGGGAGCTGGTTTTATGGTTTTCGCCTGATGGATTTTTTCTCTCTGAGTATATATCATTACCAGGACTTCCTTCGATAGTTGGTTTGGTTTCTTTCAACTGACTTCCTTTATTATCAACCATTTCTTCTCTTGATCCATTTTCATCACCTTGTGGCTGACTACTGATTTCATTTGTTTCATTGGATTGCCCTTTGTCGCCACCAGATGTCTGCTCGTCTCCTCCTTTATCTCCTGATTTGTTCGCCTTTGATAGCCTAGAAGCTGTATCTAGTGACACTAGCTGCTGAATGTCTTTAAAAGAACTGCTTCCTTTGCCTTTCATAGCTGCATTCTTTCTATCCTTGTCCTCTGTTATTTTTTTCCCTTTGCTTGGTTTTACCATTTTATGTATTTCGAACAAAGGACTAGTTTTGACCTTATTTTCTTCTTTCTTTTCATCTTCCTGGTTACTAGACTGTTTTGCATTCTTCTCACTGGCAAATGGTTTTTTTAATTGAACTGTAGGAACGTCTCCACCCTCTTTTTGTAAGGAAGCCAGCTGACTCTCAGGATTTGGGTTATATATAGGAAGAGGAGCTCCAGGAGCTGGATCTGAGAAAGCACCTTCTTCCCTCACCGCCGCTTCAATATCCTGATGGCTTACAATAATTGGTTTACCACCTACATCTGGTCTAAAAAACTTCACTAATGCCTGAGTACGTTCTTGGTGGAGTGCATTTTTTGCTTGATTATCTGCGACAGACTTAGGTATTCCAAAAGGTTCTTTGTAGTGTATTAAACCTTTTCCATGTAGTTTTGTCTCATCCTTTTCTTTTAAATTAGTTTGAAATGGTGTATGCTGGCCCTGTATTAAACTGGCCGGACCTGTCACGACTATGTTATCAGCCAGTGGTTCATTGTCTGCTTCAGCTTCTGTGCCTATATCGTCAACTTTAGGTCCAAGAAAAGGAGACACCGTCACTGTCGGTTTGGAATTTGGTACATTTTCTAACGGCTTATTGCTTTCGTCGTGTAAAAGATTTTTCATTGAGTTTAATTCCATTATTTTCTTCAGTTCCAGGTCAGTCTTTTCTTCTGATTTTACAGATTGTGTCTGTGAATTTGCTGGCTGGTCATGTGATGTAATGTCTGAAATATATTTACTCGAATCACCTGCATGGCTGCTTTTGTTAAATTGATATCCTATTACATCGCCATGAGTAGCGTCATTATTTTCTTTAACGTCTTCATCTTTGATTACTAAACCATGGCCTCTTTGTACTTGAGAGGGTTCTCCTCTGGATTCTATTGCCTTGTAGCGTGTTTTATACATAGAAGCCAGCAAGGCAAGGTTTGATGGGTTGCGATTTGTCTCATAAAGCCCGTTAGAAGGTCCTTCGTGCTGCTGAAAGGTCTCATAGCCCGATGGAATTCCTTTATGTACATCGTAATCATAACTACTAGTGGTAATCGGTGTCAGTAATCCCGAGCTGGGTTCATCTGTGCTTTCTTGCTTTTTGGTCTCCTGGTGTCTGCCTAAATAATCATCAGGAATTTTTTCAGTTTCATTTGGAGCTTCTCCTTTTTCCTTAGAATATTTAGGTGGCCTGCCTTGAGCTTGGACCATTTCATCAACTTGATATTTTTGTTTATCCTCTGCGGATCCTTTAGCTTCAGCCACAGCACCTTGCTTTTTACCTGAACAAGATAAACGTTCTTCTTGTTGCTGTATCTTCTTGGCTGTTTCACACTGAGAGGGAGTTTCGTTGTTTGACGAGACTGTCGTTGCCGTCGCAGTGTTTGTTTCTTGCTGGGATACCTGAACCTGGCTTTGAGAAGGTCTCTCTGCTTGGGTATTTTCCACTTTACCTCCTAACTCTCCAGGTTTTTCTTCATTTTCGATTGACACTTGCCCTTTTTGAGGTTTATTTTGCTCAAGTGTGAATTCTTTCTCTGGTATTAGCTCAACGTGCAATTGTGGTTTTTCTGTTTGTTGTTCAACCACCTGGCCTCGATAAGGCTCTGGTGGCTGATCAGACACTTGCTTATTGCAGCATCCTGACTCCGTTTCCTCTGTTTGCTGAGGAAGTGATTGCCCTCCATGTTGTTGTTGTTGCCATTGTTGTTCTTCCTCCTCCTCTGTTGATGAATTTTCATTTTCTACACGTAGTGACTTTTCATGTTTTGGTTGTTGTGGTGAATTTTCTGCTCTCGATCCTTTTGATGGATTTTCTTGTTCTAGTTTTGACTGTGAATTTTCTGCTCCCGATCCTTTTGATGGATTTTCTTGTTCTAGTTTTGACTGTGAATTTTCTGCTCCCGATCCTTTTAATGGATTTTCTTGTTCTAGTTTTGACTGTGAATTTTCTGCTGTTGGCCTTGCTGGTGGTAACTCCTTTTCCGGTTGTGCTGATGGATTGTCTTGTTCTTGTTCTTGTTCTACTGGTAGCTGTTCTAGTTCTTGGTCAGTAACAACTTCTTTTTCTGGAATTTTGGGATGTTTTGGTTTTGGTTTTGGGTGAGGAGTATGTAAATTTTCGCCAGCGTTGTATCCATTTTCCATATCTTTTGGAGGAATAATTTTTTGCTTCGTNTTTTCTGCTCCCGATCCTTTTGATGGATTTTCTTGTTCTAGTTTTGACTGTGAATTTTCTGCTGTTGGCCTTGCTGGTGGTAACTCCTTTTCCGGTTGTGCTGATGGATTGTCTTGTTCTTGTTCTTGTTCTACTGGTAGCTGTTCTAGTTCTTGGTCAGTAACAACTTCTTTTTCTGGAATTTTGGGATGTTTTGGTTTTGGTTTTGGGTGAGGAGTATGTAAATTTTCGCCAGCGTTGTATCCATTTTCCATATCTTTTGGAGGAATAATTTTTTGCTTCGTTAATTCAAACATACGATTTCCACCACCACCAACAGATACAAATTCATCTTGTGGTCCTACAATAAAAAGACAAAGACGAACCATTTTTCAAGGTAAAAATATTTTGGCAATAGAAAAAATACTACATTACATTACTTTTACTTTCTTTTCTAATTTTGACCCCTACTAACAACACAAGATATGTACGGTTTCTGTGGTCTTTCTATAAATCTAAAAATAGCATTCTTAAACGTATTTTTTGAGGCCATTAAAATATAAAATGAAATCAAGACTCTGTTAGGATTCATGCTTCTTAAAAACCACAAATTGATAAATTGTTGCATATATACGTCTCGTAGAACGTATGTTGATAGAAACGTCACAACTTTGTAGTATAATAGCTTTGCCTACATTCAAAATATTATATTGTAATTTTTTAAGTTACATATATTTTCTTGTTCTAAATACAATGCCATGTCCCTAAAAAGTATCTTTTTAATCGTGTATGTCTGAATCAAATATCATTTCTCTCCCTGGTATTTCGTTGCGCCATTAATGTATACCACCCCTTGTAACAAGGTACCTATCTATTAAGCAACACAAAAAGAAATAGGCACATTATAGAGAAACATAAACTGAGACATCAGCACTATAGCGCAAGGGATATAAGAAACATATGAATCCTTTCCTTAAATACAGTGTAATGTCAATGAAATTTTAATAGAAATTCGATCTAATTTAAACATTATTTCTTACCCTGAAATTTCTTAATGAATGAATTAGGGGTATCACCCTACCCAAGTTAGGAACACACATCTGAAAGCTCTCTAGGCACCCTTCTCTTCCATAACAACGTGTATCTCAGCAGCGTCTTCCAGTTCGGTATTACGTATAAAAGGTGTCGATAAAATTAGAAAATGGTTTCTTCTTCTTAATATTGTCAATTTATATTTAATCCCTTTCAAAGGGGATCTTTGTTTTCCGAAAATTAATGAATTTTGTAGTCAATCAGTATTTAAGTACTATGAAATATATTTTTGACATCAGAATCTGTTAGCCTTAGCTTAATTGGGTCAATAAATGACCTTATTAACGACATAATACCTTCTCCATAAGACGTGCGAAAAATAATCTAGTTCTATTGTTGGGTATTGAAATAACGCTGCATTTTTTCTCCTTTGAGGCCAATTAACCAGGGTAAGTAAGACATCTTTTTTTGGCTTTAAATTCATTTTTGTCATAGTAATAACATGATTTTGAAGGTGATTTCGAATTAATAACCCGAGTTTCATTTATACAATTTCAAAATCGCCTGAACGAAGTGAGGGCCATTTGAAAGATTGGAAATGAAACGAGGGATTATTAATCAAGATCACCTAAAAAAATCATGTTATTCCTAATTAATTATATGATAAAATTGTCACTTAAGATAAAGATATCAAATCAGCGAAAAATAGTGCTATTCTTTCAAAAATAAAACACAAAAGATTTATTGGAACCAATCATATGAATTGTTTACAAAATACTATATTTTGATTGGCTAGAAATTTATCGTACGATTTGGATTTGTTTATGAAATGAATTGCTACAAATTTTCGTTGTGTACTTGCCCAGGTGATTACAAAAAATCTAGGGTGATTATTCTATAACCACCCTCACATACGCTTTCCAACTCAAGCTACATGTAATCACTCATGTAATTACCATAGTAATTGGGGCTCAGACGGTGTCTTAGCCGAACGCCCTTCCTAACCAATGGCATTTTCTTTCGTAAAGTTCCAAATTCTTTTCGCCAGCTCGGGGGAATCGAATCGAACCCTGAACCTCGTGATTAATTGTGGCTGCACTACCCTTTAAGCCACGGCTCCTCTTGGTAAGTATAAAATCATAAGTTTCTTTTATTTGATAACGATGTCGCTGTTGAAAATCTTCTTTTTACAGCTATGGCCCAAGAGAACAGATACTCTTTTGTTGCTTTCAAACAAATCAATCGGGAGGTGAGCAAGTTAGACATAATTTGTAAACAAGTCCATTCAGTCAAGATTTTGCTCTTTGGTTGGACGTATTGGACATACTTTCCAAGTAACAGAAGATTCATGTTTAAAAGAGATCCTTAACCCTTCAAAAATGAGGGTTTGAGACTTAAACATTGTTTACAGAACATTTTGCATTAACGTGTACCACTATATTCGCTTATTTTATTTTTGTCCTTAGAAAATTAAAGAACGCTTTTACAAAGGAATACTCTTGTTTATAAAATGAACAGATAAACTTAAAACTAGTGACAATTTTATCAATTTAAATATCCTTTAAAAAACTCAAACTTGCAGTTCTGATGAGTATATCAGCACCCAAGAAATGTGACTTTATAGCACATATTAGCAAATATGTCACAGTTATATTAATACTCTGGATTTCAAGATAAAAATTATTTTCAATTTGGTTAGAGTACTCTTTCAGTACTTTCAATCTTTGGACTATTTTTATTTGAAAAAGGGGAAGAAAATTTGGGAGAATAACAAAACTTCACCGCACAGAGAGAGATATCCACAGAAATAAACACACAATTACATTTAAAGAAGTTGTTATCAGATATGAATCCATAGGTACACTGTTGCTTCATCAAGGAGTCTAGTTTATTGCAAATAGTGACAACAGTAAACAAATGACTACAGAAATATAAAAACACACAGAGACACAGAAAAACACACATACAAAGACACACTCGCATACACACAGACGCACATACACACAGAGACACACATAAACACACAAAGGCACACACACACATTCACCCATACACTCACATACACACACAAAGACACACACTCACATAAACACACAAAGACACTCACAGACAAAGACATACACAAAGACACACACACAAAGGCACACTCGCATACACACACAAAGAAATACACACACAAAGACACTCACATACACATACAAAGAAATACGCACACAAAGACACTCACATACACATACAAAAACACGCTCACATGCACGCACAAAGACATTCACATACACACACAAAGGCACATTTGCATACACGGACAAAGATACACTCGCATACACACACACAAAGACATTCACATACACAAAGACACATACTCACAAACGCTCTTATTTTGTATTTCTGAAGGTAGTGCCGCAGTTTAAAACTCTACCAATTAACTGCAATTAAATTTATTTTATTTCTTTTAATTAATTGGATTTGTTACCCGTTGAACAAGTTCTGGTTAAAAAGTTTACACCATACACAGCCAGTGTCTAACAGTCGAGGTCTTAAAAAGACAATCTGCACTTCTTGTCTTTCTAAAGCTCCACCCCTCTGATAACAAAATTCCACCACCAAGTAAAATTTTAAAGGTATAACAGGAGGCTTGATTTAGTTTGAAAATCACAAAAATATTAAACATTTAAATGCAAAATATTTAGTTGGATGTATTGATTTAAGCTCTAAGCGTCTGTAAATTTCTGATTAATACACTTCCTAAAAACTTCTTGCCAAAAGAAAAATTCCTCTTTTTTCCTAAAATCTCATTCTTGTCAGAGTGACTAGGTTTAATTGGATTCAACAATGGAAGGGTTATTGATGTTTCTTGCAATGTAGCTTTTCTTAAAGCTATTTGATTAACTTTCATCTCCAGGTTTCCAATGTTAAGTCATCCTCACAATTTAAAACATGCCAGCAATCAACAGTTGAAATTTGTGATTTTTTAAAATTTGTGATGATAAATTTCCCTTTTAAACATTTCTCGGGAAAAGTATGTTAACGATAAACTGCTTGCATAACAAATTTTTGATCGGTTGAATTGGAGGGGAAATATAAGTTATATGAAAAAAAGGAAAAGTTTTCTTAAAGGTACTGTTGTCTCCATATCTTTTTCAAATACATTTCACAAAAATAAAAAAACGAAAAATGGTATGGAATCTACACAATATATATATTATATATATTGTATATATATTATATATAGTATTAGAACGTAACACTCAGAGCCATAGATAGTATTGACTGCATTAATAACCATGAGGAAACGACACATACATATACAAGCAGCAGGACAGTACGAAAGACAACACAACGAGCAAAACACACAAACACACACACACTTACATATATATATATATATATATATATATATATGTACATCAGTATGCCTTGTGTAAATTTCATACCACATTTTTTACTTTTACTTTTGAAAAATGTAACTGAAAGGTAGATGGGAACAAAAACACCTTTAAGAAAATTTATCCTTTTTTTAATATATATATATATATATATATTATATAAAAAATATTAAATTTTATATTGTTTTTATATAAAATTCTATAAAAATGAATACATATATATATATAAATATAGATATATATATAAAAAATATATTATATATATGTTCATATATATTCCTTGTGCAACTAAACACTTCACGTATTTAGCATAAAGCCTTTGTTTTTATACATATAAATATNTATATATATATATGTACATCAGTATGCCTTGTGTAAATTTCATACCACATTTTTTACTTTTACTTTTGAAAAATGTAACTGAAAGGTAGATGGGAACAAAAACACCTTTAAGAAAATTTATCCTTTTTTTAATATATATATATATATATATATATATATATATATATTATATAAAAAATATTAAATTTTATATTGTTTTTATATAAAATTCTATAAAAATGAATACATATATATATATAAATATAGATATATATATAAAAAATATATTATATATATGTTCATATATATTCCTTGTGCAACTAAACACTTCACGTATTTAGCATAAAGCCTTTGTTTTTATAAATATAAATATTTCTAAATATACATATATAATGTCAAGTATCAAAAACGTACCTATTACCAAAGATATCACACTTGGTCCTTCTTTTGGTTTGCGTTGAACTTGTTGCACCCATGGTCCAGAGCAATCACCTCGGCATCCTATGAAGGCAATGGATGATCTAGGAACTCGCATGAATGGACTCCGCATACCAAACAAGGTCTGTTTAAAGAAAACACTCAAGCATGTTAGGAAGGAAACGATGGTACCTTTGATTCTATGACAAGATTAAGTAAGTCAAATTTACTAATTTACTCATTCTACTGGTACTTAGAATCTACTTAGTAACTGCTCTCAGAACTCAATCCCCTAATCATTTTAGGTGGAAGAAATAAAATTAAAAAATCTAAACTTTTTATCAACAAATGACTACCATGTAGATTAAAAAATACTTTGGTAATATTTTCTATTGCTTTATTTCATGTATAGGTTGCTTTCTCTGCCTATCTAAATGATGCACCAGTGCATGACACTGCAATGTCCTTGTAAACATAGCTACATAACTAACATTCCAGATTTCTATCACCAGTTTTATTTTTTTCTATTTTTAGCAAGTGTTTTCACACTCTAAAAATCAATGACGCTAATCTATTGAGTCTTTATTTGGCCTTTTTAACATTTATAGATGTAGGACTAAATCTTTGTCTTAATTCCTTTAAGAATACAATAACATGATTATAATTACTGCACCTGGCTAGAGTTAGGTTTTACAGACATCAGTATATCTATTTATTTTATCTATACACACCAAAAATGTCATTATCATATTGAGCAAAATCTCGGGTAAATTACGTCAGTCAAAAAATATATTTCTTTGAAGAATGAAGCAAAAACGTTCAAAGTACCCTCCAAATCATATACTATAATGCTTGTCTTTGTACCAATATCTGTGCAATTAAATAAAAAACTAAAAAACAAAAGGGCGACGATCAATAAAATAAAAGAAATACCATACCAAAAAATAACATTTATATTTTAAGATCTAAAAAGGGTATGGGCTCTAAAAACTTGAGAGCACTGACTTGGACATTTTTGCTGATATCAATGACTGTACCAAAACTTAATTAATTAAAATTAAAGCTGAAATAGTTTGCATTAACAACTTAGTCAAAAAGACAGCTGAAGAAAGATATAAAAAACTTGTCCTGCGTCACTAATTATATTGAGCTTCATGAATCATCCAAGGAAAAAACAATCCTGATAAAATATTAAATTAAATATTATTAAATATTAAAATATTCCTCTGAAAATAAAAGAAATACCGCCATTACCTAAATCTTTTATTCCGTAGGATACAACTATTTATGCGATCATTTAGTTAATATATTAAGATTATTACAGGCCAGAGTAAAAAGTTTAAAAAAATTAGAAGCATAAAATAAGAAAAATTAAAGAAAATAAACAAACAATAAAAGCAGGTTTCTGTATATCTTCAGGTTAAAACGAAGTTCTGATGCCACTGACAGAAATCCAAAAATTTTCAAGAAATTAATCCTTGCATAATTGCCACATTTGAGCGAATTGTATACTCTTGTTTTTCTGTAATAATTTTCATTGTGGATTCATGTGAGAACAAAAACATGACTTTGTTTGATTCATGTAAATAGAAAAATTTAGTCGTAATGAAAATAAGCTTTTGTACTGTTCAGATAAAAATAAAAAAGTGGAAGTTGTATTTTTCATGGCTTCCTCAGTTCATTGTGTTGAAAAAAATTTGATTAAATTAAAAATCGTTTTCACAGCAAAAACCAGAATTTTTTATTTTGATAAAAACAGTTCAACTAAATTTGTTGTAAGGAATTTAAATATTGCTATTGTAAGCGTGTTTATTCAAGATAAAACTCTTTCGCTAACACTCATCTGGACCAAGATACCTATCTTAGTCATCGTGCCGCTACAACTGCCTCTAATAATAAAATAACAGGAGAAGTCAATAAATAGAAGCTGAACGGATTTTTTATCCAAAAAAGTGAAACAATATGATTTGTTCTCATTATCTTGCTCCTAAATTCCTATCAACAAGAACACTAAAGGTGCCTTTTATGCTTTAAACGCCCCCGAAGAAACCTCATTTTTTTCCTATTGCACCAAAAACATGTTTTCTGGAGAAAATTCTCTCCGCCTTTAGAGAACATTGATTCCATCGCAAATTTGTATGGATTAATTTTGACGTACATTTGATGCTAGATACAAAAGCCCTGCAAATTTTGATAAAATGATAGGATATTTGTAGATAGATAGAATGATAGAATAGGATAAATATTTCTCGCAGTTGGAAACTAAAACAGACTATGAATTATTCTCATTAAAAATCCTAATGCAAAAACATTCACCTGTTTGTTAACTGGGAATTGGCTATAACACAGGATCTGTTCTTTTATATTGTTTTTATTACGTTTTTTTATAAAAGAAGTTTCTCTCCTCGAAAACCTAGATTTGGGGACTCTTTAGTTTCTGAGTCCTTTCCTCTATCATATGGCTTGAATGTTTTTAAGTCTCATGTCAACCTTTATCTCTTGGCCTAAACGTTTTTCTCTTTTCTTTCACAGTCCCGTACAATTAGTTGCTTTATGCCTCTTATGCTTCTGAATCATACAAATAAGATGAAATAGAAATTTCATATTTAAATCAATCAAACCAAAAACGCATTCGTCATTTCATTGATATATATATATATATATATATATATATATATATAAAGCTTTCGATTCGGTTATCCGTATTAAAGTGCTCAATACATAAATGCAGAGCGTAATATNTCTCTTGGCCTGAACGTTTTTCTCTTTTCTTTCACAGTCCCGTACAATTAGTTTCTTTATGTCTCTTATGCTTCTGAATCATACAAATAAAATGAAATAGAAATATCATATTTAAATCAATCAAACCAAAAATGCATTTGTCATTTCATTGATATATATATATATATATATATATATATATATATATATATATATATATTTCGAGAAGGATTTTCTTATCATCAGATCTAAAAGAAAAGAAAATAATGAAATTTTTATCTTGTTTACGGGGTGTTGAGAGAGAACAGATGTGTATATTTTAGTTGTAATATTTTATACTGTTTTTAAGCTGTTTTTATGTTCTTTTATATTCTTTAAAACTTTTCAATGTAGTAAATAACGGTAATACACATTTTCTTAAGCAAAATTTTAGTTCTTTACCCCAACCTGCTGTAGAGATAAACCATAGACCATAAAAAAACCATAGATTTATCCAAACTGGACTTGACCTTAACAATTTTGAAACTGCGTGAAGAAGGTGGGAAAGATGTTGAAATTCAACAACGAGGAATAAGGTTTCTGTTCAATTCAGTATTTATAGGGTAAAGAAAACAATAATAATTTTAACTGGATGGTAATTCTCAATATGAATATTATTAAATGTATAAAAATTATTGTAATTAACAAAAAAATGAATTGATAAAGATTTTTTATTCAATCAATTTTCATTATTTATGGAGAGAATTATGATTTTTATTTTGCACCAAATAAATCTAGCAATTGCTTTTCAATAGCATAATTATTTTATGCAACACTATCTTCTTACTAAATTATGAATTTAATATCAACTATTGTACAAAAAAAAGTTCCTACTTACAAGTGCATCGTAAACTTCTTGTGCAGCCATGCTGCTGCTATCCCCCTTCGATGCAAGGAATATCACATTGTCACCTTTCAGATTCATCAGATATCTGGCCATCTTGACACTATCTTCAGCTATTAACCCAGTGTTAAACCCAACAGATTTCTTCACCATCAAATCTGGATAACTCATTACAACTAAGTTAAATCCAACAACGCCTTTACTTAGCTCTTCACCATCGAATTTAATTGAACCAATTGATTCCTCGCATGCATTCCCGTATGATGGAGGATCATCGCATCCAGAAGACTTTATTTCCACCAAATGGCCTAAATGTTAAAAAAAGAAATTTTACAGCAAAAGAGAAAAACGGGTTCAAAGATTAATTAATAAAATTGATGGGAGAAAGTTTGTAAGGCAGTTGAAGAAAATAATACTGCTCGGCTAATTCTTACTAGTTTTGAGCCAAGTCAGCTGTAAGCATATTCATGGATGGTTATTTAAAGTTGATCCATGTGCTTTTGTCCACAAGGACCTTACAGGGGAAAAACGTATGATCCATATTTATCTTGCTTAAAACTACACTAAATGCTAGAAAATTTTTAAAAGAACGGAAGTCTTCTTCTTCTTCAAAATCGAAGCATGGCCGTCATTTAGCCCACTACATGAGAGCAAAAATAATTTTATGGAATTTTCTTTGAAATGAAAAGAAATGCCAAAACAAAGATTTTGAAGACGTTCTGAAAAAGCATTTTCATTTTCATAAAAGTCCTAAAATCAACATCTAGAGGGGAAGCTTTTCTTCTCGCTCTGGAAGCACTCTGGATAAAAGATCTGAAGCAAGAGGTTAACACCAAGGATGAGTACCGAAGCAAGACGCTGACAATCAAGATCTAGTTGTTTTTAGCTATTACTGACCAAGGAACATTCTTGATTATAAACTTATGTCATGTTTTCTCTCATTGCAATCATATAACTTAGTAGTTGTATTCTTTATATGTTTCAGATTGGTCTGATGATGTGTGAAATACACGAAAATATTTACTGAATTCTTGGTCTCTTGATTTCACATTTTTATTTAATATTAACTCTTTTGATAAAAAATTTTAGTGGTAATACATCTCATTACTTCTATTTATTCATTCTACGTTTTTATTTTTTGTTTTTGTGGTTTTGATTATGTTCAATTACCTTAAAGATAAAGGCAGATGCGTTTTTATTTTTACTATATATTTTTTATTTTATTACATTAAGTGTTTTCATTCAGATGAAATATAAGAGAAATTAAAAAAAAAATAGATGGCTTTGAAAATTAGAGTGCACCAAAGTCTGTTTTTTAAAACAACTTTACTGGTTATCAAAGATAATTGGAAAGTAGAAACCCCACGTTCCAACGTAAACCAATAATTGAGACAATTTACACTTCGATTTAATCCCTATTGCTAACATCAATGCAAAATAATTGTTAATGAGTTGCCTTGACGGAGTTTTGAGAGTTCCTTTTCATTAGTTGTGAATTGTGATTAGAAATGAAACCTGAATGTATGCTAAGTGTTTAAAACTCCGAAAAGAAAAGGAAAAAAAACGAAGAAAGAAGATAAGGTCAAGGGATGACCCCTCAGAAGCCAAAGATTTTCACAACCTTTTTCTCTGAAGAAAAAAAATGCACTCATAGAAAGGTTTATTACAACTGCAAAAGGATAAAGATGTTTAGAGAAACGACTTACGCGGGATGCATCAAACTAAACGAGGAAAGCTTATCAGAACACTCCCAGTAACAAAGACAAGACAAATGTCTTTGATGAAATAACAGTTGAAAAGTAGCAGCACGCTTCTGAATCCGATCAAAATCATCAAGGTGAGATGAGGAAGCACCTGTCAAGATTATGATACCTGTATATACACCGATGGAAGTTAGATGTAAAGAGATAAAAAATGACCTTGGCTGTAAAGTACTCTCTAACACGGTACAGACAACAAGCCTCTTTAAAGCAAACATACCAATAGATTTAAATAGCAAACTCCAAGAACTATCCGGAGAAAATGACAAGTCAAGGAGCTTCACTGATATTCCTCCTTCAAGAGAGGAAACAACCCTACCAGGGTTAACATCAGAACGAATGTACACGCATATCGGAGACGAATAAGGACTCAGCTTTTTCTCGAATGACACTCTGTTGCGGTTCTGCTACATTGAAAGAAACGAACCATTTTCTTCCTCATTCACTGACAGCCTGAAAGTCAGACCCTATCTTTAGAATGTTTAACAAGCAGTATAACAGTGTGACACGCAGTTTACGGTTTTAAAGCAAGGACTTAATAATACCAAAGATCATTTCACAAATATCATAAACAGAAAACTTATGAAGCAGGGCAGTTTCCTGTACCGTATCAAATGCTATGGAAATATCCAAGATTTTTTATCAGACGTCCATAAACCTATAACTGCGTCCCATAACTTAAGTCAATAGGTCACCAGCAGACCGAGATCCTCCAAATCCATACTAAATATCAACAAGAACACATAGGCTCTGGAAGAATTACATCAGTCTATTGTTAAGAACTCGTTCAAAGAAATTGGTAATGGCAGAAAAAAGATTTACAGGCCAATACTTGCGAAACACCGAACAGATCAACTGGATTTCTGAAGAAAGGTGAAGTATTAGAAACCTCCCGAGAAGACAGAAAATAAAACAACTATAGGCAAAGTTGTGATAGCAAGCAAGAAAGCTCAAAAGTACACTCTTTCCAGACAACTACAGGAATCGAATCTAGGCCAGAAGCTTTAAACTAGTCAAGCTCTTGAATAATCTTGGCAACCAAACTTGAATTTATGATAACAGAGCCCTAAACCTGATTAGTTTGCAAAGAAAAACTCCGGCAACGAAACACCACTGTCATTTAGAAAAGAATTGCCAAAAAACAGTATTGGAAAGAGATTCGCCATTTTCTAGAGGACATAGAAAACCGAACCCCATTAAAATTTGGTGAAATAATTGACTTACCAAAATGCAAGTGGTCGTATTTTTTGTTCAAGCTCAACGTGAAAATTTGATTTGAATATTGTTGAATACGTAGAAGTTAGTTAATTTTATAAAATTTAAGGTTTTTAGGTATGAACTGTAGGAACAACTGAATCCCTCCAGGAAATTATTTATGCTTTGCTGAAAGAGGTCATCTTCTTGGTCTTCACACTGCTCCCGTCAGGGGCCACCACATTGGTTCACACGCCTCCATTTGGATTTTTGAAAGATTGTAATCTTTAAAAAATCTCAACTTCCAAGTTTTGTGGAAGTAATAGATTGACAAACGTGCTCAACATAATGAAATTCAGAATCAGAAATCACCCTTCTACAAGTATTAGTCCGTTTACAACAATTTCAGTTCCGTCAGGTGATATATGATGCAATAATATATTATTTAAACTTATCTTGTAATGGTTGTTTATATAGTATTTATACTTGTTTTGCAATAGAAATTTCTATATACATTTATATTTATTCATATTTTAAAAATTTTCCAAATTCTTAAATTTTCTCCAAACATCTAGCTGCAAGTTAAAAAAAAAATATATTGTCATATTTCAATTATCATTTATTTTTGTATTAGTTTTCTTTGTCGTGCATAAGAGGAATTACAAAAATATCTAGCTTTTTTTTAAATAATAAGTAATTAAATATTTTGAAAATGTGGAAAGTCGAGGCCATAAAATATATCTTCTTGTTCTTTTCACCAGTAACTGTTGGAAGTATTATCAACGACAAGAAGGGAAAGAAAACAAGGATTTCACAAGAAATCTAGCCTTATTGTTTTAAAGATTTCTATCAATGTCATCGTGAAGGATCTAAAATGCGCAAATTATTTTATCATTTAATGCATGTGTAAAAAGAAGGTAAGTAAAAACTATTTAAATAAAAATGTTAATTTAACTTACTTCCTCCCTCGAATGCCATTTCCTCCAAAACGTCCAATACTGCATGCTTCATTTTCTCAAACTCAAGGTTATCTCCTTGGACTTCAGAGCCTTGATCTTCTGGTGGAATTTTAGATGGTGGTTTTTCTGCTTGCTGTGTGGGCTCGGGAGGACCTTCAGGTGGTAATTTTAGTGGCTGTTCTGGACTTTCAGTTTGACTTTCAGAAGTTAGTTTTTTTGACTGTTGATCTGAAGTCTTAGAAGAATCGTCTGTTGAACAGGCTGTCAAGACAGGAATTGGTGTTGGTGCAGGATCTGTGTTTTCTGGAGTATTTTGCTTTGAGGGCTTTTTTAGTCCACAGTCTTGAGGTTTAGGAGGAGTAGATGTCCCCGATTGCTTCAGAGGACCTGCTTCTTCTTTGTAATAATCATTTTCTTTTTCTACAAGCTTTAGTTTCTTTGGAGGACCTAATTTCTGTTCTTTTACGCTTTTGTCAGGCAATTTCGTGGATTGTTCATTTACTTTTTCCTGCGCGTTTGAAAATTTAAATGATTGCGGCGCATCATCGTTGTTATCTTTTATTTCTTTTTCTACCTTTTCTAATTCTTTCACACTTGTCACCTTCGGTGGCGTTTTGATTTCTGAACTATCATCGGGAAATCGTTCTGCCTCTCCAACTGGAGCCGGCATCCTCTTTGGTGGCAATCCCGCTGGTTCTTTGTATTGCCCTTGTTTTGAACTCTCAGGCCTGTTATTTAAATTTGCAGTGACAATGTCTTGTTCAGTTTGCTGAAAAACAAAAAGAAAATAAGTAAAATTTACAATTATCTATTCACTGTATCTTTCCGGTTTGCTACTAATTGAAAACAAAACAGTAAGATGTTCTATTTTCGAATTCATTGGAAAACTTTTCTCTTCATTGCCGCTTGCCATTTTCCAACTCCCCATAAAGAAGTTGTTTCGGCAGACTACAATCTTCCATTCGAACCAGGTGGCCCACCCAACGCATGTGAGATCTGATTGCAAGGGTCTCGATACTAGAGCAACAAGCTCTCACAAGGACCTCAGTGTCGGGTACCTGTGCTTGCCACTTGATGTTTAAGATACGTCTTAAGCATTTTTGATGAAATCGTTCAAGTTATTAATACATGCATACATACATACTTACATACGTACATACTTACATTCATATATACATACCTACGTACATACGTACCTACGTACATACATACATACATACATACATAGCTTTGCAGAATATAACGATACATTTCTTGTTATATATATATNTGAGATCTGATTGCAAGGGTCTCGATACTAGAGCAACAAGCTCTCACAAGGACCTCAGTGTCGGGTACCTGTGCTTGCCACTTGATGTTTAAGATACGTCTTAAGCATTTTTGATGAAATCGTTCAAGTTATTAATACATGCATACATACATACTTACATACGTACATACTTACATTCATATATACATACCTACGTACATACGTACCTACGTACATACATACATACATACATACATACATAGCTTTGCAGAATATAACGATACATTTCTTGTTATATATATATATATATATATATATATATATAGAGAGAGAGAGAGAGAGAGAGTAAAAGAACTTGAACAATTAATCAATTAATCAATTAATCAATTTGAAAAATAATTCTTGTTTGGAAAGTCTTGATTACATAAATCTGAGACTAAAAAATTCTAACCAAAATAGTACCAACCAATTTTGGGCGGTGGGAGAAAGGAAATAACAAAGTACATTTCTAAAAATATGTAAATATTTACGATCAATAAGGAAAGAACTATAACAAATAATTTCAATTGCTCCAAAGGACATTTTAACCTACACCTATGTAGCCATGACAGTGCTGGGTGTTTTTTACTTGCCTACATACTCTGTACCAACTTAGATACAGAAGAAACGTTGTCACCCAGTTCAGTTTTGGAACCTTGTCTTCTATTTCAGACCCCCGAAGTCGAGTAGCTCATTCAAAAGTTTGCAAAAAGGATAGATTTAGCGTTTGAAAATTATATTAATTTTAATATTAATCCAGTTTGAATTATGTCCAGAAATATTACCTGAGCATTATGATACTATTAATCTCATAGAGTTTAATCCTCTCTTCAACAGATATAAGCCCCAGAAATTAATACTAGCATTTAAGACTTGTTAAATTATACCTTGAAGAAATTATCCCTTAAAGTATAAAGGATTCTTCGCGATAACCTTTCTTCCTTTACAAAGTACTCTGTGAAAAAACACAGTAATTTACAAAAAAATATTTAGTATTACCTGGCTGTTTCTAATTTTTGTTTCCCCTTTCTCAATTTTCAGTTCGTCTTGAGATAACTTGGCATTAACCTTCAGTTTCAGTTTCTCAATCCCCTCAATTTTGACTATAGGGTGAACATTTGACTGTTCTCCTTTTGAAATACTTGGTACTCTATTAAGAGAATAGCTTTCTCTTAGACTGTCTGATGAATCTTTGATTGCACTATTATAAGAATCGTGTAAAGGACGATACCGACTAGATCTGTCATAATGATAAGGCTTTTGAATCATGTAAGCCCCTTCAACCTTGTTTTGTATTGCAGTCCCGTATGAAGGTTGTAAACTTACCTTTGAAGTTTGTTCCCCGTCCTGCGAAGCCTCATTTTGTCCTTTGGGAGAAAGGCCATGATAAAAGTGTTGCATCATATTTTTTCGACTGTCATTTAACACAATAGAACCACGTAACAAATCATGTGCCTTATTTGGATTATCTTCTATATCGGGAGGTGGAGGAAGCCTCCCCTGAGCAGAACTTCGCTCAGCAGTGAAAATATCCTGTGGGCTATTAGTTCTTGTGTGATATGGCAGCTCTTGTTCGACGTATCTCGTTTTTAAACTAATCTCATCACTTTCAGAAGGCAACCCTTTGGTATTAAGTTGCCTAAAATTGTTTATTTGTCTAGAAAGCTTTAAATTGGGCAACAACTGTGCATTATTTTTGACCTTCGCCCATAGTTGGTTCTGTCCAGGCCTGAGTTCACTCGAAATATGTCGACTTGCATGTGAATATTCCAATGATAAAGGATAAAACTCTTCCGGTTTTTCAATTTTACGACCCAAAGGTGCTTCTTCATGATATCCGTATAAACTACCATCCGGATTCCGAGGTGGTACTTTTTTGTTATGACGACTTTGAGGCATCACTCTACGTTGAAAAGTAGCCATTGGCATCCTCGCCTTTTCATTATCAGTAGAAGATTGAGGTATGGGAACAATAAGTTGCTTTTTTATTTGTGCTGTTTGAAGCTCTAGAATAGAAAAGTTTGAAATAAAAATCAAATGAAATTAAAAATTTCTACAATTTTTGTGTCCAATGATAATGGAGCTGTAATAAACCTAGAACATGGAAGTGAATAATGTTTACTATATCCAGCGCTATGGGATATCTTTATTTGTCTGTTTGTAGGTATACTCATAGCTTGTGTCACACATAACAAGCATAAACATAACAGTACAACAATTTGTTTTAAAATGAGACAGTCCAAATTTGCTTTATATAGAATAAGAATTAAAATAATAATAATATTAATTCCTGGAAATACTGTGCCCAGTGTGTTCCTCCGTTATACGTGACATACTACTTAATTTTCTACATGTTTTCCAAGACAGAATTGGGAGAGGGAAAAATATAAAAATTTAAAAGATTAAAAAACTTATCCTTGCACATCCCATTGGATGCATATTTTATCCTTATTGTCCTTGGTATTCGCTCATCTAATTTGATATGGGCTGTACTGCTATCGAATTAGTTTATGATACAATCCCTCGCTTCCCCAACGATCTTATTTCTCCAGCAGACAAGACCCAATTTGCAGATCCTGTCAATTATACCGATTGTAAAAATTCTTGATTTTATGGACTGAGTGGAAACCATTGATGTAGGATATCTATCATGTCGTGAGTCGTAAGTTTTTTCTAAGTTAGGTTTTCAGAGATACTTCTCCCATCATCAGTCTGACGATGGGAGAAGTATCTCTCAAAACGTAGTCGAGAAAAAGCTTACGACTGACGACATGATAGATATCCTACATATACCGATGATCTTAAGACTTTTATGTGTCAACTTCAACTAATCCTTCCTCACCAGCAGTCACCTCCTATTCGACTCCAGCCAGATCTATCCATCTGCGCTTACGTTTTTGTTCAAGACTTCTCAGATGGACCCCAATTACAATTTCCTTTTTATGGTAATTGCAAAATAATTTCACGACGCACAGAATAACTTCAGTGTAAAACGTCTAACCTAACACGACTTCCTTCCATAAGACAGATTTAAAACTGCTTATTTCGAACATTTCAATACTGATTTTAATATACCTGGACAATCTATCCAAAGTTCCTCACCACCACCTTCACTTAACACAACCCGTTTCGACCTTGAAATTTGCCTGCACAAAAACTAGGACATTTTTCAATGCTCAAGTAAATGTTTTCGAGCCCAGGTCTCTGGTAAGGAGATATTTCACAACATATTATTGCACTTCATTCATAACTTATTCATCTCTGCGTTTAACTATTTGGAGGCACGTTCTTTAATAGTCTTTTTTATGGTGGATGGGATATGCTTGAATGATGCATTCAAGGCAATAGGCTAGTTGTCAGTTAATGTTTATGGTATCATTGTACATCTCCCTAATGTAGTGAAAATCAAATTTAACTTCAATGGGTTTCTGTATCAAATTTTATTTTATTAATTTGTCTTAAACATTTAAGCATATCAAGATCATTTAATATAACACCTATACAAAAGTTTGATAAGATATGTGTTAAAATCACCCGAAACCTAAGAATCGTTAAAAATAGTAAGCTCTCAAGTCATTATTGAGATTCTCAGAATGGCAATACAATTAATCAATGAATATTCTTTTGTTTGAAAACTAATGATGTCTCTTCAAAGAACTCCTGCAAGAAAGTTATTTGAGTCTTCTTTTCGTTTACAACTCATTCCATTTATGACATAAATCCAAATCTAATCTTACTTCATTTTATAAATATATAGTCTGGTAATCAGTAAAATTCATTCCTGCCAACAGAACCGTTTGAAATCCGAGTTTCCGTAAAACTAATAACATCAGCTTTTGATCTTGATATTGGCTATGAATGCTTCTGAGAAAATCTCCAAAAGCTCTTAAAATAATACTATGTAAAAACTTTATAATTCTTTCGTTATGTTAACCTACCATCAAACCAGGTTCCGAACACTGGTTACAAATTTTTTCCTCTTACCCAATAAATCTACTGGTCGCCTTTTCGCTTTGCATAGATAGGTAGACTCTGCTTGTGGTATGTTTTTGTGTCCTGAATAATAAGCTAGCTTTAAGTATATAATGTCCCTTATTATTAAATAAAAATAGGTTCATGTGTGGATGAACGTCGGTGAAATATTACCAAAAAGCAGCATGAACGGTAAATCAGCAGTGTCCAGTCGCTATTTGGGACATGTTAAGTTTGTTCTTGAAAAGCTAATGTAATTTTCTAATTTTTTTTAAATCGTACAAGTTCCTAAAGTTTAAAATGTTCTGTAATTTACCTTAGATACCCTAAAATGTATTCCTATAAAATGGGTGACTAATCTCTTTTATACGAATTAGAGCATTGGCATTTAAATAAAGCACTCTGACAGCACATATTCGGGTGCACAATCAATACACACACAAATTCTCTTAAACGGAACAATTTCTAGAAAGCTACATCCTAGAGAATTACTCCCTTGAAAGATGCTTCCTGAAGATTATCTTCGAAATATTCCACGCCAATTTTAAAGGAGGTACATTTTTCATTGTATATCAGTTATGTGTGCACCGATTCAACTCAATGCTTAAGGTTATCATGGCCACATACCACCTGAGCCATCAACGTTCGTTCTTGACCAGATAATTTTTACAATCACATCTTTCAGTATATTATTTTCACAAAAAGGTTTTTATTAAATATATGGAAAGGGAATATTCTTGTTGTTTTAGTCTATCTACTACGAGAGTAGTATCGCTGCAGTGATGGCCAAAGCTTGTCACATTGAGATTTCACATTATGGACATTATGTGTACAATGCTATTTCGAAGAGCTTATTAATACTTAGAACCCCGGGAAAGCCAGATGTGCAGAAGCACAGAGTTGAACGTGAAATCGGAAGGATAGATAAGGATTAAGTCAAAAAGGCATTAAAGACAATGAAAAGTGGAAAGGCTGTAGGCCCAGACAATATACCTATCAAACCATGGAAGTGCCTCGGGACTAAAATAAAGAGATACTCACGAAGCTTTTTTACAGGGTCCTGGAATGTAAGAAAAACCCGAACGAATGAAGGAGTGTTTTGATCCCTGTTTACAAGAACAAAGGAGATGCACAAGTGTGTGACAACTACAGCGCCATCAAGTTAATGAGCCACACCATGAAGGTGTTGAGGGGTTGGTGGGTTGGGGGGTTGGATGCAAGGTTCAGGCAAGGGGTCGATATCAGCCAGCAACGGTATGGATTAATGCCAGAAAAGAGTATAACGGAGGCAATATTTTCTCTGCGCATTCAAATGGAGAAATACAAAGTATGGCAAAAGGAATTACATTGTGTTTTTGTAGATTGGGAAAAAGCATTTGATAGGATGCCAAGGGGGAAATTATGACATTGCATGAGAACATCCGGTGTAGCTGAAAAGTATGTAAGGCTAGTAAAATACATGTACATGAACAGCGAGATAGCCATAAGAAGTGGTGCAGGGGTGACTGACTGGTTCCAAGTCAGGGTTGGATTTCATCAGGAATCAGCCTTTAGCCCCTTCCTATTCGCTGTAGTCATGGACCGACTCACGGATGAAGCGCGAAGAGAAGCACCATGGAAAATGCTGGCGACATTGTGTTATACAGTAGGACAAGAAATGAGGCTGAAGAAGAACTGGAGTAATGGAGAGACGCCCTGGAGAAAGGAGGAATGAAAGTAAGAAGAGCAAAAACAGAATACCTTGTCTTCAATGGAAGATAGCATGATAAGATAAGCATGCACGGATCAGAAGTAACGAGGGCAGAAAACTTCAAATACCTGGCATCAACAGTAAAGTGCGATGGGGGATACGATATAAAAGTTAAGAAGAGAATACAGGCAGGTTGGGGTGGATGGAGGAATGTAACAGGCGTATCATGTGACAGAAAGCTACCACCAAAAGCGAGGGGAAATATATACAAGACGGTAGTGAAGCGGAGTTGAAAGTGGCAGAATTGACAATGCCGAGGTGGCCATTTGGAGTCACACGCCTGGATAAAATCAGAAGTGAATACATCAGAGGTAAAGCACATGTTAGGAGATTGAGCGAGAAGCAAAGGGAGACAAGACTGAGATGGTATGGGTATGTGATCAGAAGGGAAGAGAACTTTATCGGGAGGAGAATGTTAGACATGAATCTGCCAGGGAGGAGAAAGAGAGGAAGACCATGGAGATGCTACATGGATGCAATAGAAGAGGACATGAGGGGTATGAGAATGAGAAGGGAAGACGCTACCGACCGCACAAAATGGAAGTGTATTATCCGCTGTGGCGACCCCTAACAGGGAGCAGCCGAAAGATGATGAAGAAGAAGATTCAATGTATTGTGCTCTGAGAAATAAGTTTTCCTTAGCAGCTTAATTCAGCAACCGTGACAGACGATTTAGCAGATTATTGTCTATTTTGTGACTGATCGTTAATAAATGCAATTAAGTTTACTTAAAACATTAATAATCTTTATCCTATATCTTTAAGAGTACGAAAATGTACACTCAACAATTCCCATTTACATCCTTTAGCTGAACCATGCCAATGATAAATTGTGCATAAAATCCTTTTCTTTAAGCTTTTTAGGACAAATAAGTGAAACACTGCTTTAAAAATATTGTCCTTTAATTATCAGATCCTTCACCTGAGGGATAAGTAACTTTTTTTATAGAAAAGGCAAATACTGGTTCTTTACTTCCTTATTTATTTTCGTGAAATAGTGAGGTTTTTTCTAATATTATCTCTCTTTACGTTCTTACACTATTGGTTTCTTTCAGTCTCTCAGCTTTTCTGTTACGCTCTCTGAGACACAAACTAGGAATACCAGGGATACTAGGGATACTGGAAAAATTCAAGTGCTGGATACTGCAGTTCGATCTATACCCCCAGACTGATGTGGTCGCTTCAGATGTACAAGACCTCGCTTTCTCGGGTCGAGAGAATTGAACAGAAATATAATGTCAAAAGCTGAAAGGGGTAGGTATTACCGAAACAGCTGACAAAAAACGCCCACTAAGGAAATTCGTAGAAACGTGCATACGAAGTTTGTATTATGTTTTCGACCAAAGAAACAAGGAATGGACTTTTTCAAATTAGCCACTCTTTGTCTAAACTAAATTTGATAGCGTCTTTTTCTGCATTTTCCTGTCCAGAATTAACGTGATCACAGGACAAAAAAACGCTTGTAAAAAATTGTAATTCCCATGCAAAAGTCAAAAAGATATGTTTAATTATTATATAGGTTGTGGCAATCAAACGAGGGCTATAACAGAGATAAAAAAAACAACAAATAGATTTTGACTCGAAGATGGCTTGGCCATAAAGTATTACAAACGATAATGATATTTAGAAAAAATATATAATGTTTTGAAAAGTGGCAACAAGGGCACAATTTTTTTTAAAAATCTGCTGAGTGTGTTTGTTGACATGTGTGAGTTTAATTTGTTTTTTGCTTGTTACTTTAAATTCAGCAAGGGGCTTGTTTAATTTCATTTGCAGGAATGATAGAATTTCATTTTAGCTGTATCATTCAGAAAGAAAACAGGTTGCCTACATGCATCTGTGTTGTTTTAGTTCCTTACCTGGGCCTAATTGGGTAAAGGAAAATGCTAAATGGTATGGAATCCTTTAGGAAGAAGTGATCTGCACCAACTCTGCGACCAAGTATTTCCAGTAAGTAACTCTTTTCCCTTATTCTATTGGTCTATTTTTCCTTCAGGCTTCACCATTCTTCTCCTGGCTGTTTTACAACAAAAGAATAGTAAAAATCAGATCGTCTTTCTGGCAAGATGTTCTTCTTGCTGCCCTGTTATGTTCTTCATTCTTACCTTTATCTGGGGGGAAGGAGGGTTTAATTTTCTTTCCTTTGATAGCCAAAATACTCTTTTCCAAAACCACTTTTCTAATGCTTTCCGCTCTCTTTCCCTAATAAAGGATCAATTCTGTCTAACATTAAAAATTATTAAAATTTTAATTTTCCAAATATCATATTCACCTCTTTGAATTCACTCAAAACCAGTTCACTCTGCTATTATTTTATCGATGGTATTATAATCTACAGATCATGTTCAAACATATAAAGGAACTATAACTATAGATTATAAAGGCGTGGGAAACCTTTTTTCATCCGTTTCCTCTTAAGTAGCTATTTTTTATTCTCTTTTCATCCTCACGTTCACAAAGATCAAAGACAGATAATAACAAGACAAATAATTGATAATGCGTGTTATGAGGGGTTTAACCAAGCACCTAATAGGTAAACTCACTATTCGTGGTTCAATTGATGCATCAGCATAAGTCAAGCCACTATAAACACTGTCGCAGTAAATGTTTTATGAATAACAATTTTGAAAAGAACGCGCCTTTGAAAGCATTTGAAAAAGCATTGGCAAAACTAAAACGAAATGGTTGGGGGGGGGAGGTAAGAGGGTGGTACAAGAAGGGCTGGTTGGGAATTTCTTTTCTAAAGTGGCCTAGTCTTTGCTTCAAACTGAGCCATTTTCATTTAGGCATTTAGCAGAGGTTTTCCTCCAAAACCTGAACTTTAAGAGTAATTCTACTCCTGAGAGTATATATACAACTGCAAACGATGCTGTTTTATCAATAATACTTCCCCTTTCCCCAGTCTAAGAAGGGCAGATCCATAGTCTTCAAAAAATATCCACTCCCTGTGAAGATATTTTAGAAATATTACGGAACAGAAGATTCCCCTACTTTTAAATTAAACATTAATTTCCTAATACGTAAATAGCACTCTAGCAATATGGCCTAACTGTATTTCCGACAAAAAAGTTTTCAAATATCTCAATAACATCCCTATTCGACGGCAGAGGTAAGTAGTATTTTGTATGAAACGTTTTCAGTGTAGCCAGCAAGAAACCATATTTTAACTTTGCCGTGTGTTTAGTCCTTAGTTAATAGTCAAGTTTATACCACATTTTCACGAACCATTTATCATTTCCTCGCTGTCACTATTAGATTTAGCTAACTCAATTTAAGCTAATTAAAAAAGGGACTATTTAAAGAAAACAGAAAAAAAGTAGTATTTTAAAGAATTACTTGGATGTGAAGGTGGTGCTGGTTTGCCAAAGATCACAATCCATGTTAAGGACACATGTAAATAAGAAGCTATTCCAATGCTCATCCTCCTCTGTAATTTGTTATTAACTGCTATTTCCTCTAAATATTACATTTTTTGTGTACGTAGAAATTCATCCTATCGATATTTATCGATATTGGATATATATATTTCAGGATCCCATATTTTTCCTTGCCTTTAACAAAAGATTATGAAATATAATTTAGATTTACAAAAATTTATCTTGTTCGTTGTGCTAAATTTTATTTCTTTAAATTCGTATGAATTTATTCATGGCACATGAATTGACCTGTTGTTTGTAAGCAAGCCATGAACACAAAAAGAGTTCGAAGACCAAATATTATGCATGAGTTCACAACTTCATTAAATTAACAGAACTTAAAGTAGACAAAGTGTTGATTTCCTTAACATCAACCCACTGATTTCAGCCAATGCCTTTGCATTTAAATAGATAAAAGAAAATTTGTCTTATTACAATTCATTTATTAACTGGTTTTAACGTATTTCTATTGCAAAAATGACATTGTGATTTACCAGGCTGTCACGTCAGAGAATGTTCGCCCCCGAGCCGCTATAATGCAAATATTTTAGTGGAATTTAACATTGTATATTTAATTCAAAGTAATTCAAACTTCATTTGGAATTGGAAAAGCACTTTTAAAATTAATTATAACCCAGTGGGGCTCATTATATACTGAGATTGGAGATATGTGGTCGTGCATTTGCAAATAGTTAACGAAGTCTAAACAAACTATAACTAGCTACTCAAATATCTTCTTATCATCCTATTAAGTTTGGTTTATAATCATTAGCAATCAATATTCGTATTAGAGGTATTTATTTATTGTAATCAATCCAATCTACCAGTTACTGTGAGTTTTCACATTGTTTGTACTCACTTACTTCTGCTCATTGCTACTAAATGAAAAATAGGGCCTCAATCATTTGCCTCCATTTCTCCTTGTCGGTTTCATATTTCTTTGCATCATTTAAAGACAGCAGATGAATCTATCCGAAATTGTTCTTTTTCAGGTTTTCTCTGATGTACCTTTGCACCTTTCACCAATTGCTGTTCATCTCAAGGCAACTTTTGTGGAGTTTTGTGCATTTATCCTAGCTAGTTAAATTTGTGTTATTTGGTTTCAGTTGCAATTCTGCCACATGTTTTGCAAAATTTCCTTAGGCATTCTTTGCATTACTATTTTCGGCTTCCACGTATGTTTTTCCTACATTTTTCCATGGGTTTTTCAAAACGGGATCTAGTATGTGAGATCCAGTCTTCGTTGAAAGAGCAAGTCGATTTCTCAATTTTTACTCATTTCTTACATTTGGTCATTTGAGCTTCACAACGTCAAGTTGTTTTCACTGTTGTTGTTGATATTTTAACAATGCGAAGTTACAAGAAGACGATGGTCATTGAATATGTCAACTTTTCTATAGTCTCTGACGTCTTGCAAAGACTTTTGCCATTTGATATGGAAAGCATTATGTACTATTGGATTTCGTGTTCGGAGATCGGGTGAATTTTTTAAATCTACCTGAAAATATTGCTGCTCCAGTAATATATTTATTTTTGAGACGGATAACAGAAGAACCATTACCATTGTAATTATTATTCCATTATCATTATGTTTTCCCCATATTCTTTTCTCTTAACTACTATTATCTGCTATTATTTGCATCCACATCAGTTTTAGTTCCTTGAAGATCGTGTTTTTGGACGTCAGAGGAAATTTATTCCTTCATGTACAAAGGATGACTTGCCAAAAACAAATTTTCCTATGGTAATTTGGGAGCTTAAGTGCCAATGTGATGCTAGATACGTAGTTCGTAAGCTAGTAAATAGATCGATGAAAAAAAAAACCATGTGCCTAGTATTTATAATGATACTCCGATGTAAACCGATGTCAGCCCAAAAGACATTGCAAGGAAATACTCAAAATCGGTAATTGTGATTCGACTACAACATAGCATCGACTGCTAAAGCGCAAGTGTGTAGGATTTTTATAAATGAAACAGTCCAAGGCAGAGCTAGGTCTGTCTCCCATTTGGGAGCATTGGCGCCAATCTATACTCAACTTTTATCACCTCCTCTTTGTAGATCTGGTATTCAATTCTTTTAAAAATCCATTACAAAATTTGGTGTCTCTCTCCAAACCTTTTTGTTTAACTTTCGTAACTGCCCTGAAGAGTAATGTAAGACAAATCAGGTTGAACAAGGTGGTAATCACTAAGATTGGGCTCAGATTTATTGAAAATTGAAAACATTTAACACTGAGACAATTTGTATCCGACCGCCTAAAATTGTCATTTCTTTGCAAATACTGTACTGATCAGGCCCTTCGAATAATCTGGTAAGACATTCCTGTGGACCAGAAATTGTTTAGCCAGACATAGCCAATCCTCTCCTATTTTTTTAAAAAATAATCACAAATATCAAACTTGTTGAAGCTTAAATATCTAAAATAGAAAAGACAAACTTAAATATCTGTACCATATTTATCCTATCATTACAGAAAACACAACAACAGGACACTCAACCCAATACATGGCCATCACAGTCACTGGAGGACCAGCCCCGTATGTGAAAGACCTTTTATCCCCCACCTCATTAACCCTGTATTTTGAAAACGATGTCTCCTTTTCAATACTCAAAGACGTCCTCCAAGCAAAAACTCTTTTATGTGAAGGGGCATGACAGTTCCAGAATCCTTGCTTCTTCATAAATGCAGTGATGTGTGTTGGTATGCTAATCTTGTTAGGTCTAATGGTAGTAATGTGCTCGCCGCTCCAGCCACAGTGGGAATAACTTCAGCTTTTACATTCCCTAACTTTTGAAGCTCTCTCTTGCAAAATCTTGGTAGGTTACGTTTTGCATTTTTCTTGTCCTTTTTCAATTGGGATTGCAAAGTAAGTTATTAGTTCTCGTTTCTCGTTTTTATCAATGATGATTATTCATACCTGGTCTTCTGGCTTAAATCACAGGATCTGTCTGTACTCTAAAGCCCCAAAGTGTCTTAATTTTCAATAACCAGTTCGGGTATGTGCACGTACCTTTTCTTCTTCACTGGTCATCTGTTTCACGCAGATCATCTCCCAATGAATTCTTTTCCTACCAAGTCTTGCCTTGTCTTATACTCTTTTTGAGCCAGTTTGGGCAATTTATGTAAAACATGGCTCACTTTTTTATTCTTGAGGCCGCACATTTGGTATGAGCTGTTTACTTGTGCATTCTCAATCTTGCCTTTGATATCATTTGTTCTGTGTGGCAAGTATAGGGGTTTTAGTTTCCTATTTCAGAGTTTACGCTTTCAAACAACCCAATTTTTCCACAGCAGCATGCAAGGTTTTTTCTTTCTAATTGCTTTTCCTTTCTTGTCCATTTTGTTTCTTGGCTTCCTTAGTTGTTGGTATTTCTTTCTTAACAGGTTAAAGGTAGTAGGGACATAATGTTTTCGGGTCATGAGAAAACACAAAATTTTTGCAAAAGTTGTAGCCACATATAATTATATGTATTACTTTTCCCAGACTAGGTAGCTATCAGGGCTTAGAGGTATTCATTGCAGGATTCCAATTGTTTAGAAGTAGACATGGGACGTAATTATGACTCACTTTCTTGCCTGATAACCAGGAATTATGAACTCAATTCTTTCCTCATAATGACTCCATCACACAAAAAGAAAAGACAACCCCTTCGCCCGGAGTCTTAGAAAACAAATTTTTAAAGCAAATTCTGACTGTACACTTTCGTTTTGGTATCACTATAGTGCCTTTATCACTAAAAGCTTTCTTGCAACGGGAATGTGTATTCATTATAGTTCAAAAGAGATTTACCTAGCAGGAAAAAGGGCGAAACCCGGGATAATTTCGACAATGGTCTTACGAATTTTGGAAATTTTGACGAGTTTTCGACAAACGCCTTCTTTGAAACCTAGTGAGTGGGTCATTGTCTCCTCCATTCCCATTTATCTACGCCAGTGTTGTGTACTGATGCAAAAAGAAGTCAATTTGCATCATCAATAAAGAAACCTTATTCACCAGTAAAACATGAAAAATATAATGGTTATTTATAAAATCTATAATACAGCTCACCAAAACGTAATATCTTTATTCTTCCAGGTTTAAGAATTGAGCAGCCATCTGCGATGTAGTTAAATATCCAAGTCACCAACAAACCATCATCCAGCACCACGTATATTCTGATTATTGGAAGATAACTAGGCACTATTGGCAGGGATTGAATTGGCAGGTAGGTCAATTAACTGAAGTTAATTGTAGGAAAATAGTAACTGACAATCAAATTTAAACAAATAATAAGTTACTTCAACCAAATCTGTGGTAAAGAGATCATTTATGGTTTACATCTCTTGTCTACTGGTCTAAGATTAGAATATTCAAGTGTTCCCTATTTTTAACAAATTGCGTTGGACGCAGACGAGATGTGCCAAGTGTTTTAATGACCTGCCTTGCAAAGTCAGAACTGCTAAAAGTTGCAATAAATTTAAAACATATTGACCTGAAATAGGGGTTCTCTTAATTATTTTTATTCAAAATACTTTTTACTGATTTTAGCTGTATATTCAGAAAAATATTTACTTACCCTTTACAAACAATCAACAACATAATTTTCTCTTTGTGTATTTACCATAACCTATATCTGTTTTTCAACAAAACATAATAGCAGAAAAATTTGTATATATCCTTGTATATAACTTATTTTGAATTAGTTAACCTGTATAAAAATTCGTGATAATAATAAGACCAATGTTTTTAAGTGGCATCTGCGCCAGAAAATGTGAATTTTCACTTGGTTATTTTAATATGTATAAATAGTCCAAATGTTGAAGATTCTGATAAAAAAATTAAAAATCTCTGGTTTGGCATCAAAATGTTTAAGCTTTTGGTCAGCTTTTTAGGATACTTGCCGAATTGATATTTCTGATTATGGTACCTTCAATCCCCAATTCATCATCCCGCATATATAAAATTGCATTTTTGGTTTGCATCAATGAATCTAGATTTGAAAGTATATCTTGGTTGACTCTTTGGGCTTCCAAAAATAACACTTCCATTTTGTATAGTATATTTTTCATAAAAAAGATTCTAAAGTATATTTAAAAGAGTCCAGTTCCTCCAATAAATTGTTTGCAATTTTTTCGTTTTGTGGTTAGTTATTTTGAGGTTTCTAATTTCTTTCAAGTCTCTATAACTGCCTCAAAAGATGCCAATACAATTTTCAATGACTGCTTAATCAACCCAATGAGTCTTCGATTATTTTTTTATAATTTCATTTCAAAATACCGATTCATCTCAGCACAGGATGTACCTTTACCTGACAAGGAACATTTAAAAAAGAAACTAAGAGAAGACAACGGGCTGTACAACGGGTACAGTAATTCTTTGAGCCATTTAGGGAAGAATTTTGCATCTTTGCATCTTTATTGACTGCATACATTTCAAGCACAGGCCGAAGTTGCGCCCTTCGAAAAGAACATTTTTTGCTGTTCAGTCAAAGTGCTTCAATCCTGTTGACAGGGTATCTGCCAATGGCATTGTACATGGGCCCAGAACTTAGCAACGTTGTTTCTTACACGCAATTAATGTTTTGAGTAATCTTACCACCAATTGCAATTTGCTCTTCCTACAGAAAAAATATTGAATTTTGAGCAGTGTTAGAAAGAATGTTGCACAAATAAAAAATTCAAGAAGTCAAATACACACATTCTTCTTAGAACCTAAGCTTTTAAAGACCGGTCATCATTTATGTCAAGGAACGCGGAAGAATATAATGATAGCCATATCGATTTTTGGATTTACTAAGCATGGGCTACAGAAAGTACATTATCAACCAGAGGGGCAGTCACTACTGTTTAGGGGTATTTTTACGAAAAAGAAATCTATTAGGCATTCAGTAAAATGTCTTTGACAGAGTGCAAATGAAATCACTTTAAACAAATAAGCTCTTGAGCCTGCATAAAAATAAATCCCATGGAATACATGAATATTCAATAACAGCATCCATTGGTTAGTTAGAAATTACTCTGTTGTCTTTAGGCCTCGCAATACCGAAGCTGCTGTTTCATTATCGGAAGGTTAGATTGCGCTGTTTTCGCTTTACCCGATTTAAGAGAGCGGTCATCATCGTCATCGCTTTTATCTTTCTCGTCATTGGAATCATCGCTACTGATGCTGCAGCTGCAAAAGTTTCTTGACTTTGCTTCCTGACTGTAAAAGGACCATATTTTTCGTTCTGGTCACATGACAGTGGCATATTATCAAACCAGGTTTATCAACCTTCTTGATCTTGTGATCTGCAACGAATAGATTTGTTGATGCACTAACCACACTATCTCAAATTTTAAGCGCTTTTCGAAAAGATCTTGTTGGAATTTCGTATTTTATTTAGATCCACGATGCAAAACTGTGTTGATTTGACCCTTCAAAGATGTAATTTTGTATGGATTTGTGGGATCTTTTTGTTCTGGTGCCAATTTTAGCATAATTCTTTAACTAATCTACTACAGAAAATAAGTTATAAACATCAGTTGGGCATTGAATGAATTGGTCTAATTGGTAAATTATAGCTCAATGGTTTGGAAAAGGAGTTAACATAACTTGGGTTGTGATTCAGGAGCTTCAAATTAATCGTTTTTCAGGAACCAAATTAAAAAACGCAGAAAATTAAATTTCTGAAATAGCTTCTTTTTCATTAAGCTACAAATATTAAGATTTTTCCATTAAGATATTTCAATTACGGTCGACGAGATTCACGTTTTATGGATGACTAGTTTGTTAACAACCAGGTCTTACATCCTCTCAACCTGTGGGCAGCTTCAACTGAGACTAATTTGAATCACAAAAGGAACTTAGTGGGCAGTTTCATTTTAAAATTTTAGCGGAATAATGAATATTTCAGAATTTGCGACAAGCCAAGATTTAAATCGACGTCTTTTTCAAAACGTAAGCAGTCATTTCTCCTCCTACTTTAACCCCCACGACTGCTTACACTAGTTTCTTACCATCTATTTATCAGAAATTAATATTAATAAGAATATTTAATTTCTGTTACCAGACAAGCTATGCAAGCTACCAGTTGCTAAGAGGTTTAATGTTATAATAATAGTTAAAAAACAAAAAGGTAAGTCTTGTTATTATTGTTGTTGTTATCATGTAACTTTGTAACCACAGATATACAGCACGCACATTTTACAATAAATAGTGGATATATATATATAGAAATTTCAACGACAAAGACATTTTGTATGATAGGACAAGATTTCGTATATTTACTTCGTCAGGTATATATATATATATATATATATATATATATATATATATCCATGCCCAGATTCTTTAGCTAGCATGTTTGGTAGCTAATTTGAACATCATTCATCCAACTAATCCAGACAATACCTTTATAATAATTGTTTCGCTGTCATATAATACTCTTTTTACCATTTCATTCGCAAGTTTTCTGTAACCTTTTCACCAAATAGTTCTTTTATCGCATTTTTCAATTACTTCATTCCATTGCCACAACATGCAATCACTACTGGTATGACTTTCATCTTGAACCCTTACCTTTTTTCGCGTACTTCAAAACACAGTTGATAATATTTCATAATCTTCTTGGGTTTTTTTACCTATTTGTATCGTTCTTCTGGGCAGCCCATATCCGCAATGTATATTTCTTGTTTTATCTCGTCCTTCAAGGTCATGTCTGGTCTTCTTGGTGTACAGTGGGTCCTCGTTTGACTTTCCCAATCCCACAAGATATTCTTGCCATTATTCTCAAACGCGTGTCCTTTTTCCCACTTTTCCTTGTACTACACCGTTTTTCCTTTAAATAAACCATTTTCCTTTCGGCATTCGACTTACAATATCTTTTGTGCATTATCAAGTCTCATCATTTACTGTAACGCTTCTAGCTTTTTGCAGCCTGATAACAGTGTTGTATCGTCTCTTTTATTTCACCACATGAACTGCAATTGGCTACTTCTACAATTCCTTTAACTTTCTTCCGGGCACTTGTTTCCACCACCTGTATCAACATGTCGAATATAGCTGCTGTCTTCCTAGGGTCTGTGCAATTCGATCACCCAAAGTCCTCTTATGTATACCCCAATATTATTTCACTTTGCATTTTCCTTTCCTCGAATTTCTTTAAACGCACTTTTTTATTCCCGTATTGAATTGTTCCTTTAGTTTTCTCCATATTAACTTCCAGTTGTCACATAGCTCTTCATTGCATTCAAAAATTCCTTGACCAAATTTCACCTCCAAACTGTACATTTGCAAAATATCTTCAAGCTCCTTTTTCAATGATTTCTCTTCCTTTTCATATTCATTCTCCCACGCTTTCCCTAACCATCTGTTGCCAAATAACATACAACTCTTATTCTTGTCTCATTATACCTGGAACAGATCGAGTCGTGGAAAATGCGTCCCGGTAATGGACAAGGGTGATATTTTAAAACCTGTAAAAAGAAGAGAAATCATTCAATGTTCCGGTGGGAAATTATGTAAAGGGGTAAAGATCTTTAAGTTGCAACAAAGGAAATATAGAATCGTTGACAATTTCAAAGAATCTTTATAGAAACAACTTGAGACGTATTTTACTACTGCCCATCATAACACCGAAACAAAAAAGGAAATACTATCAAGACCTGGTTAAAAGTTTACCAAAATAAAAGAGAGAATTTGAAATCCAAAAACTGAAATTCAACGGATTTTTGCATCTGATTGTTATAAAACTACTAGGTTTCTATTTAAGCCCCATTTACCTTAAGCCTGTCAATGGAACGTAAACAATATATCTATAACTATTTATAGTTATATATATATATATAAATAGTTATATCTACAACTATTTTGGGAGAAAATACAAATGATTTAGAAAGTAAATAACACCAGTAGTTCAAATAATTATGAACAAAATATCGTAAAGGAAGTAAAAATGAGATTAAATTCTTTGAAATTAATATTTGGTTCTGCTGAAGAAATTAAATTTGGGTCTTTGCTTTTATGGTAAAAACTGTTCAAGAGATCAGCCCCATAGAATCAAACAAGACAAAAAAACACACAAAAAAGGTCTTAAAAAAACCTTCCGTGGCATGTCTAGACAATTCGACAAACGTTCTCCTTTACTTTCTTCACCTGAGATCTGGACAGCGCCAATTTTCTTCCAGACAATAGTCCAGACCAAATATTGAATACAGCCTTTATACATGTAGTACCGGTGCTCTCATCAATGTCTGAATTGACAAATAGGGTCCAAAAAGATATTTTGGGTAGGCACATTGAGTAGAAGACTTTTTCATTGGGTTGCTTGACTTTTTGCCATGAGCCATGTCAATATCTCCTGTGTGACACAGAGACCCGGACAGTCCAGAGCAAAACTATGAACATTTCAATTGCTTTTGTATCTTGCTTTTATTGGGTTACATGGTGTTACAGCTAAGTGCTTAAGCGTGTGACAAAACAGTTACTGACAAGTAAGATCAAGAGATACTGGATAACTCAAAATCTGGTAGCTGCTGGTCAGATTTTTTGTCTTCGTTTATCAGTGTTCTTGCAGTTCAAAAAAATTGATAGGTAACTTGACTACAATCTAAATCCTTGGCTCAAACTGGAAAAAGCTGATGCTAATAAATTACAATTTTTGTTTTTGCCATTTTTTTTTATCTCTAAAACAATGGGGGTTCAATAAATAAGAGCAACTGAAGCGGAATTTTTTGTTGGTACGGAATAAACCGTGGCTATTTTGATATTCCGTTACTTTGGATTGTTGGTTGAAGAGAAAACAACACAGAATGGTCGGTCAAACCTATGGAAAGGTGTCTTGGATCCTTTTAAAACTCAGTCATAAAGACAACACTGTCACCCCATATCATTTCCTAGTAGTAAAGTTAATAACCACTCTACATTTTTAGCTGAGCACCAGGTGCCAAATAATAACCATTATAGTATCATCACACAATGCATGCAAAACCCATTTTCGATTACAACCCCAACCTTGTCATCTACTCTATGGTTACACATATGGAAACACCACTTAATCCCGAGGTTTGTTCTTGCACTTCCTATTATTAAAAGAGGGCATGCCTAGTTCGAAAAGACTGACACTTAACAGAATACTAAATCCCGGGGAATATCAGCATTGTTGACAATATCGATTCAACCGTCCCACAACAAAGCAAAGATGTAGACAAGGCACTACTTGAAAATTCCAGGTTAAAAGTAACTGGAAAGGTTTCTGCTAATTNATCCCGGGGAATATCAGCATTGTTGACAATATCGATTCAACCGTCCCACAACAAAGCAAAGATGTAGACAAGGCACTACTTGAAAATTCCAGGTTAAAAGTAACTGGAAAGGTTTCTGCTAATTGGCTTATAAAAGCAAGTATTCTTGGATCATCTAGAGCCAATATTTTTGTTCCTTCTAATGCTACTTCGTTCTGAAAATGAAAACTATGTGAAAAAGACTTGAGTGAAAAAAGTGCAATTGAGTTGTTTCAGATTTTAACTCTTTGTGCTATCTTGTCAAACACACGTTTCACTGACTTTAAGATCTCTGACTCCCCAGAAAAGATTTTAGATTTATTAACCGTACTGTTCGTTTTAATCCCGACATCATAGGCAGGTCACATTTTCACTAGATTTTCGCTAAAAATACTAAAATAATTCACTCATAATTGTCAATAGCATGGTAAAGATATAGATCTTCTATAACAGTGTATTTTAAATTAATTAGGAACGCCTGTGGACTGTGTCAATCTTTTCACAACCTCCTCCCCTCGAGCATGCTCAGTATTCTATGTAGCAATAAATGTTTGATTTTCTTAGCAGATTTTTGCAGCTTACTTAATCAAAGTAGGTAGCCGAAGATAAAACTATTTTTACAGGAAGTTTGACAAGGTTTCTTTAGGTGAACTACCACCAATCCTAGCTAAAAGTTTAAGATGATCCTTGTTGATACGTTACACCGAGCATACTACATAAGCAAATTTCTCTATGAGAGATAAACAAACAGGTAAACAACTGAGACTCATACAATAAATAAAAAGAGCTTTTAGCTATAGGATTGGAAATCTGTCTCGTTGTATTTACGCAAATGTAGATGGATTCCAAACAGTGGTACAGTACTTTATGTGTTCGACCAGATTTTGCTCCACGTAGACCAAATAGTTCTTGTACCTACTGTACATAGCAGGAGAATTAATAAATATTATCCTTTTATAACAGAAACAGGAAAACAGAAAGGATTTGTGAGGATATTTTTTACTTTTATTAAATTATTAATTTGCTCAGTAATTACATTTTTTCATCCTTTTACTGTTTATGAAAGTCATCTGTTTGAATTGATTACATTTCCAAAATTATATTGAATTGAATATCAGAATATTGGCTGAGACAAGGTTTTTGTTAAGAAAGTAGATTATTGTCTGTTCAACCTGTCAAGCTTCTGTTTCAATTTGAGGTCTTACGAGTGAACAGCACTTGCAAAGAATATGTGATTTTAGCTCAAACACGATTAATACAAGTAAAAAAAATTAAGAAAATTGGAAGAGACTGTATCTCTTGAAAATATTTAGAAGAGAAACCAAAGATGACATGAATAAGGTAAAAGTAAATGCTCTCTTGTAAATAATAAAAAGCTTAAACATAGAAGCAAAAAATATATTCCAGAAATGTTTGCAACAATGGGTCATTATTTTATATAAAGAATATATTTTGGATTTGCATCCATCCTCAGCTAAAACATAAAATGAATATTAAACATTAATTACAATTTGTAAAGAAAAATACTAAAAAGAAAAACCATACAAAAACTTTATCTACAATGTTGACATGTTTATAAATAATATATATCTACAAAGTTTGTATAACGATTAATGCGATTAATACAGTTTTGTTGTTAGGGTCTTGCTTCGATATTCGTCCCTTGTATTGAGTTCAGGCTTTATCTCGTCAATCCATAATGCTTTGAGAGTCATGAAATGGCTTACGTTTGTTGACACGTCCAGAATTTCTTCCTCGTCGAAGTTTTAAGTTGACTTACATCTGTGCAAATGTTCACCTGCAGGAAAAACAATTATACAGATGTAAACAATTAAAGACAGGAAATCGGAAACAGCAAAAAGAGATGAAACAGTAAAGAAAGATGAGGCAGTGTAAGTGAAGAAGTCAAGCAAATGTCAAGCAAAAGATTAATGAATGTTTAAACGATGATGATAGAAAAGTTTAGTACTATTAAAAAAATTGAAAACGAGTCTAGTAAAATCAACAAAAATCTGGATTTTACACAGTTGATTGGGAAGAGGCATTCCTCGGCAGAAATTCTAACTTTCAGGACCAGTCAGTTGGCATTGAAAATTCCATATACCAGCCTAATTAACTGCTGAAAGGAAAATGATAGATTTCCTTAACAAAAAAGATTGTCAACGGCATACCAAAGGATAATTATATGGATCCTTTGTGGTATGGAAACAAGAAATAGCTTTATACTGTCTTAATAAACATCCCACAATGCAAAAAACATCCTGTATAATTTTTACCAAAAGTCTGTGGACTCGTATCGTGAGAATGTACAGTTTTGTCCTACAAGTACTTACTTACGGCAAAAATGCAGAGTTTTGGAGCAAATGCTGTTAAAGTCTATAGACTTTTCTCAACATAGTTGGAAATTTGTTTCTATAGAAGAAATAGTACAAAAATTAGGTCATTTTTGTTACACCTAGATGCTGATGTTTTACTGCTTATCCAACGAAAGGAAGAAATTGCCAAGATCATGTGGAAAGAAAAATCTTCAGCATAGTACAAAGAAAAAGAAAAAATCCAAAAGTTAAAGCTAAGAAGTCTGGTGAAGAAAGAGAGATACTCAAACCACGTAAGAAACTATAATTTTATAAATTAACCAGAAAGATGTGTAACAACTTCAATAACAAGGTAAGAATATCACCCATGAGTCTGGTAAGAACAGAATGAGCATCGTCCAAAATTTAACTCTTTTGTAGAAAAAGATAAAAAAGTTTGTGACCACTTATTAATATGTCAGAATTCCGAAATTGTTGTTTCAGGTGAATTAAATAGAAGGAATGTTCCAAAAAATGGAAAGGAATTGTAGGCAGAGGTCAAGACTAAGAAACAGCTATACTTCATTAATGGTATAATTGGTAAGAAATAATGGGAAAAAATAATGGAACAAATTGGTGATAGCTATATTCATAACCTAATACGGACGTTAAAAAACGTGATGATAAAATACATTTATGTTGCAACTTTAATGAGTTGAGTAATTGTACAATACCAGACTCATCCCTTACCAAAGATGTATAGCAAAGATAGAGTATTCTTGACCAGTTAAAAGACCCACCGCCACGTTCTTGTACATGGGATGGTCTACGAATTTCCTTTGGGATAAAAAATGCATCAAATATGTTTTAGAGAGGTGTGGAGCAGTGTTTAAAAAGATGTATGTAAAAAATTGTAAATTCATAATCAGATCACATTGTGGTATTTTGGAAGTGTTGACTGACCAGCTGGACTCTTTTGCGAAATTAGTTACTCTCTCTGTCCAACTTATCCTTAAGGCTCTCCTGTAACACCACATCTCAAAATTTCGAAGTCTTATCCTGTCGCTCTTTTTCAGAATCCACGTTTCACTACCATAGGTTGCGATGGGGAAGACTAGTGCATTCAGCAGTCTCTTTTTCGTCTTCTTGGATATCAATCTATCTCTCCAGACTGTTGTGAGAGCTGATGTTGCATTTTTGGCTACAGCAATGCGCTTTCTTATCTCTGGGATGTCATTGTAGTCATTGGTGAAGAGTGCTCCCAAGTAGGTCATTTGATTGTCATTTTCCAGTGGTTGTCCATTTACAAAAATGCTGTGTTCATTCCTGGTGTTTTGGCTCATGATTTTCAGCACTTTTGTCTTCTTTGCATTTAGTGATAGTCCAGCATTTTCTGAGGTTTCTTTTACTCTATCTACCAGTTCTTGTAGCTCCTCCATTGTGCTTCCTATCAAAACTACATCATCAGCATATCTGAGGTTGGAGATAGTCCTGCCCCCTACTTTCACACTGCCTTCATATCCTTCTAGTGCTTCTCTCATAATGCACTCTGAATATATGTTGAATAGGTGTGGGGAGATTACGCATCCTTGTCGTACCCCCTTTTCGATTGGGAACCATTCAGAATCTCCATAGGTCGTGCGCACCTTTGCTTTCTGGTTTTCGTACAATCCCATCAGCAGTTGGATGATATGTACAGGGATACCGATTTGTTTCATGTTTGTCCATAGCCTGTCATGCGAAACCATATCAAAAGCTTTAGAGTAATCAATGAAGCATAGGAAGATGTCCCTATTTCTTTCTCTATTCTTTTCTATAACCATCTTCAGGTTAAGGATTTGATTTCTCGTTCCTCTGCCTGGTCGGTAAGCCGCTTGTTCCTCTGCCACTTCATGATCCAGTGTCAACTTTAGTCTTTTTGCAACTACTTTCAAGATGGTTTTGCTACTGTGACTGATCAATGCAATTGTTCTGTTATTGCAACATTGTAATGTATCTCCTTTCTTTGGTATGGGTATAAAAACCGAATTCAACCAGTCTTGTGGCCATTGCTTTTCTTCCCAAATCTTGGTGCAAAGTCTGTGATAGAACAAGACGCCTGCTTTCCCAGAATTCCTTATCAACTCTGCAGTAATTTCATCATCTCCTGCGCTCTTGCCTTCCTTTAGCTCTTTGATGGCTTCCCTGATCTCTTCTAGCAATGGTACAGGTTCGCTGTCTAATTCTTCCATCTCTTGATTCGTGGTTGGAATAGTGTTATTTCTCTTGTATAGATCTTCACAATACTCTTTCCAC
>RDPX01000014.1:636664-652473 GCA_003991215.1 Morbakka virulenta | reverse complement strand
CAGTTGGATGATATGTACAGGGATACCGATTTGTTTCATGTCTGTCCATAGCCTGTCATGCGAAACCATATCAAAAGCTTTAGAGTAATCAATGAAGCATAGGAAGATGTCCTTATTTCTTTCTCTATTCTTTTCTATAACCGTCTTCAGGTTAAGGATTTGATTTCTCGTTCCTCTGCCTGGTCGGAAAGCCGCTTGTTCCTCTGCCACTTTATGATCCAGTGTCAACTTTAGTCTTTTTGCAACTACTTTCAAGATGATTTTGCTACTGTGACTGATCAATGCAATTGTTCTGTTATTGCAACACTGTAATGTATCTCCTTTCTTTGGTATGGGTATAAAAACCGAATTCAACCAGTCTTATGGCCATTGCTTTTCTTCCCAAATCTTGGTGCAGAGTCTGTGATAGAACAAGACGCCTGCTTCCCCAGAATTCCTTTAGCAATGGTGCAGGTTCGCTGTCTAATTCTTCCATCTCTTGATTCGTGGTTGGAATAGTGTTATTTCTCTTGTATAGATCTTCACAATACTTTATTGTTGACTTATGCAACGAGGTAAATAGTGATGAAGTTATACTTTTATTTAGAAATGAGATTTTATGAAACATTGCCGCTTTTTTGAATTTCTATAATAATATACTGTAATAACTTGAAAATCGTTAATGCTCAGAGGGAAATTAAAAAACGTAAATTGGAATACAACAAGGTATTTGGGAATTCTTAGTTTCAAATTACAAGTTGTTTTACAAGGGTAGATAGCCTTGAAGCTACAACACGTCAATTAGTAAACCATATATGAAGTTAAAACTTTGGAAACAACGCCTCTAAATCTTTAAGACACACATATAAGTCATAGAGTTCTAAATACCTGAGATGTCTGATTTATTGAGTCGGCAACTTAAAAGCAATTATTAACAAGAATAAGTTGCTCACTGTCTTGATGAAATACCAGTGAAAATACTTTTGAAGCAAGTTAAACTTGGTCAATCAACATTGTTAATCTTCAAATTCGAAACAAAAAATATGTTGGACTAAGAAATCTAAATATAAGACAACGCACATATTTATCAGTAATATTAATGCCGAAGTTGAAATAACCTTACAAATAAGCTTACAATAAAAAGATATAGCAAAAATTTAATTGTTGGGGTTGATGTAAACATCAAGAAATAAAAATATATCTCTTTGTTCTAGCTTAGACGTAAAAATGTGATATCGAGTTTATTATGTTTGCATATAAGTATGTTTGCAAGTGTGTACGTATGTAAGTATGTATGTACTGTATGTATGTGTGTTTTTATTTGCCACAAAATTAAAAAGTTTACAGTTCTTGAAAATTCTGAACTTTATGGACACAGAGGAACCCAAGGAGGAATACTTCTACCTCCGTCAGCCTAACGATGGGAAGAGTTTTTCCTCGAAACGTAGCTCACCAAAAAAAACCAATTGTGGTGGCAGGATTATCATTAAAAGATTTGATTGAGTTTATTTCTATAATGATTCCCTCAAAGGTGATATTTAAAACGGAAAATATGAGGGAATTTTTAGTGGGTAGGGAAATTAAAAAATAAAAACTTTATTTTAGTACGTTTTAATAACTGCATGTATTCAGATAATTTGAAAAGTTTCAACACCTGATCAACAGTTTAAACCTTTTTTCATCTTTCACAAAAACAGGCTTAAGCTCTTTGGGGGCCACTGTCAAAGCAAAAATAAGGTTTTTAGTGGCCATAATAAAAAATTTAGAAAATTTTCTATTAATCATTTATTAATAATATTACTGTCATTTTAGAACTCATTTTCTCATTTATCAATGCACATGTTGTAATGGCGACATATGGCATTGCATTTATGTGTCTTTTTTATCAACAAATTGAAAACACACTTTAACACTTAAGGGCTACATAGCAAGACTAGGTACCTCAGTGCTAAAAGGAGAAATCATTTAGCAACAGAACTAGTCTGTTGGGCATTTATGCACTTACATTTAGGGACTGAAGTGATTTCTTGATATCAAAGAAACCAAGTACTTCTAAAGCTGAAACTTTGTTCTTGCATTCAAAGACTTTCGGTGGTAGAAAGGAATACATCTTAGTAGCGAGAAACCATTTCACATCGTTCTTCACATGCATTTTCAACCAGTGTTAAATGAGCCCTGGAAGATTCCTGTACACAAAATAACCTAGACACTTTGGAATGCAAACATTTCTACTGCACGATCAAAGTGGTAAACATCAAAAAGGATATTTCATTTGAGAATTTGAATCAAATAGGGTATTCCATTTGGTGTTTTCTTTGATCAGGCTAAACGAGTCAACTGAAAAAGTGCGAGAAGTGTAATAAAAATAAAGAGCTAGCTCGAATGAGAATATTCTTAAAAACGAAACGAAAAACAACTATTAGAGGGACTGAAAATATAGAAGACAGTGTTGGCGTGTAATGTATTAGAAAGAGGAAGCCCTGGATAGTAAATAAGTTTTGAAAGGCAAAAGTTTACCTAGCAGTAGGACAAAAAGATAATGAAAGTAGTGCAACTTGTAGAATCATACCAGAAAATGTTTCGAAGGGTGCATAAATAATGAGGTGTTTATAGGAATTTGCTACTGCTGTGTAATTCATTACCAATTGATTAAGATAAACATAGTGGCTTCTGAAATATTAATAATGTAAAAAAACAATATGTACTCAAGGAACAAGATAATTATAAGGTAAGTGAGAAAGTTAGAAAGCGATTACGAGAATTACCTTAAAGCTGAACAACCGATCTATGACTTTCTTGCTTATAACCAGCAAAGTACGAGAAACATTACCCAGCTACCATCTGTATCTAATGCAAACCTTTACCATGCGCAAGAAGACCACTTGACTAATAGATACCTCAGAGAGTTATCCCGAAAACATTCCATTACACTTCCTTGTTGAAGGGATTGCAGTTTTTCGGGCCCATGTTATCTTCTGGATGTGCTTTTCCTCCGTCCTTTGTACATAATCTTTTAGTACTGAGACCTCCCAATTAGTACACTTAAGAGGTTTCAAGTTTTTAACTTAGAAGAAACTGAATTAGTGTATAAGATGGTCATGATTTCAGAAATATATTTGATTTAGAATCCATCACTAAAAGAAAAGTACATAATAAAACTCATGTTGGAAAAGGATTTAAAAAAAGAAGAGCAAGCCTAAAGGTTTAAAAAGGGTCTAAGAGTCACAGATGTATTGTGACTGCCACATCATAGACTGACGTGTCTATGTTATCAAAAAATTCCTCTGTCCCAGTTTAATTGAAGCAGTGTGGACTCTTGTTACCTTGAGCTTACGGTTTGGTTACCGGAAATAAACAAAGAGGCTTACAGCAGATAATTGGATTGCACACTTTCTTGATTTTTTGTATAGAGACACTTCGCAGCTCTCAATAGCTTCTTGCAGATGCTTCAAAACGCTTGCATGACTCTCTTTTCAAAGGCTGGGTGCATACGGAAGCTTTTTTCTTTTTTTTTAGTTTTAGACGGTCCCCTTCAGAGGGACTTTGATTTGGCAGTGAGGAATTTCTTGGCCTAGCTTTTGTCAAATCCAGAAAGTAGATATGTGTTTCATTGTTTCCTTCCGAAAGTTTTTTTTGTATTCCCTTAGAGTAAAGACGGGGTCATCTGTGCCTTGTGACCGAAAGCCTCGGAATTCCTTTTACAGCTTTCGATATCTTGCTGCACCCTTTCTTTAGGTTTAGGGCTAGGATTTAACTACAAACGTTTCTAAAGACACTAAGAAGAGATTCCCCTCTTTAGTTTTAACAGCTTTTTCTGTCTTCTTTTTTATAAAAAGGAATAATAATAAGCAATGACAAATATTAATGAACTTCCACGTGGTGTTTTTTCGCTACCTCAAGAAATGAGTTTTAAAAATTATTGTTTTTTAAAGTTAATAAAGTTATTTCATATCTTGCAGTCTTTTTTATCTTTTGTGCAAATTTCACTTTATTGTTAGTCTTTTTTACTTTTAGGACAGGACCCATTAGAAAATTTCACAATACATAGTGTATACAAAATGTTTTTGAATGGTTTACCCTATATAAATATTCGATAATAAATAGACCAATGAAAAATTTATGGTAACTTGACAATGAGCCCCTTGCCCAAGTTTCAGACTTCATACCATTCTAATCTAATTTCTTTCGGCTATTTTGCCTTTCTTTAGCCTCATAGTCGCCAATAACACTTTTTTCAATGTGGTTTCCCCTTCAGCTGAAGAGTTCTCAGCATCGTCACTCCTTTTTTTTTCCACCTTTGGCTAAATGAAATTTTTTCATACAAATTCTTTCCCTCGTGGTCTTTGAAAGTGTTGTAAAGCCAGCTTCCAGTTTCCTATCAATCTTGGAGAGCACACTACTCTGTCAAGAATTTCTTTTTTGTCTATTACTTGAGGTTTAACTAAGCGCCCAAAATTGTAGGGTTCATTCCTTAGCTTTCCCAATTTCCTATCTGACTTTGGCTCTCATCACTCTCTGACCAGTTCATCCCACCTTGCTGGTTGTGACCTTTACGATTTTTCTCAGAAATGTTTATCAGAACATTCAATGCATACCTTACAGTACCTTACAGTACCTTAAAGTACCAATTCGTTTTCTTTCCCATTCAATTCTCTGAGATCCCATTGTTTAAAATAGAATTCCTCTCTTCCATTTCTGATCGCTAACCTAGTTATTGTTTGGTCTGGGTGTTGGATTCGTTTCTTTTAATTTTCTCGATTTCCTAACTCTAAGTAATTAGATCTGCAACCCCAGGAGTGACAGGCTGGGGTCAGTTTTACCACCATTCCCCCAGGCTCGAACTCATACAATGCAAGACACCGAAGACACTTCTAAGGTAGTGGCACATGGGTGTCACTACCCTAGAAGCTCGAGCCCATTGAAGATTGATTTCCACTGAAACGGTGGGGTATTTAAACCAGTCCATTGATTATCTATATTTATGGTTTATTATTTGTCATTCATTTATTAATATTGGAGATGAAAAAGTTACTTACCTTAGTGGATTTTATCAGATGAACAGCGACTTTTATTCATTTTACTGGACATTTTCAGATACAAGGCTCGTATACTTTAATTAGCCAGAACTGCTAACCAAGTATGTCAACCACAGAATTTATTTTTCAGTAAACTGCATAAAATATCAAGAGACAGAGTTGCATGAAATCAAGATGATGGTGGAGTAATAAAATTAATGTGAAGTCGGAACAAAATAGTGATTGGTTCTCTAAAAAGTTAGTCCAGAGTCTTCATCTGCATGTGCTTTGTCTGGAACAGACATTGGCGATCATGGCTCTCCAATCAGATCTGTTCTCTGTCTGTCTCAGAAGGTCGCACTTGCTGCCTGTCTTTGACAACCACAAGTTCAGACTTCCAACAAATGTAATCATTTGCCGACCCCTGCTACGTTTTCCATCAATCTTTCCTGTAAGGGTAGGTGTTCTAAGCTTTTGTGACGACATATGTGTCATAGGAATTCCAATTGTCTTTTTCTTATGGTCTTAATTAATGACCTTTCTGTATTAATTTCTTTAAGAATTGATTCGTTTGGCCTTTTCTCTGTCCATGATATTTTCATCAATCCTCTGATAAACCAAATCTCTGCTGTGTCTAATTTCTTTTCCATTTCTTTGTTAATTGTCCAACATTCACATCCATATAAAAGAATTGACCATACATATGTCTTTAAAACTCTGATTCTTGTGGTAGTTTTTATATTTCTGTTTGTTAGTACTGTTTTCATTTTTTGAAAAGTATCTTTAGCCATTGCAATTCTTTTCCTTATTTCTGTTGTACATCTACCATCTGATGTTATCAGATAACCTAGGTGTTTAAATGTTGTCACTTGCTTTATCTTTTTACCTTTGCTGGTTAGGGCAGCAATTAGGGTTTATAGATTTTTTGGAAACTACCATGCACTCTGTTTCCTTTACATTTAGAGTCAATCCTAACTTTTCACTTTCTAAAACAACAATATCTAAAAGTTATTGAAGTTGATCTTCACATTCTGCCATTAAAACTGTGTCATCTTTCCAGAGTATAACTACCCAAAACAAGTTTTTTCTTACCAATGTTTACCCTCCAACACCAGAAACATCCCTTGAAATATGATATTTACATTGATATAGAATCAATTGTTATGCAAAGAGGGTTACAAAAACAGAGCAATACTTGCTTCTACATGGTGCAGGATCCACTATCAACAAGTGGTTTTATTATGTGTTCTTTTGGTTGAGTTTGCACTTACACACAAGTCAGGATGACATGTGTAGGTGTGAACTCAAGCAAAAGAAAAAATTTCACAGCATTGATCATTTAATTATATTTTTCAGGTGCTGAGCTTATATTCTTGAATTTCGAATACAAAAAAACGGGAGCATTGCTCTCTTTGCACGACCATGATATTAGTGTAAGCTTTTTATTAATGCTTTTCTTTAAAATGACTGTTTAAGAACAATGGATGGAAAATCCCGCTGTGATAGAGTTAGGCTGGTTGATATTAGAAGAGTATTGGGAGCAAAAGATACCATCTTGGACATGATCAAGAAACATAGAATGATCTGGTTCGGAATAGACGTGATGATTTCAGCCATGTGAGAAAATCATAAAAGAAGAATTCCCAGGCAAAAGAAAACGGGGAAGACCACACAAGAAATGGTCAGACCAAATTCGATGTGATCTTGGCATCCCTCTACTGACAGTTAAACGTAAAGCCAAAGACCGAGCAAAATGGAGTGAAGTTGTATCAAGGGAATGTGCGAGGACCCGATAACTAGGGTTATGCAACTAAGTCAAGTTAAGTCAAGTCACGTTTTCGTTAATAACCATCTGTAACATATGTTTTGTGCTCAACNGGTTCGGAATAGACGTGATGATTTCAGCCATGTGAGAAAATCATAAAAGAAGAATTCCCAGGCAAAAGAAAACGGGGAAGACCACACAAGAAATGGTCAGACCAAATTCGATGTGATCTTGGCATCCCTCTACTGACAGTTAAACGTAAAGCCAAAGACCGAGCAAAATGGAGTGAAGTTGTATCAAGGGAATGTGCGAGGACCCGATAACTAGGGTTATGCAACTAAGTCAAGTTAAGTCAAGTCACGTTTTCGTTAATAACCATCTGTAACATATGTTTTGTGCTCAACTCCGGGAATCCCACATTACTTCTAAGATAAATAGGCTTCGAAATTCTAAAATAAGATTTAGGCTCGTTTTTCACTCTTGCCTCCCCCAAACAACTTCCTTTGGTACAAGTAATGGATGAAAAAGAAAAAATTGATTCAGGAGTTAAAGCTGATGACTATCTGAGGTAAAGTGTGCGATTTTAAATACTTGGGACAAATAACCAAAATTTTAAATGAAGGTATGACAACTATAAAAATGTCATAAAAAGCATCTAAGGGTGACAATGTGCCACAATCCATTTTCCGTCAACATTTTCTCGGCCAAATCCATCTAAAACAGGATTGTGTCATTGTGGTACTTGATAAGTAAGACGCACACTCACTCTTAGAGAGGGAAAGATTTTGGATAAAAACTCTCAAAACTCTCTCCTCTTTGGGCCTAAACAGTGTGGAGGAGGTAATTTGATTTGTTTGGATAATTATTTGCTGCTGACGCTTCTTCTTAAATTTTCATTAAGTTGGGATTTTTGAAAGAAGTCAAATGAGCACATAGTATGATTTTTAGTAGAAAAAAGGCATTCTCTTGTAATCTGTCATTATTATGTAATTTATTCACTTAAGTACGATCAGCTTAGGAATTCTTAATTACACAAAGTATGTTTGAAAAAACGGCATTAATTCTTTTGTGACTCGTATAGTAAGGTAGTATCATAAAGACAAAGTGTCGAAACGTTAACAATAACTTGTGTTTACTTTCTGATACAGAATTAGTCATTTTGCTCATAGATAAGTTAAACGCACTCTCACCCCTAAAGAAAAAAAGAGAAAGTTTTTGGATAAGAACTACTGGTGAGATTTGACACTTAGCTGCTTATTGTTCTAGGAAGTGTAATTAAAATATTTAAAGGAGACAGTGGTGTGCGTTTGGAAGGTATACAGTTAATTTTCCGCAAAGCTGAATACGTTATTGCCACTAATTGGAAAGTCATTTCAGACCCAAGAACAGAAACTAGACTTGCGTCTCTATAGCAAAAGGTTGTACTGGTCCTGGTCGTAATGAAAGTATAGATGAAACATATCTTTCAAGACAGGACGTTGTGGACAACTGTGTAACTATTTCTTCACCACTAAAACAACCGTCTTTTACAAGTATTTGATAGTAATGAAGTCCATTCTTTGAGTCGTCGATTGTATATATAATACGAACAGCTGATAATTGTCCGTAATTATTTTTTTTTAATCTCCTCATAATCGAGATTTAAAATTTCTAAAAGATATCTGAAATTGTCCATGCCTTGAATAAACCCCAAGAAAGGAAAACTCAAAAAGATGAATTTGGTATCTGTTACAGTTATCTTTCACATGGCCATTGAGGTATTCATAGTTTCATGCTCGTGGGATTTGACAAGATTTGTCTTCAAAGACACTATCAGCTCAATGGTATAGTGAATCGATGAATTATAGTATACAGTTGACTTCAGCACCGAGTTATGCCGACAAGTACATCTTTGTTGCTTGGCAGTATCCGAGCAGTTGCTAAGCATGTGGTGCTGTGTGTTTGTCTACATGGTATAAGGGGCAGAATTGTTTTGCAATGAACCCCAACGTTTTCAAATTTTCATTGGTGGGCAGAGTTTACAACTGAGGTCAAGATGGCAGCGACAGCGGTCACGTAAAACCTGCTCTCTCAATATACCCGGTATTATGGATCAAGAAAGGTACTTTTGTAAACGCAGATTCTATGTTATTCGTTTCAAGCAGAGGCTGAGTATTGTACCTCAAGCAATCATTTTATTTCTTCACTTCGGGTGTAAAATAAAGGAACTGTTAAGTTTCCTCTAAGAGCAGTTTAAGCAGATATTGTTGATTTTATCTGAAGATGTTGAGTTATGTCTAGGACCAAACCGTGTATTTATTAAAGAGCTACAAGATCTTGCTTCGAGTAAAGTATGAGAATTGTTTATCAAAACATACGAGGTTTGTTGGAAAAAAAAAGAATTTCTTGCAGAATTTTTTACAATCATTTAATATTGACAATTGGCATTGACATTGCATGAAACCTGATGGCAGTGTAAGACTCTGTACTGACTACAGAATGGTCAATGCAGTAACAAAGACTGATTCATACCCACTACTAAGAATTGATGATTGCATTGATAACATTGGTAAAGCTAAATATGTTACCAAGATTGATTTGCTAAAAGGGTATTGGGGTGTTCCATTAACAGATCGAGTTCGAGAGATTTCTGCTTTCGTGACACCTTTTGGATTGTATAAGTACAAAGTAATGCCTTTTGGTATGAAAAATGCTCCTGCTACCTTCCAAAGGTTAATGCACTCTGTAGTAGGTAACTTGCCTTATAGTGAGCCTTACCTGGATGATATTATAAAAGCTAATGGTGACAATTGGGAGGATCACTTAGCGTCAATAGAGGCTTTATTCCAAAACTTGGACAGGGGAAATTTAACTATCAACCTTCCAAAGAGTGACTTCGGTTGTGCTAGTGTAGTTTTTCTGGGTTTCAAGGTGGGACAAGGTCATGTAGTTCCTGTGGATGCCAAAGTCAAAGCCATTGTGGACTTCCCTGAACCACCTAACAAAAAAGCTTTGATGAGATTTCTAGGGATGGCTGGTTATTATCGAAAATTCTGCAGGAATTTTGCTGAAGTAGCTTTGCCTTTGACAGAGCTACTTAAGAAGAACCGGAAATTTGTCTGGGACGGTGCCTGTAAAAGGGCTTTTGACAGTCTAAAANATTCCAAAACTTGGACAGGGGAAATTTAACTATCAACCTTCCAAAGAGGGACTTCGGGTGTGCTAGTGTAGTTTTTCTGGGTTTCAAGGTGGGACAAGGTCATGTAGTTCCTGTGGATGCCAAAGTCAAAGCCATTGTGGACTTCCCTGAACCACCTAACAAAAAAGCTTTGATGAGATTTCTAGGGATGGCTGGTTATTATCGAAAATTCTGCAGGAATTTTGCTGAAGTAGCTTTGCCTTTGACAGAGCTACTTAAGAAGAACCGGAAATTTGTCTGGGACGGTGCCTGTAAAAGGGCTTTTGACAGTCTAAAACCTCTTCTTCAGAATTCACCCATCCTCAGAGCTCCAGACTTTACAAAGCACTTCAGCCTTGCAGTTGATGCTAGTGATGCAGCTGCAGGAGCTGTGTTGTTACAAAAAGATGAGAAAGGCTTTGAATATCCTATAGCCTATTTTTCAAAGAAATTTGACTGTCACCAGAAAAACTATTCCACCATTGAGAAGGAACTCCTTGCCATGGTATTAGCTATCGAGCATTTCGAAGTGTATATAGGTGGGTCAGGTAGTCCCTTGACTGTATATACTGACCATAACCCACTGTTGTTTCTGAGTAGAATGAAAAATGAAAAATAGGCGTATATTAAACTTTTGAAAGTTTGAAACTTCAGGAGTATGATTTAGTTATTGAACATGTTAAAGGAAAAGATAATGTTATTGCTGACAGTTTATCAAGGTGTTGTAATTAGATTAATTTGCTATGTTATTGTTACTGTTATAAAATTTTGTCATTTATGCCAAAATTTTCTGTTAGAGGGGGAGATTTTATAGAGATGGTTTGTATAGTGTTATTTTACATGTTATACCTTCGAGGTTTGTGGACACTTTTGCTCTACCCTGATTGGCTGCCTTTTTTTGAAGAGGTATTTCTCACACAATGACAATCATTGTTTATAAACAAAGGAAACAGTTGATTCTTTCTGGAACATTCTGCATGTGAGAATAGATAAGGGCCCAGCTCTCTCTACACGTGGGAGTCAGATTGTGCTTGACAGAAGGAAATGTCACCAGTCCTCTGGTTGCAAGCACCTTGGTTTAATTTTATATATTTTTAGAAAAGATAATCTTTAAACAGGGATTGTACTTGTTCCTACTTACATATCACCACGTCGAAACGTCAGCTCGTTGTTCCTCAAAGAATAAAAGATACTTTTTCATTTTATGCTGAACTATCTGGAATAATACTCCTAATTATTATAACTTCATGGAAAGTCTAGTCATTTAGAATATTGGATCCTTCGACACTTAACTGTAACCACCAGGAACTCTGATTTCATTTTGTGTATTATCCGAAACCTTTTGGACACTTCGAACACGTGCAAGGACTTTTCTTAGAGACTATCATATTGAACCTTTCGGGGTCGTTCAGGGTAGGCCACTCCAACTTTGTATTACTAATTCTTTTTTCTGTAGTTTGTGTTATTACCTTAATTTAATATTAGTGTTAAAACTATGCATCGACTTGTTGTTGTTGTTGTTATCTGATCCCTTATGTTACCCTGCGGAATCTCGGGTCGTAACATTGTCTAAACGAAACTTTTACAATACTCCGACAACCAACAATCCAGCATCATTCCTACAAATTTCGGGGTACCTGTACAAACAGAAATGCAGAGCTGCAGGCTCAGGGGGAGGCATGGGAGTCTATATTAAGCAAGAAATTCCCTACACAAGACGAAGTGATTTGGAAAATGACGATATAGAGAGTTTATGGATTGGAATTTCTTTTCAACACAATAAACGTTTAGTAATAAAATCAATAAGCAGACACAGCAAACATCCAAACACCCCCAATGGATCAAAACATTTACACAGAAACTTCAACATACTGCTGAATGAATTGTTTTCAAGCATCACACTATTTGAAAAAGAAGTAATTACAGTTCGTATCCTTGGAGATACGAACTGTAGTTATCTCGATAAAAACGATCACAAAAACTGGAAAAACATATTTTAATTATATGGCTTGAAACAGGAAAAGTATAACTAGAACACTTATTACTAATAATTCAAAAATTGATATCATATATTCAAATACTCCTATCAATTTTCACAAAACAAATCGTTACAGACCTCAGCTGACAGGAAATGATTGGTTCTGTGCGAAAAATAAATCAACAAAGGTTTTGCTCAAGAATTATAACTGCAGAAACTGGTAAAAACTGTAATACTAACAGCGTCATTGACGAGCTAAGGAATGTCCATCTTATTATCAGTCTTATGACCCGAAAACCTATGAACGTTTTTGAAATCTACTTTGGTCTTGGGTCGTCATGAGCCTGTGATTGAAAGGAAAAGTCAGAGAAAGAAACTCTCCAATGACTGGGAGCTTCTATAAAGGCAAAGTTGAAAAAACGAGACAATCTCCTTCGGAAGGCTTGTGAATCGAAAAAAGGGCAAAGACTGGACTTTATACCGAACTCGAAGAAATAAACTAAATCACCTAATCAAGTCTACTTAACGTAAATTCTAACATATTTTGAAATCCATCAAGCAAGTGTTTGCGACGAAGGAGACTTTCAGCTCTCCATCATCATTCATTGTCATTAATTGCACCAAAATCAACGACAACCCAACAATCACCAACCAATACTCTGAATATTTTCAACAGTTGTGCACCCCCTTCGAAGAATTGTATGCCCATTGATTTCCAACTTCACTTTGAGTGAGGCAACTACAAACAAATATTCAACTTTTCCAACATGTGATTTCAAACACACTGTAAGCAAAATTGATCTCCACCTGAAAAACCTTAAAAGTAACAAAGCCACTGGATTAGATGATATATCTGCCAAATACCTGAAACACATTCGACATATCATTCAACAATCTCTTGCACATCTCATAAACTAGTCACTGTCTTTCGTTATAGTACCTTATGACTAATGATCGCTAAACTGTCATTCATATTCAAGTCTGGAGACCAAAAAAATGTCGAAAAATACCGTCCAATATCTGTACTCCCAGTGGTGTCCAAAATACTGGAGAAGTGTGTCCTTTCTCAACCTTTTTCCTACCTCGAACCAAACAAACTACTTTCATGCATCCAATTTGGCTTCTAACCCACTCATTCAACTAACCAAGTTGCAGTATTACTTGTCGACCATACCGAGTAAGCCCTGGATAAAGGTGAATTGATGGGTGTGGCTTACACTGACTTAGAGAAGGTGTTTGATACTGTTGCCTATGGCTCACGCATCTCCAAAGTAAAGCAGTATGATATCAATGACACTTCTTATGAGAGGTTTACCAGCTACCTTTTCAGGAAAACGCGGGATGTTCAACTTAGTGGTCATCTATCATATCCAGAAATGGTGTTTTGTAGTGTACCTCAGGGGTCATTGCTTAGTCCACTTTTATTCTTAATAAATTTCATGGACATCCACCAATGTCTAAAAAACTCTAAAATCTAAAGATACGCCGACAACACATTGATACATGTCTCATCAAAGCAAAAAGGTAAAATAGAACAGTGTCTTAGTGAAGGTCTCTCGTGTATATCCAGCTGGCTGAACCAAAACCATTGAATAGCAAATATCATAAAAGGAATTAATTCATTCTGTTTGGAACAGCTCAAAAGCCGAAAAAGCTGAAGATGTAAAAAAATCCCAAGAACTATCGACCAGTAACTTGTTACCAATAATGTACAAGATTTTAACATTGGTCCTAACTGAAATAATCTATAATTTTCTTGAAGGAAATAAGCTGTCACTAACTGAACAAAAAGGATCCAAAAAGAGGAAGTTAAGGATGTAAAGACGAAGTGTTGGAAAATATAAGGATCCAGGAAAATTTTAAAAAGTAAGAAAGGAAACTTGTCCTCGGCGTGAATAAATGCCTAAATATGCTCAAAATAAACCCAACAATTATTTATTTCATTTGTGTAAATGTGAAGAAGTGGAAAAGGACACTTTACCTGAACCATAACGACGGAACCCTTAAATTAAAAAGAATTAACATCAATAACGGCATATTTCAAAAAAATTTTAATCGCTCCTCCTTTTCTGCCTTGCTATGGCCCCATTAAGCACCCTTTCTAACAACATGAAACATGAAGATGAGACCAACAAAAGGAAAATGAAGCACCTCTTTTCTATGGAGAACCCAATAGGCTGTGAACATAGGCTGTGAATGAAGAACACCACAAAAATCGTGATCCTGAAAACATTTAGCGATGATATTAAGGTGAAATTTGGACTAGATAAATGAGCAAAGACAACCTTCACCGAAGATAAATTGAAGAAAACATTATATAATGCTCTCAATCCGGAGACTGTCATAGAGGAATTAGACCAAGAAAAAATATATAAGTACCTTAAAATCAACAAAGTTGATGGCATATAGCATTTAAAAGTGAAAGAAAAGATACGAAAAAAGTAATAAATAAAAATAATGATGGTCCTTAAAAGTAAATTGCATGCTTTCAACAAGATAGAAGCAATACACACTGTCACCATACAAGTCGTAACATACAGCTTAATCTAATAAATTGGACAGCTGAAGAAATCAAGAATCTAGACAGAAAAACAAGAAAGCTCCTTAGCAAAGAACGAATCCATCATCCGAAATCAGATGCAGATCGAATGTATCTACCACAATCATCCGGTGGCATAGAGTTGGTGTGAATTGTAACAACTTAAAAGACAACAACTGGCTTAGCAACATATCTGGAAAAAATTCGATGATTCTCTCCTAAAGTTAGTATAGAATCAACGGATAACATTCAAAATAAATAAGAAAGCAAAACCATTCATGGGCAATACCCGACCAGAATCAAGGAAGTAAATATTACTATAAACAAACAAACAACTAGCTGAAAGGAACAGGATTAAAAGTTGAAACTAAGTGCTTAATAATAGCAGCTAAAAATTATAGTTTGGCCAATTGATTATAGATTCAGCAAAGAAGGAATTAGCCCACTCTGCCAATGTGTAATTGGTATGACGTAAGCTTCAACCACATACTATCTTGATGCTCGGAGTTAGCCAAGACGGAATACATCACAAGGCATAACAATACCACAACGTACATGCACCTGAAAATCCTCAAACATTATAATATCAAAACCACTGTTAAGTGGTATGAGTACCAAGCAGAAAAAGTTACAGAAAAAAGAAAAGTTACAATTCTCTGGGATATGCAAGTCCACATCGATAAGATCATTAAAGCAAATAAATCTGACATCATTATTAAGGAGGAGTAAGGAAAACGTGTATATATATGACTCTCTTATCAGGTCGAAATACATCGGTAAAAATAGCAAAAACAACCTCCTCCAAGTACAAAGATCTTGAAATTGAAATTACAAAAATGTGGAACACGCAAACTGTATCCGTTGTCACCAGGGTATTAGAAGGTACAAAGGAATAAAAAAGCACACAAACAAGATCCTAGTCAACATTAACATAACAAAATTGCAGAAGATTGCGTTCCTAGAATCCTTCCACATTCTTAAAATGTGGTCTCAATGAAATCAAATGATCATGCCATGGCTGCCCATTAGAGTCCAAGAACCTGGATTAGGTCCGTTGCTAATGACCAATGAAACAGAGAATCAACGAAGAATCAGATATAATAACAACAATAATTATTATTATTACCGAGTGGTTACACACCATTTATTGGTGGATGGGTGAAAAACCCGCATTCAGCGCCCAGCAACAAGCCAGGTAAGTTGAATGCAGGCACATGTACTGCAGCCATAAGAGTGAGATAAATAGAAACCAAATCAAAATGGCAACATCACTTCAACCTTGCAAGTGCCGCCCCACAATCAGTGAGGAAAGGCACATTGCTCAAGCGGTTGTTGTTGTATGACAACAACTTATGACCACAGCACTCCCCACTCCT
>RDPX01000014.1:586873-631136 GCA_003991215.1 Morbakka virulenta | reverse complement strand
TCTCTCTCTCTCTCTCTCTCTCTCTCTCTCTCTCTCTCTCCTCCCCCTCTCTCTCTCTCCCCCTCTCTCTCTCTCTCTCTCTCTCTCTCTCTCTCTCTCTCTCTCTTTCTCACTCTTTCTCTCTCTCTTTGCCAAGATTGACACCGAATTCATAAATCTACCAGAAGTGTTTACATTGTTTATCCTCAAGCTACTGCGATGACTAATAATTTCCCAATGATCAACAACCAACAACTTTCTTCCCTGGCTCTTTTGATTACCTGATGACATTACAAAGTATATTAATACTTGTAGTAAATAGCAGTAACATTTACACCAATTAAGCCACGATCATAAATAAATGTAAGCGTTATGACCTGATATTAACAACTCAATTTTTGAAAATCAATAAAACCGAATGCCTTTTCTTTTGTGTCCTGTGCAATAAGGTTGATACTTTCAATTACTTGGTAGCTGATGTCAAAACTTACAACTTACAAAAGTTACAACGGCTACTTTTTGTTAACCAGCACTTAGTATGCACCAATAGGCCTGAAGGTACAAACTGAGAAGCTTTTAAGCAATGATTAAGTCAAGGGATTGTTTTAAAAATTTCAGCCATGTTGTGATGGGTTTGTCGAAACCTGAAACAAAGTCACCTTTGTTTTTTTGTCGAAAAAGCGAAGACAGTGAGAACCAAATGGAAGTATCATGTAACGTACCTAAATGAAAGAAACTATGGCTTTGCCTGTTTCTCTATAGTACCATTAGGGCCCAGAAGCTGCGCCATTGCTTTAATAACAATTGACAATTTGCTAGATGATATTATTACGCCAATTTGTTTTCTTTGTTGCTTTGGGGTTTGCTTTTTTATTTGTTTTTTCTTTGCTGCCAGTTCCTTTTTAAATATTTTTATATACTGCTTTCTCAAATATTGCTTGCTGTATCAGTCTTAAAGACAAACAATGGCTGTGTGCTTTTTTGGCATCAGACGTAAAATCCAAAAACAATGTCAACGCATTCAAACACAAAAAGAAAACTTTTTCTGAAATCTAGAGAGAGAGCAAGATTATATATGTGTGTACTACTGACACCTCTTTTTACATCCTAATTTAGCAATATTTAATTACATTTCAGCACCTTTAAATTGATGGATGGTTATATATATTTTTTGTGTTCTAACATATTTTCCAGTTTAAAAATTCACCTCTGAAAGGGCCATTATGGAATACATTCAATCCGACTTTTTAATGCTAACCCTGCCACTAAATTAGGGTTGTTTTCAGAGGTAGTCATTTGATATTGTAGTCGTTTGATATTGCATTTATATTTGTATTTAATCAATATTAAAAAGTATTAATTTTAGCTTTAAAAAAGATTGTAAATTTTTATTTTGTGACCATTTGATACATACATACACACATATATATATGAACTTACATGCATACATACATACATACATACATACATACATACATACATACATACATACATACATNGTGTTCTAACATATTTTCCAGTTTAAAAATTCACCTCTGAAAGGGCCATTATGGAATACATTCAATCCGACTTTTTAATGCTAACCCTGCCACTAAATTAGGGTTGTTTTCAGAGGTAGTCATTTGATATTGTAGTCGTTTGATATTGCATTTATATTTGTATTTAATCAATATTAAAAAGTATTAATTTTAGCTTTAAAAAAGATTGTAAATTTTTATTTTGTGACCATTTGATACATACATACACACATATATATATGAACTTACATGCATACATACATACATACATACATACATACATGGTTTGTAAGGGTATATAGCTTAATACCTAAACTCTACGTCTTCCTCTATTTAAACCATTTTAAATTCCTTTTTCTCAAAACAAAATATGGTCTGTGATAGAAATAGAAATACTGCCTTGAATGCTCGAAATACGTAACAAACGCAAATCAAACCAATCATTTTTTCATGATAAAGTAACAACATCTCTATTCGAACTGCAATTTTCAATGAGAGACGAAATCCCAGCAAACATTGTACTCGAAGGTTTTAGCAGGGAACTATGTAAATAAACCAAAGAGTTAGAAAGTGGGTGAGGTCGATCGATCGACCTTCGAAATTAGTTATTACTGAAAGTGTTTACAATCAGAACGTGTTTACTTTTGAATCACGCTTACCATTAAGTCACGCTTACCAAAAAGTCACGCTTACCAATAAGTCACGCTTACAATTAAGTCACCCTTACTACTGAAGCACACTTACTATTGGATAAAAAAAGTTATTTAAAACAAATGGAAAATAATTTCCTGAAAAGATCTTTTGTGCATTACGACACTTACATAATTTTCATATAATCTAAGCATGATTTCATTTCTTGTTTCATGTCTTTTTCAGTGTTGATTGTTCGTACGGTTATAGAATTGTAAAATTTCAAAATGACAGTAGCATCGTACCAAATTTATTTCTCTCCCCCTGCAACATATTTCCATAGATCTTTATTAACTTTTCTTCAAAAAACTCTAAATGTTAAAAGGCGCTTACTTTCTGCATTGCATTTAATTTGGGGGGAGTTCTAAAGTAACCCATAAAAATGTTTCTTATTTTACGATTGCCTTTACTTAAATGTCATACCCACTTTCTATATTCTTTGGAATTGGAACTTTATGTGTGAACTGAAGGGAAAAGTTAATTATTCACATGAACAAAGTCTAGAGCTTTTCTTTAACAGTGTCTTACCAGTTTTTCTGCTTGTAATTTTTGCTCGTCCAAGAGCAAGGCAAAAACTATGAAACAAAAAAAGAAAATGTGCACTTGCGAATTTCCTCTTTAACAGATTTCTTACTGTTGTGGCAGGTTGTGATGCTCTTTTTCTCGACATCTATATGATCAAGCTAGTTTTTTAAAGAGTTCATTAAGATCATAATTGCAGTTGTTTTAATATGTCTTTATATATTTTGATAATAAGGTCAGACAAACTGTAATAAAAGACTGTTGTAAAATAAAGTGTGGCTTTATATTTATTGATATTTTTTGCTAACAATTTTTTGCAATACAATCGTTTTTAACTGATTAAAATTCGATGTTGAAAATCTTAAGGAAACTAGAGAAATTTTTAAAATTTACAGTAGATGTTTATATCATCAGCAAAAAGATAAATTGTAAATTTTGGGCAAATCAATAATACAGATTAAAAAATCAAATATCCAGGTACAGACCCTTATTGTGTAACACAATGTGATTTCATTTAAATTAAAGTTATTTTCAATGAGAGAAGCATATTGATGCCTATCAGGTAAGATGTAAACCAGTTTAGCGTACAATCTCGTATTTCACAGTAATTAAGTATGGAATTTCATGATTGGTACTATCAAAAACCTTTTGTAAGTCAATTAAAGTGTCATAATAACGGTGACTATTATCCGGCGTATATGTTATATCTTCTGTCATGTTGACAAAGTTCAGAATGTTGTTGAATATCGAGAAACCTATAACGTTTTTATGCATTAATTACTCAAATTACTTTCTGAAGATAGGTGAAAGGAAAATGGTCTATAAACAGATAATAACTTGGGTTTCTTTTTTTAAACAGTGGTATTTTTTATCAAATTTTTGTTTGCCTGGACAAATACCAGTCTGAAATAATTGACTAATATTCAAGGAGACATAAAGAGAAATTTTATCTGCAAAGAAAGTAATTTTGTAGGATTAATTATGGTGCCAACAGATCTGGCAGGGTTCTATAGACTGATTAAGTCTCCAGCTTCAGGCTTGGTCATTGTGAAGAAAATTGAGTATGAATTTCCATTAGATAAATAGTAAGCGGGGAGGGGATTAAGAACTCTCTGGGATTATTTTTGCGATTTTATCAGCAATATTAACAAATAAACTAATTAAAGACATTGAAAGTTTGAGCTGCGTCTGATGTTATATCAAGATTTGCTATGTAATTTTGTTGATAGTAGAATATATTAAAGATTTATTAGAAATAACCATATTAATGCCTGGGCATAGCTCTTTTATGTTGTTGCCATTTTCTAAGTAGTAATTGTAAATGTACTTAGCCTTACTCTCTTAGTTTGAAAGCAATACAATTTCTAGATTTTGAATAAGCAGGGATTGGTTTCGATTTTCTTCTTTTCAAATTCGTGTAGAGCTTTGTATTCAATTGTTATCATTTCTTATTTCGTATTTGTCATTTCTCATCATTCTCATCATTTACATTTCATTATTTTCTTCCATTATTCCAAGATTCATTTTTTACCTGCATTTCTATTTTAGTCCTAATAAAAGGGGCATGATTGTCAAAGTATTTATCATACTATTAAAATATTTGTGTATGTCTGTTTCAAATCTATCAAGTTTGCAGCTTGTGTTTAATTCTATATCAAGTATATATACACAGTTCTTCTAGTCAAAATCCTCTTTGAACTTCATAATAAAATCATCATGTGTTTAAAGTCGAGTTTATTACAAAAAAATATTGTGATTATTTCAGAATGACGTTTTTAGGAAAATGGCTTGTAATTCATGTCAAAATATCACCTTTTGTTATATTTACACCAAAGGCATTCGAACTCCAGGTAGAATGATGACCACATGGTAATATTTTGTATGAGTAAAAAATAGTAACAACTGCACCTGTTGAAATATGGGAATCATAGTTAAAAAGTTGATATTAAAATAAAAATCATTTAAATTTGGAATACCTTTGAAAAAATGCTCTGAGAGTGAGACGTAAGATGTTCTATATCTGTATCAGGATGTCCGTAAATACAAAAGAATAGCGTATTTCTGTCTTTTTTATTAGCAATTGCTACCCGCAGAGTTTCAAGATCAGTTATGCCGCAACTTAAGTCACTTCTAGAAGTTCAAATCATTTAATAAATAAATCTACACCATCATTTTCACTAAAGGAAGATTTTGTATAGAATATGTAGCCTGATATACCAAAATTGGTGCAGATAGGTTTATTGTCAGAGAGTTGTATGTCAGGGACCACAATAATAATAGGATTTAGATTGGCTTGAATAGATAAATGAAATCAATTTATTATGATATTAGAGACTTTCTATGAATAATAAAAATTTCGCAAGGTATGAATGTAGTAAGAAAAGTTTAGGTTTACTAAGATGGCGGGAATGATTTTTTTGTAGCAGTTATTCTTCAATATTATAATTATATAATCGCTAACTTGATTATATAAATATAATCAAGTTAGTCAATTTTGTTAGGTGAAACATGATCTTATAGGAAGACATAGATTTATCTAGAGATGGCAACTCAAAGTTATAATTTTTAATAAATCAGTATCTTTTGTTAAGGAAAATGCGAAAATTGATTCATGTTTATCTATTCCACAGTTGATACAAACCCATTGAATTTTATTAGATTCATTTATTTACTGGTGCATTAAATTCACTCTTTGCAATTGTAAAACATTTCGTAAGGATCCAATATTTCCAATTATCACTGTAGATAGATTTCTGAAATTTGGTAACAATTTTATGGCAGATGCCACAGGAAAAATTTTATATTTCTGGTCATTTAACTGAAAATAATAAGATAAGGAAGCACAAAACCCCACAAAATTTCATAGTATGATCAATCAAAAAGGTCATCAAATACGTGAAACTCACAAGGAGAGTCAGCACTTTATTTCTCTCTGACGTTGAACTGGATTTAATCACCACCACCATTGTCTTCATGTCAGTTTTGAGATCGAGTTCAATATTTACAAATAATGAGCTTGTGTAATCTAAATAAATCAGGCGTTGCCTTTGGCATTTTTTCCTTTAACTTGTACTTGAGCTATTTTCTCTTTTCAAGTGGCTCTTGACTGAAATCCTTCACAAAAAGTCTTCTTAGGCTTGATACCTCTTGGTGTTTTGCAATAATAGAGCTATGCCTTACCCTTACTTTGGATTCATCCAGTTTTCTGTATCAATTTTTTTGACTTTCAGAATATGCTCTTTTCACCTGGACCAGTTTTAACTTCATCAATTGTTATCTTTTTTCAGTCATTTAATGAGACTCCAATAGCTGACTCCGTAATTCCACTTGATGCTGCTACATAGAATTCGAGATTTCATGTATTTGTTTCCAAAATAGGTCTTCAAGACCATAAATGTCATTGTCACATGTTTTATTGGCGTCCCCTAGATTACTTTCACTAGCAGCAATTTTAACTTTGACACCATCTGCATCTTTCAGTGTGCATTCCACACTTGATTTCAAGGCGCCTACTTCCTTCTCCATTAATCCAATTCTATCCTTAATGTCGTTGTTGAACACTTAAGCAACGCAACAAAAAATTTTCCAACTACACTTAAAGGAGCTTGAGGGCAGATTAGGCAAAAGAAAATAATCCAAGCCTTTTTTATTGCAGATCAGTTTTTAAAAAATTGAAAAAACCAGCAGCTTTCCCAATCTCATATCTCATATCTATCTGACTGGTGGTAAACAAAAAAATCGAGTGGCTGATACAGAGTGACTACTTTCTGAAGAACGACCATTTACACAAAAGACTGTGTTCATGCTAATGTCAGTTGCTTTATTATATAGAATCAAAAACCCTCTAGCCTCCTTCAAATCTGTGATCAATATTCCACGAGAGTAGAAAGATAAGCATCTTGTGAGCAAACATGTCCTTTCTATACGATTGTAAGTCGAGTTGGGTTTTTTATGCGTTTTAAATCATTTACACTTCCGTAAGTGTTGCGGTGAGAGAAGTCAAAAAAATAAAGGAAAGGTGTTAGGGTTAGGGTTAGGGTTTCACTTTGTCCTGATGGCTGACGGATCCCTCGCAGTAATGAACGAGGATATTAGCGATTTATTTTGTCCACAGTTTTAGTTTAAACATTAGAAGAAACAATTATCTGTGACCAGTATATTTTGTTTTCATTTGCACAAGATTTTGGTGCAATACGAACGACCACCTTGTTACACAACTCTCCTTTTCCCATCCCAGACAATAATTTTAAACACGACACTTCTTTCCCTCTGCTGTAGGGTGATTCACCTCGAAGTGGAAGGCTTAGCTGAATTCTGTCTGACTTGATGGGAACTGTGTAAAACATAATAAATCCTTTTCTGTGATTTCTTTTGTTGGTAGTTTCTGATATGTTTATTAATGTTAGGAAAACACAAGAATTTTACAAGAAATAGTCAAAAGTTTGTATCTATTTAATCTAATGTAATGTTTTATTGTTTGCTTTTTCGTTGTAAGGTTTGGTAGAGGAGGATGAAGACGAACAAGCAACTCCAAAAAGCAAATTTCCAAATGACGTCGACCAATCATTTTCTCATGACAAAGACTACTGGCAAATGACTGATGAAAAGTCTGAAGACTTGCACAGAGCTGGAATTGTAGAAAATGACAAAAATCATGACAAAGAAAACGTTGTTATTGACCGTCGTACCAAAGAACAGATAGTAAAGGATGATGGAAATGATATAACAATATCCGATCCAGAGAGTGAGCAACATGACCCTGTTCCGGGTGCAGATAGTACAAACCCTGATAAGGATCCACGAGTATCAGATGACCATGATATTGAATGGATAAAGGGATCAAAACGTGGAAATAACATAAACTCCCCTGGGGAAGGATCTGATATACAAGAGAACTCTGAGGAAGAAAACCATTCAAGTCAGGGTGCAACTGATAATGAAGATACGCAGTCTAGTGGAGATATAGAAAGCAAAGAGATTAACGATTCTGGTCTTGGAAGACAACTAAATGAGGAAGATGAGAAAATAAATAATGTTGATCAAGAAATTGTTGCGACAGATAAGGCTAATCTTGAATCGCCAAGAATTGACGAAATTCAGAGAGGAGGACAGGTTAGTGGAGAAACCAGGACGGTTGATTATTCATCTCATAATCAGCAATTTATGGAATCAAGGTTTCCACATAAATATAAGAGCAGAATACAGGATGGTACGGAATATAACGAGGCCAAAAGGAGAGACCAGGAAAGGCCACATTACTACGAAGAGAAACAGGATTTCCAACATAAAGAGAAATTTGAGAAAAAAGGTTCAACTGATCCTACACCTTCAAACGAAATTTACAATGACAATGATAAAAGAGAAGGGTATCAAACAGTACAGGGGAGATATATGCAACACTCTAATGACCACATAGTAAAACATCATTTTAATGAGGGAAGAAGAAGAGAAAAAATGTATGGAGGAACAAAAGAGAAAGTTATTGATGGATATCAATTTCACAAGAAAAATGACTTTGATGTGAACGGAAGGTACAGCGAGTACAATAACCGAATGTCTGATGAAAAAGAAGAATTAAATGATGAAAAATATGGTCATTTTGAAAGAAGGAAACAGACTCATCATTACAAAACATGGCATTCGGATGAAGACAATCAAGCTTACTCTCAACACCATGGTGGGGAAACAAAATTATATACAAACAGTGGTGGAAGAAAGGAACATTTGCATAGCAACTTTTACTATGGTAATCATCCCAATAGAGGTTTGTCGTCTGTAAGACGATGGACAAAGGATGGTCATATTCATAATACCGGATCACGAAGAAGTACTTTTAGGTCTGGTGTACATTCAAGCACAAATGAATATCAACAAGGAGAAAAGAAGCACTATGGTGAAAGAAAAGCAGGCATGCAGTCGTCTGATGGCCACGCAGAGTACACCAAAAAACAGAGGAAGGGAAATGCTGACTTTAGAGCTCCAACTAAGCCGCTTGATTTATCTGAAAATTTTGTTATCAAAGCAAGTCAAGGAAGAGACTCAGACCCTTTAAATGATGTTAAGGATGACGGATTGAAGTTACAACTCGAAAACGAATCCTTACAGACAGAGGTACAGACGCTTCAAGACGAAGATCAGAATGTAAAAGACGTCTTGAAAGGGGCAGAGGAATATGAAGAGAAAGAAAAAGATAGTGGACCGCTTGCTGCTAGAGACGAAACAAATGGACCTGAAATGGATTCTGATTCAAAGACAGATACTACAGACGATATTAACTCAATACTAGAAGGCGAAAATGACAAAGATCCTTATGGATACTTCTCTTCTTTAACAAAATCATCCGACTCCGTGGAATCGGGGGAAAAGAAACAAATTGTGGAAGTCCCAAAATCGTACTCTCAAAAAGAAGCTAGGAGGAATCTATTAAAAAATGCAATTAAAACAACTATCAACCACCTGATGATGGAAGATGCCTTGGTTGATCCTCCTTTACAAAATGGAAATGTTGCAGCCTTGGTGGTGGAAGGGGAAGAAAAGACATCTTCGGGAAATCAAAGTCCCCGTTCAGGAAGTTCAAGGAAAATAAAAAAGAAAAAAATTCAACATTTACTTTTTAGCTTCTTTAGCGACAGAACTCGATCTATTGAGTTTATTCGTTGTGTCATGCATCACCAATGCGATGGTCTAAGAAAATTAGGCAAAAATGCAGTAACCAAAACCCTTGACACCCCATTGATCCAACACCCTGATAATGGGCCTAGTACAATTAATCTGATACGATCCACATCAAGCAATGAAACAAGAGAGTCAGATACATCTGATTCATCATCGCCTAGTGGCTTGCCTACAGCAAACAAAAATTTATCTGTAGATCATGTATCCTTCAATGTCTCAAAAGAATTTAACACTGACTGGAGCCTTGGAAAAAATCAGAGTGAGATTTTTCACAAAGTAATGGTAAATAATAAAACAGTTAATGACAGTAAGGAATTGGAAGCCTTAAAGCACAAACAACACTTATGGGAAAGTACTGCAAATGAAAGCAAATCAGAAAATGTAACCATGGCATCCGGTGTAGCAAATACCACAAATGTTTCGCAAGCTGTACAAAAGTCTTTCAATCTTTCTCATACGCAGGATAACAAAAACTCTGAAAATACATCTCAAACAATTGCAAATGGTACCAAAGCCAACTCTCAAAATAAAAACGAAGCCAATTTTGGTAAAAATAAACAAAATAAAACAGGTATTGCACTTCAAAGAAAACGCATGGAAGAATTAGCTGAAAAGACATCTAATAGCAAATCCGTCCATTCTTCAAATAGCTTCGAATCACCTTTTATGGAGGAGACAAAAAAAAGTGTTAGAAATGACAGCGGTGATATCAATACTACGAAAAAAAGCCAATCGATTATTGAAGAAACCGTCGAGTTTGCCAAAGGGGATGCTAAATTACATAAGGGGAAGGACACCCCCCAAATCCACAATGTTAGAAAAAAAGTGATTATGGGACTGGCAAAGTCTACAGCTGTACCAATGATTCCAGAAAAATCTGGACGCTACGCTTTGCCAGTAAACGTCGTGATCACAGGTACATTAAAAACCGTTGTTCCCAAAGAAGAAGGTGACCTTGACCCTACCCAGAAAAGGAATTTTAGTCGACATGAGATAAAGATCCTTAAGAAAATGTACCAACAAGTACCTCTTCCAAGGGATCATTACAAACTCGGCAATGCTTATAAACGAACACTTCCACAAACAGGTAGCAGAAAAAGAACTCTTCACAGATGGGGCTGGCATCATCATGAAGAGCCAAGACATCTTTACTCTAGAACAGGAGAGAAGAAAGACGATTTACCGGAAGGTTTAACTGGAGGTAATATATACCATTTTTAGCTGTCTTAAACGTAGATAAAAAAGGACAGTTTCTACAAGGACACATCCTTATATGGCAAGAATAAGAATTCTTGCCATGTTACAATGCTATACACGACAAAAATCGACATTAACACAAGGGTAACATATATTACATATTATTATTATATTATATAGATATTTAAAAAGAAAACAAAGTTTTGAACGATTGGAACTAAAACTGACGTTAGGATTTCATCCGAGCTACTTTAGAAAATAATAAGATATTAGATTAATCTCGGTTGCAGTGTTTAGCAGTGGTAATAAATTTTATTTCGTTTTTCACGTCTGCCCACTAAGTCCAAGAGAGATATAACAGAATCAAGTTTCCTTCTCCTATTTATCATTCCTCTCCTTTTCCGAAGACAACTTACAATTTCTTTAAAGAAGTCCTAAATTCAGGTTGAAGATTAGCTTCATTGCTTTCAGAAGATCTCTCGAGACTTTTTCCTTATAGACTTAACCAAATCACTGATCTCTACTACCACTGCCTGAAAGGCATTCCATACAATCTACGTTCAACTCACTGAAGGAGAGGTCCCTAAACAATCTCCTGTTGCTATTTTTATTTTCACCTAGTTGTTACGCACATACCATTAAATAAAACGATACTCACCGGACTTATATAATTTTTAGCAATCTCAGCATTAAATGCATTCTGTAACATTTTCGGCAACGATAACTGGAAAGGCTATAAAACGAGGTGGGTTGAGTAAAATGTAAAGTAATCAAACCTTCTGTCTTGTAGCATCTATTGCACAAATCATATCACATGCAAGTCCCAGTCAGTTTCCAAATAACTTAAATTAAAACTGTGTACATTATTAGGCCTATATATATATATATATATATATATATNTGCTATTTTTATTTTCACCTAGTTGTTACGCACATACCATTAAATAAAACGATACTCACCGGACTTATATAATTTTTAGCAATCTCAGCATTAAATGCATTCTGTAACATTTTCGGCAACGATAACTGGAAAGGCTATAAAACGAGGTGGGTTGAGTAAAATGTAAGGTAATCAAACCTTCTGTCTTGTAGCATCTATTGCACAAATCATATCACATGCAAGTCCTAGTCAGTTTCCAAATAACTTAAATTAAAACTGTGTACATTATTAGGCCTATATATATATATATATATATATATATATAATTACTCCTTCATGACAGAAGTTTGCTATCTTTTCAATCTGTTACTGTCTGTCCATGCGCACATAGATGACTCTTTAATTCAGCTTCTGCCTCCAATGAGCCACCTGAGTGCAGAATCTGACTGCATACCTCCAACTTGTTCAGTCTGTACACGTCGCCACTACTCCACCGCCACAGGACGTTTGAAGAGATATCTGTACACAAAAGTTCTCAATGACACATGCTTGTACTAAACACATAAATCACCTTTTGTGCATCCACAGTTATGATCCAATGACAAGCAAGTGCAAGATAATTATATCAGCCGCAGGTTTTACTGAATGTCCTTCTCAGAGTGTCCTCTTAGAGAGATGGTGCAACAGCAACTAATGGATCTCTCACTTCAGAACACAGTAACTTCAATTGAAGCTCATTCACCTCAATCATTGACGATAATTCGTTCATCTGCTTGACGTGTTGTACAGTTACCAAATGATCGGTTGTTGCTGATTGCCAGCTGTACATCCGATATCCTGCTGCCGATATCTTTACCCGTGACCCTATTGGGGTAGCATTTGGGTGCTAAGAAACCCAAAGGGCAACCCATGATTTTCTCCTGGACGGCTTTTTTCCATATTCACTGCTAACCCCTATATCTGGAAGCCTATATCTGGAAGCCCTTCCCCTATCCGCAAACTGGGGACCAGTTGTTGTCATCAACAAACCGCATATCTACACATATATATATACTTATATAGGTATACATTTCATTAAACACGCATACAGAAATAGAGGTTTAATTACCCCTTTGGTGTAAATGAATTTAAATTTCTCGCTCTTGTAAAGAACGGAACCGCGACATCATCATACAAAATATATTAACTGTAAAGGAACATGAATCAAATCGTACCTTTTTAAACTTGTTCCATAAAGGTGCAGCACCTTTTTTAACTTAACAACAGTAGACAGTGACAATGTTTAGCGTAGCCTGGTTTTCTATTCTACGGCTTTGCAACATTTTAATTTGTATTTAATAATATATTGGGCCCTTTTGTATTTCGTACTGCCTAAATTAACGAAAACAATTTTTGTTAGTAGAAGAAATGCTTTTTTGTATAAAGAATTCATCTTCATTCACGTTTAGACTGTTTATTCAAGTGGATTTGATTATTATCCAGCATATTGACCTAAACTTTTCATGTTTTTCTTTCACTGAAAGCTTTACTTATTACTTTTTATGTTATATTTTATCAACTAACACATTACATATCTGTCCAAGATTTTGGGAATATCTTCATAAATTAATAAAGGCATATGTTAACACTAGATCGCCTTTACTTAATAACTGACAGTTAAATATGAATAGTGTGTGAATTATAATTTAAGGGTTCTGTAAGCCCAGGGACAGCCTTTTGACCCTCTGACGACAAATGTCATTGACAAGAAAAACAAGACTTTTGCATTAAACGGTCCTTCAAATCCAAGCATACTAAAAGAAACATCTAAGGTGTGGCATCAAGAAATAGGCCTGTTTAAAGACACTTAAGAGCAAGTTTTCAAGATCATGTTTTTCCTCTTGGTAAAAGCTTTTAAGAGCCATAAATGATTCCTCTCAGAACATAGCTCTGCGACCGCCTTGACAAAGAAATCCAAAATACTTTAAACCAGTTTCAAAGTTAAAACCAACATTTTAAAGTCTTTTCGTCGACAAAGGGACAGAGCTGGGCATTTTTATATGCAGTTTAGTTATGGTAAATAAGCAATGTCACTATTGGAAGGCAATCTTTTCAAATATATTGAGGAAATTTGTAATAAACCTGGCGAAAGAAAATGGTAAGAGACAGGTAATTTATTTCGCAAGCTCACAAAATGAAATGAAGTAACCCAACAATAAAACATCATACGTCAGTAAATAGAGCACTAAAATCTATTAAAAATCTTTTGTGCAGCAACTTTGGAAATTCCGACCGAAAAAATTAACTTATGTTTTTTCAAATTTTTATTTTCCTTGGGATAGCACAAAGATATTACAGACATTTTAAAGCATTTTGATACGTTTTAAAAGCTGTTTAAAGAAGATCGCAAAACATCTTTTCCTCGGCATGCAACAGTTCCCCATCCACAGTTTTAAAGCATGAACGATTAAAAGATAAGAGGTTTGATTATAACTTAGAAATTTGTCCATACATTCCATTCCACTGTGCGTCATTAAGTTTCTTTTACATACCTTGTGTACTTTTTTACCAAAACAATACCTGTAAAGAACCACGTGCTAAAAATTATGCGTAATTATGTAAATATGCAATAGCTGTGGAGGGTATTCGTGTATTTAGAGCAGGGTAGAAAATGTAATAAAAGATGAAGATAAGTTGCATCCAAAAAAATTAGAACAAGTGTCTGTCAACTCTTTACGGTCATTTGCTCTACCAGGTCAGGTATAGGAGCCATTTTTTGCACCAGATCTTTTTTCCTCGTTCATCTTTTTAATGATAGCGTAACAGTAACTGTAAAATTAATCCACATTGGTTTGAATCCAGAACAATTAAACTAAAATATGCCACTCGTTTTTCTTTCAAATTTTAAACCCTCTTATTTAGCAGTAGTAATTTGAAGCTTATTTTTTGCCGAAAGGACCCAAAGGGGTCGCAAAGACTATAAGCAGTACCCTTCTTTACTTCATTCTGATTGCCCGATAATTTAGATGCGAAGAAATAAATATAAAAGCCATCAATACTAATCTAGTGTTTAAATACAAACCTTATGTTAGTTCTTAGCTACTTGTTTCATCAAAATATAACCTTTTTGGGGTTACAAATTAAAAATATATTTTTGGAAAAGTGAAACAGAAAATGAAAATGCCAGGAATATATATATATATATATATTTTAAGTTTCGAGTTAAAGGGGATGCCTACTTCCAGGAAAACGCAATTAATACCTCTGTTTCTTATTTTAAAATCGGTGGATAAGAGGTATCAAATTTTATCGAATAGTGGGGATGAAGAAGCATTTCCTTTGACGCCTCGATAAAAAAGAGAGTGCTTTGAACTTGAATTTAGTAGCATTAACAATATGATTTATGAAGACAAGGGACCTGCCAACATCGATTTTTGAAAAAACCCCTGACGATTCAGTGACATGTCTAACTTTTACATCAAACAAGGAGAACATGGACAGTTTATTTGTATAAATACTGATGACGTTGATTTAGTGGATATGGACAATAACTAAGGAACATTGTACCACAATGTTAATTGCTCATTGTGCATTTTTTCCGGATAGAGTCGACTGTATGATTCTTGCCTTTGTCTAACAGCACATTTAACGTTTCTGCAGGGACTGAGCTATGATAAATTATCAGTCAAAGATGAAAAACGTTTTTGAAAAGCTATTTGGTTATTATTCCCATAATAGATATAAAGGTTTTAAATATGGTATTAGTACATTTGCTACAGTCTATACCAAGGAAGTGATTTAACAATTCTTTATATTGTTGTCAAGAAAACATAGGCAGAACAGTTTTCTTACGTAACTTACATACTTACAACTGGAGCAGTAAAGTACGCATTCTCCATGATTATAACATATTTGACCACACAAATGGGTGACGATGCAGAGTTACAACAAACACTCACTTATATGGAACTTCTACAGAAAAATTTAATTACACATTCGTATATACGTGACGATAGCAGAATTCTCAGTCCAAGTGGACTGTGAAGAATAACGAAGTTCTCATATTTTTCAGCAATAAGCTACACCAATCGGGATGGAAAAGAGTTTATTTATGCTGTTGGAACAGAACAATTGACTTGGGGTGAAGCAAGAGTTAAATGCCAATCTCATGGTGCAGATCTCTTGAGCATTGGTGATAAAGAAGAACAGGAATTTGTTACCACAAATGTTATTGCAGAGCCTGATCGTTACTGGATGGGATTCACTGATCAAGTCAAAGAAGGAATCTGGGAATGGACAGATGGGTGAGTAAACAAATAAAAATCAAATTGTTGGAGAAAATATCCAATTTTTTTCTCTAGCTGTTTAGATGTTTATTGCTCGGTGGTGAGCCTAAGAGTCACAGAGAGAGAGAGACAGACAGACAGACAGACAGAGAGACAGAGACAGACAGAGAGACAGACAGACAGAAAGAGACAGAGTGAGGCAGAGTGAGAGAGGGAAAGAGAAATGGCAAAAAGCCAGAGAAAGAGAGAGGGACTAACAGACAAAGACTGACAGACAGAAAATGACAGAGACACACAGAATGATCAAAATAAGAACATCGACTAAGGGGGAGAAAGGTAGGAACAGATGTAGAAAGGAGATACAGGGAAAATAGAAGAGGGACAGAAAGATCTAAGAAAAGAATTACCTGCTTTTTTAAGAAATTTTAGTATGAGGAAATTTTTTAATTAAGATCAATTTTTTAGCAACCTCCTTTTCCTTCCGAGTTTTATCCAAAAAATTCAATCTCGTTTTGTCGCATTAGATTTGGTCAAATTGTAGATTATGTAAAACATGCTTTGTTTTCAAGACGATATCTATTGGATAGTGTTTGTTTTCCTGAAGAATCACATAAAATTCAAGTCTTCTGTAAAGTGTAACTCATGCAGAGTTAGCCATGTGGTTAAATCAACCAGGTTACAATGCATTAGATTTGCAATTCGAAGCTCCAGACACGCTCCAGACACGCTCCAGACACGTCCCTGGATGTACTGAGGCTTTTCTCCTTTATAAGTGGCATACTACTAATTTTATGCAAGTTTTCAGGGATAGAAATGCGAGAGGAAGAAATCAATAAAATATAAAAGAATAATAAGAACAAAAGCAAAAAATCAAATAAGAAAAGAAGCTCTTTACGCAAAAGTGGCCTCAAGCCTTATTTAGCTTGAACGGCTTTAGAAACCCCCCAGAAAAACATAGTATATTTATGTGCATACATGAGGGTTTGTAATATTTTTATTTCAAGAGAAGCGTAATAATCTACGATGAAAGAACAAATGTCATGATGGGAAAAAGTCACATTTTGGTCTTTGTACAAAATGTGAAATCAATTCTTCTTCTTCTTCTTCTTTATGGCCGTTGGTCCCGCGTTGTAGGGTCAGCCTCCCTGGTCTTCCGCCTCCAGGTCTCTCTTTTTAGGACCTCTTCCTGATGTTCGGCGGAGTAGCTCATATCCTCCTTTATAATATCCCTCCATCCCTTCTTTGGGCTTCCTCTCGGCCTTCTTCCTGGTACTATACTTTCCAAAGCTACTTTTACTGGGTGTGTTTTTTCGATTTTTCGATTTTTAGTAGAGTTCGCATACGGGTAATAACCTTACCGCAACGAGCTCATATCACGAACTCTCTTGACTCGTGCTTCCCACTGTTCTCTGTCTTCCATGAGGCTTGGCAGATCCTCAGCCAAACAACCAGCGTCATCAGCAATTTGGTCGATGTAGGTTTTCGTGGGACGACCTCTGCGATCTGCGCCTTGTGATGGCCTCCATAGAAGGACATCACTGACTAGCTCATCTTTACTTCTGAAAGAGTGTCCTGCGAATCGAAGACGTCTTTCTCGAAGAGAGACAGATACTCTCGGTAGTGACCCATAGATATCTTTATCGGTCGGATGATCTCTCTCATCACGGTTTAATGCTGCTCGCAGCATTCTGGTGTAAGTNTCGTGGGACGACCTCTGCGATCTGCGCCTTGTGATGGCCTCCATAGAAGGACATCACTGACTAGCTCATCTTTACTTCTGAAAGAGTGTCCTGCGAATCGAAGACGTCTTTCTCGAAGAGAGACAGATACTCTCGGTAGTGACCCATAGATATCTTTAATGGTCGGATGATCTCTCTAATCAAGGTTTAAAGCTGCTCGCAGCATTCTGGTGTAAGTGCCATCTAGAGATGTCTCTAGTTTCTTTGTCAAAGTCCAGGAGACTGAACCATACAGTAGGACAGATTCGACAACTGATCGGAAGAATCTACGTTTTAAATGATCTGGTAAATTGGACTTCCAAATACAGGACAGCTTATTTAAAGCATACCAAGCTTTCGCCTTCCTTACATCGATGTCATGGGCTGTTGATTTTATGTAACTGCCTAGGTAAAGAAAGTCATCGACTGGGTGTGTAACCAATTAAAATTCACAAAAAAAGCACTATAAATCAGTCCTGGCATCGTAGGAAACTATTTCATAAAACACAGTTTGATGTGTAATGGAGGCATTAATATTTTTTTCTAATCTACTGCCATTTTGATTTTTTTTACAGTATTACTAAAAAACGTCCGTCTGTCATTTGCGTCCTTACGATGATCGATAAGAAAGTTTAATGTCGGTCATTGAATGTTTAATGACCTGACTAAAAATACATGAGGTATTTGTGTATGTATGGAATCGATTCATTTTGTTAAAATACGATTTACACTCTGCGATAGATACTCTATTTTTACACTTTGCTGCAATCAACTCTTGTAATAACCAGACCTTTTATGCATTGGAGGGAGGCTTGTTTACTAAAAATTTAAAATTTGTATAGCCTTAAGGTAAAATAAAGCAAGTAAAGAGGAATGCATTGAATATACGTCACTTTCAGTGGTATATACATGACGCGTATGAAAAATGCAACAATAGCCACCTCTGAAAGAAACTACTTTTTTTACGAATTTCCTCTCTTCCGGCCTATGGTTAACAGTATGAGTCTTTAATCAATTCAGCCGAGATAGGATTCATTACACCTTTCCAGTATACCCTATCAGTCATAGCTGTTAGAAGGTCTTCCTTGGTGATGGCAGTGTCCCTGCACATGATGTCTGGAAAGGTGAGCTTCCGAGACTGCTTGAGTAATGATGGGTACCTCCATAAGAGGAACGACGACACAGTTTCATCTGAGGCAATTGCAGAGTGTACAGCAAACTGGACGCGTCTCCTTTGGACTAAGATTGATCTCCTAGGTAGGTCACCGTATATCATTTCAAGAGTTGGCTGTTTTTTCCATGAACGATTTAAAACTCTTCTGAAGAGACTGTTGTAGCATCCATCTAGGCGGTGGTGTTGTTTAGTGGTAAAAATCCATGTTTCAGATCCGTAGAGTAAAATGGGTTCGATTATTACCCGAGAAATTCTGGTTTTAATCTTACGGTTGAGCTGGATTTCCAGATCGTATCCATTTTGTTACATGCAGTCCATGCCATGCCCTTCCTGATATTAAAATCTTTTTCAGAGTTTATTTTGTGTGATCCTAGATACTTGTAGTCTTCAACACATTTGAGAATGTTATTTGAAAGAGTTTTAATTTTGATGTTTTTGCGAATGGTAATTGCATAGTAGTCCAGGTTATGCAAGTATTTGTACGCGTAGAAGTAATAGTGGGAATATTCCCGTTAAGAGTATTAATGATATAATACATTGTTTTCATTCAAATTATTTCTTACCTTTTCTAATGTCCTATGATTAACCTAAATTAATTGGATATTGGCTTGGCACGAATTTTATTCCACAAAATCCTAAAGCTTTGAACTTGACGTTTTTCATTTGAACCATTTTGAACATAATTCAAATTGTCTAAATTTTATTAAAATCTTTCCTTTTTTTGTGTCTTAGAACTATTAACCGATATTCCAACTGGAGTAATCTTGAGCCTGATGATGGCACGATGAAAACTGGTGAAATCACTCACAACGAGGACTGTGCAGTTATGAATGAAAAATTCGATTGGAGTGATGTACCTTGCTGGAGTCGTTTTCGCTATATTTGCAAAATTTATCCTGGATGTGGTCATGCCATATCATTTGGTGGACAACTTTCATACACAGATGTTGGAAATGGAACAAACCAGGATTTTACTTTACAAAACCAAAAGCTTAATTTCAAAAAACCAAAAGAATGCACATCCAACGTTCCCCTTACCCCTCCTATTCCAGGAGCCTATCCGCAACCATCAGCATACCCCTTGTCGACAGCGGGAAATGCATTACCCCCTCCTGCTGCTGCTCCTCAACCTCAAATGGGACAGCCATTGCTACAAAGACCAATGGAATCTCCCAGCCCAGCATCGATACCTCAGCCTCCTGTACAGTATCCTCCTCCTAAGCAGGTAAACCCAGTGCACCTGGTCTATTCGGAAGATATAATTAATCACAACGATTTACCAATTTCTATAATGCGATCCTCCTTAAATGAATCTGGGCCAAGCACTCATACTGTACATAATTTTCACGATGGAAAGCATGTAGATGCTGTTCCTCATCTTACAACGGAAGAACATGGGCCTATGATTATTCCTCCACCTCCACCACCTCCACCTCCACCTCCTCCACCACCACCACCAATTCCACAGCCACCATTGATACCTCCAATGATAGTTCCGCCACCACCCCCTCCTCCTGTTGCGGTACAACCTAGTATGCAATCTTCCACAGACAAAGCCAATAGTTCTCCTCTTGTACCTATCCCAGCAACTCAAATGATCGGCCCTCAGACATTTAGCCAACCTGCTGCAAATGCTTTACCATCAGAGGCCCTTAAACAATCTAGCAACGCTGCTGCTTTAAACTCAAAACTAGCATCGGAAGGGACATTAAAAGAAGGTACTGTTGGAGTAGGGAGCAGCGGAAAAGAAGGTGAAAAGGCACCAATATTTGAGGGGACAGACATAAAACTTGGAGGAACGCCATTTTATGGAAAAGAGGAAGGTAAGGTTACTCCAGGAGGAAATGGAGGGCAATCCACATTGGCAAGTGTTATGCCTCCTTCAATTACTCCACCTTATCCACCACCACCTCCACCTGTTCCAGCACCGCCACCACCGTCGATAATGTTGCCATACACTGATGTTCACCTTCATCACGATTATCATATCCATGAAGACGAACACCAGTTCCCTTACGGCTACGAAGGAGCTTTCCATTCGTTTACTTCTACACACACTCCAGAAGAAACCTCGCATGGACAGGTCTTAGAAGCTCCACACCATTTACATCAAGAGAAATATGACGAAGAGATTCAACAAAACCAACACCATATTCAGGAGGAAAAGTACAGTCACGATAAGCCTGAAGCTTTCAGTCTTTATGAGGAGAAAAGTAATTATGGTATGGAAAAGCCTTCTCACCAAGAGTTGGAAGGAAAAGAAGACCATCCATTTAGAGAAACCCAGCAAGACATCAGTGTATTTTCAAGTAAACCTGAAAAGGTTGATGGAAATAGTCGAGGTCCTTTTAATGACAAGGAAGAAAAGATTGAAGAACCTCTAGAACATCATCACCATCATCCACTTATTCCTGAAAAACCGGATCTTCACAATCATGAACCACTTTCAATAGAACAGAAGCTTTCAATGGCTCATACTTTAGCTGCAGAGATAGCTCCTGAATTAGTAAGAGATTATAGTGTGAGATTTGCTCCAGATATTGATGTAGTAAAGAGTATTTGTGGGAAGATGTGCGGTGACACTGCTGGCAGTATCTGCACGGGTAATCCAAAACAAATTGGAGTAGTGTGTGGTCGACTCTGTGCACAAACACTTTTAAAAATGAGTCCTGTAGAAGTTCTGAACGTCATGAATGGGATGAGTAGTATCAACAGTGTGTCCTCATCTATTGCGCATGCTAATGCTGCAGATTTCTGCCATCCGCATGAATCACAAATAGCAGCAGAAACGGGAGCACTTCATGCTGCAAGTATTGCAGGAGGTTTGAACATTCAACACCACCCTGATGCGTTAGTCGATACCCATGTGGATAATATGCCTGCTACACACCTTGGCCATGTATTTGATACTGCTACTGGGGTGGCGCCTACCGTTCATCTTGAAGATATTTTAAGTACAGCTCCAGAACATACACACCTGTTAACTGATGACCATACTGCTGCTTTACTTGGAGCGCAGTCAACATACCAACAAATGACAAGTATGGCTGGAGACCATCATGCTTCCACAGTAGGTCAAACTGGTTTGCATCCTACAAATTACGAGCCTTCAGTCTCCGTTGTGCATCCTCTTCATCACTATCATGAGGTAGCGTCCCTACGTCCTCAGTACCATACAAAACTAGTCAATGGTGTACCAGGAGAATGTACAAACTGCCATCATCACATTCCATCTCGTAAAATTGTTTCATTTTCCAGCAATGGACCTGATAACCCCTTAAAAATGCAAACCGATATTTTATCAGGCACATATCATGATTTAGTAAATTCTGTGGAACCTGATGTTATAGCAAGCTTAGTTTCAACGATATCGTCCAGCTCAGGAAAAACTTTCTCACCTCCTGAGAACAATTTTCCATTACCTCTTTCGACAATTATAGCCACAGGCAGGTCAACCAGTCACAACAATTCAACAAAAAGTTCATCTAAGGCATCTACTTCAAATAGCAGTGATAAAATTAAAAACATAATGGAATCATCTAGTCTTGCTGAGAATAAATTTGATCATACTAAAGCAGAAAAAGGTAGTCAGAGTGAAAAAGAACTAGACACAATGATTGGCAATAAGGGTCATCTCGAAAGCCTTACACGAGGATCCAAACAAAAGAAAATTGCTAAGGTGGGGACAACTAAACTCACATTTGATGACGATATCAACGAAGATGATCAAGATAGTATTATACATGCACTTCAAGATGCAGCAGAAAAAGAAGAAGCCAAGGCAAAGGAAAAATACCACAAAGGAAAGAAAGAAAAAACCAACCTTCAAGAAAAAGACAGAATAAGGCAGCAAACACATAAAAAAGAGAACAAAAAGGTTTTAGAACACAAAAATCCTAACAAAAAAAATGATACAAGCAGAAAGGTCATCGATGAAAATAAAAATAAAGACATGGAAATGGAAAAAGAAAAGAACCTTAGCTGGTCTCATAATGTCCAAGAGTTAAAGCCTGCTGAAAGTAGCACAGTAAAGCATAAAAATCCCATGAACTTAGCACTATGTAAGTATTCCAGTTTTATCTATCTATATTTAATAGCTTAATCAAAGAAATATATATATATTTCTACGTATTATCTTACATTTATAACAAAATGTGCTCAATGAGTATATCAGAGCATAAAACAAAAAGCAAAACACGAAAAATACGAGTCATAACTGCAACCAATGTTTTCACGATATTTTGATGCCTGGTGATAGGAGTATCGTGAAATTATTAGTTACAATAATAACTTGTAATTTTCGTATTTTATCTTGTATATATATACATATATACGAGGTAAAACATATATACAAAATGAAATTTTTAATGGCTTTTCTATCTGTTGGGAATTAAAAATAATCTTCATGATGGTACCACAGAATGTTGCGCATACCCAGACTATATGCACACGAGACAAAGTGGACTTAGTGCCACACATCCTTTTTAGCTTCACTTATCAGAAATTACCATCATACCGCCTCTCAACCCTAAGCCTTTCACCTTATAGTCTACCAAAAATTAACCATTAAAACATCAGTAAGCAAAACAAGTCTCTGTCAGCTCTTTCCACCAACACAATCATCTACCGTCATAATACAGAGGCTTTAAAATTCAGTCAAATTAGGAGCTTTTCGGACTTTTAGAGTCGGTGTTTATGTCCTCATGCTCCATTACTTCAGCATCAATTTCCTCTGCGTCACCTCAAGATAAATATGATACTGTAGAATTTGTTCTATTACTCATTGTTTCTACATTGAAAGTAGCCTGTCTTAGTCTTTTCTGTAGCAATTATCATGGGAAGTGCTCTGATAACCTTTCCTCATTGGTTCAGATTGTTGCACCTCATGCAACTCGTTTCTCCCGACGTCTTCCTATTCATGTACTTGTTGTCCCTCGTTGTAAGAATATTTCTCTCGTTGTAGTTTTTTCCCTCAGAATACAAGATTGTGTAACTCTTTGGGTTTAGATTGCTTTTCTACATCAAATGGTTAAATGTCTTCAAATCTAAGTTAAATTTTTTTTTGGCTTAACCTTGTTTTTCATTTTTGTTTCCTTTTTTATATCATTTTTTCACAGTCTTATACACGTATTACCATTATGTCTTGTATAGCCCTTAAACAGTAAAGAAATTCCGCAGGCGTTTGGCTATAACTGAATGGTGTATTGCTGATCACTAAGAGTTCTTTTCAATGTCCTGATTTGACCAAAGATCTTTTTTAAACAGATTCTTAAGACTAACCAACTCAAAATTCCATTTAAGCATAAGATTGCGAGTAATGTGAACTGCTTGTTACATCTTGAATCTCCTACTCTGCGGTAAACATTTTATATTTAAACGATGTATACTAAAGCGTTATACAATACCAGATATACCGTTGAGTACCAACGAATTTTTCGTTGCCATGAGTAACTGCTGAGATGATGGACTTGGTAAGAGGTACACATCTGCCCATCAAGAGTAATATTCACATATAATCATATAATGCTTTTTAGGAGATTGATAAAAATTTTACCCTACTTATTTCCATGGATCATGTGGTATATGAGATGCACAGACAAATGAACTACCACGAAATCAACCCCGGTTACTCTAACACATTTTTTAAATGTTAAGTGTCACGTTATTATCTCAAAGTACTTCCAAGACATGTCTCAGATTTTGATCATGTTCTTCCACTATCTTACAGAAGCCTAAAAGGTCGGCCATACTTTTCACAACTCCAGAAAGACCTGTCAGATTTCTTCCACTTGTTTGCTGAAAGAACTTAACTCGAATAGAGCATTAATAGGACAATATCGACGAAAGGGAGTAATAGAAGTGGCCTTGAGTTGATTTCCGTCACCTAAAGAAAGTCTGCAATAGCCCGAATTCGCGTCTAGTTTTGACATGCAAACATATTAATCCCCTAACTTAATAACTGCCTCATCCACACTCAGCAGTTCATAAAATTCTTTTTTAACACCTTTATTTAGTAGTGTCAAATCGATCCACACACGAGGGCTGTTGTTTAATTTCGATACCACAACAAAGTAGGATGACAGCAATCTCCAGGTTGATCAACAAGCCGTGTGATGCCATTTTTCATTTTGCTTCATTCACGTTTTCATTCTGTTTAGTCTCCATTTCAATGTTTCGTGCATCGGAAGTGGAACTCGGTAACATGGCAAGTTGAATAATTGTCTTTCAATTCAGTGTCTACGGGATTGCCTTTAAGGGCTTTTAGTCTATCAAGAGCAGCAACAGAAGCCCCCTAACAAATTTATTTGAAAAATTATTTTGAAGAGATCCAGGCACTTCAGAATCAGCTTCATCAGCATATGAAACGTTGCTATACATGTGTTCTGGGATATAAACTTCGATTAAACCTAGTATTATACAAGTTTTTGACTAAAACGTGGTCCTTTAACATCTTTATTTTCATAAAAAATCATGTTGATACACTTGCTATATCTCGTCGAGAAACTCAAACTAAAAGAATCAATCACTCTTATTTTAGTATTGACAGGATCTACTAGTGACCTAGCAGCACAAAGTATGTCTCTCATGTGAATACCAAATTTTGAGAAATAAGATAGACCTACCGCAATTACATCTGCTCCTGAGTCCAGCTTAAAGCTATTAAAACCGTTTACAGTTTTATGCCGACTATATAAGACGTGATTTTCAACTGACAAATGTTGATCTAACTACTAAAATTTTTAGAAGAAGGCTCCTCACAACTAGTTAACTCCACACTCCTCATGAATACTGCATCTAGAATAGCTTGCTGTTTTCTAAATATCAACCAGATGGTTACTGATAGCTCTTATCTGTGGCTGTTCTGCGATTGCCAGTGAGATTGCTTTTATTCTTACAGGGTAATCTTCCAGCAAAATTATTCATTTGTTGACAGCTGTTGCAATTTTTGCGATAAGTTATAAAGTTGTCTCGACCAAAAACACGGTTTTCCATAGAGACTTCGAAGGTACGGTGACCTTATTGCTATACTGACTTGTTTCTGTTTGCAAAATTTTTATTGGAAGATCTAGAAACTCGTATACCATTGTAAACATGGGAAATAATGGACTGCATACCACCATGCACATTCTCGGAAGAACGGCTCAATGCTACAGCTTTTTCACGAGAAAGTTTTTTTCAGACAATAAATTCTGTCGCACTGAGATACTAACAATCCTTTAACAACCCTATCACAAAGCAAACCTGGACAAACAAATAACATGTACCGCAGACGATACAGCTCTTAAAATCGTCAAAGCGTCTTGCCTTCTGCTTTTAAAATTATGTCTCTCCAATGTCTTATTCAAGATTACTTTTTATGGATTCTTATGCATCTCTCATAAATTTTTCCTCCTTTTTAGAATTTTCATAAGATAAACTACGCGATTCGTAAATGTCCCATGGGTCTGGAGAAAAGGAATATACCATCACAGCAGCTTTAAGCTTTTCCCTTTTTGTCAATTTCAGACAGCAAAACAAAATCCTTCCATTTACGAATTACAATTTTTAGTATATTATAAATAAAAGGAAACAACATGTACTTGACTAATCAAGCATATGTCATTGTAAATTAAGGAATTAAAGACAAATACAAAGCTTATGCAATATTTTAAAAAAATGCAAATTCTATGAGGGTTTCCTATAACGATTTTATATTTGGTTTTAACATCATTTCCCCCCAATAAGTGGGGATCAGACAGTGCCTTTCACAGGAACCTGGATTTAGCAGTGAGGAATTTCTTGGTCGGATGCCCTTCCTGACACCAACCAATGGCTATTTCTTTTGTGAAGTTCGAAAGTTGTCCGCTCGGGGAATCGAACCCGGAATTCTTGGTTATGGTGCAGTTGCAGTAACCATTAAGCCACAGCTTCTCAGGGTTTCCTATAACGATAACAGATTAATTTGTAATAAGAGGGCAGTAAAATGCTCCACGTGTTTCTATTCTGCAAAAGCATTTTTAGTGGTGCAGTGGTGAATGTAGTGCTACTGGACTCAGATATGCCCCATGCGACTTAATGGCTGACGTTGAAATAAGCTCCTGAAAGCTATTCCAGACTCTGTCTCCATATCAAGGGAGAATTTAATAGGTAAAACAAAGTGACGATTGCAAATATGTATGGCTGAGGAAACAGAACTAGAGATTACATAGGCAAAAAAAAATATCAGGAAAATTACAGAGACTGTCTATCTTGTAATCATAAGGTCTAAGTAAATAGACATAATCAATTATTCAGAGATTACATGAATCTATTAATTTTACATTTCTAGGCTACAAACTTTTCCTTGGTTTCTCCATTTATTTTAATAAAGTTAATAACCAAGTTTCCTATTCTCTTTCTTCTAGATTTCCAGCAACATCCTCCCGATCAGAGCCTGGCTAGCAATGTGGTTAAGGAAGTAAACCATATTACGATGGAAAACGACAACGTACCTGAAAGGTTCCTATATCAAGACCAACCGACTCCTAATGAAATTATGGCATTGACAAAATTGCCTTCAAGACATCCTGACCATGGTCCAATGAGTCTTGGTTATGTTAGCACATTTCAGAATATCGCTGATCAGTTTACAAAAAGAGAAAATACACCAAAAGCCACTTTACCGTCTGTGCATAAAGGACGGAACGTTCACAAAAAATATGACACTCGAATGGGTATAAAGCGACATTTCATTGAACCCATGAAACATTTTTTTAAATCATCAAAGTATAGAAGGGGCAAGAAAGAAGAAAAGAAATCCAAAATAAAGCAGAGAACAACTAAACGTAATATGATTTTCTATCCCGACCGTAGAAGACATTATCAGTCCATAATAGAAGAGTTCGAGTCGAAAAATCAAAATACTGATGAGCAGGGGATGAATGAAGGAGAAGTAGATGAAATGCAAAGGAGGGAATCTATTGATACTCAACGTAAGAAACCTTACTTTACTTCCAATTTGTTCTTCATTGTATAGATGTTTGTATCTTGTAGCACTGAAATGGAAGGAGCAACTCAAAATTTAATTTTTAATGACATTAATTAACTGGTCATTTTTCTATAAACCTATAAGAATCACTACGTCTGTAAACGCATCATCAATGGAGTATTCTCTTTCAGTTGATTAACAAATGATAGAAAATAGATGTTCCTAAGAAGAATCCAACTTTTTTTCATGGCATTACTATAAATGTAGATCCAATGGAGCAGATCTAATTTACTCGTTCGCAACAACTGGTCATTAATATTAATAAGAATTCTTATCAGGCAGCTAAGTGTCTAGTTTCGTCTAAAATGTGACATTTCTTAAATGAACACTGAATTAAATGTAGAGTGTATATGTTCTGAAGGTGCTTGCGTGCTATAATTTACTTTTTTAGACAGCTATGTTTTTCTAACATTTTAATATATGTATATATACTCATAGAATACTCATAAAATAAAGCAGATATTTGAGTTTCACTTCAAATACCTATCCCCGACAAGTCGTTTTACTTCACATTAAAATATTGATTAAGTAAATGCTTCTATTTGTTTTGTGGTATAGAAAGAAATGTTCTTCGAAAAAAATTGTTTTTTGTTGTAAGGTTTAAAAATACACGCTTTTTTCTTGATAGGAATTCTATTTTAGAGTCGATTTGTCGTGTAATGAAATTTTGCTTAGATAAATGCTTCTACAAATGTCCTGGTAAGGAAATGTTCTGTGAAGACCTTTTCTTAATAGTTATTGTCAAAAACGAGACTCTTACGGGATAGAGAACCTTACTCTCAAGATGTTACCTATACATTGGAACGTTGGTTAAATAAACTCATGTAAATATATTTCAAGTTACTATGACTACATGAACCACATGAATCACATGACAGTAAAAATACTACAAAAATCGTTATTATTTAACTTAAATGTATCAACATTTTTGTTATTAAAAATGCTCTTCAGCATTTTTCTAAAACACTTATAGTATAATTCCGCCTTTGAACTAGAGCTTTATAGCTATACTAACCCTTTAACTTTCATTGTTTTGCTACCCAGGGGATACAAGGCATTCAGACATACAGAGATCAGTAAGAGGTCTAAGGGACCAGCCATAAATTTTAAACCATTTCCATTTTCATACAAAAATATTAGCGTGACGATTTTAAGCTATGCTGGCCGAGTGGTAGATCAAGAGTGGTAGATCAAGAGCTTTCCATGTGTGAGGTTCCCGCTTCCAGCCAGTTCTTGAAAGTACTGCGCCTAATTAGTTTATCCGTTAATGGCATACTACTAAGTTTGTGCATGAATTTGGAGATAAACTTGGAAGAGAGGGAGAAAAATTTCAATTAGTATAAAGAAAAGTTTTTAAGAGAAAAAGTGACTTTTGACCTTGCTTAGGGTGAAAGGGGATTAAAAAATTGATTTATACTATCCAGTACAATAAAAACATGATTTGAGACAAAAACTGTGATTTGTAGTAACAAGCTTGGATGTATTTGTCAATTTGCTGTAGATTGAACTGTGCTTTGTGTGCACTAGGGAAAACCTAAATTTATCGAGCTGATCCTCCAAGTGTCGAGCTGCCATGTGTCCTCTGGCCCTTGTTACAGTAACAAATATCAAAACAAAAAGATTTAGTGGCTCTTTTCTCGCTTCTGTGACAGGTTTTGCCTCTCTTTGGAAATGTGGACCAGCATGGAGTACTCCGAGGGGGGGCATTGGTGGCTGTACAGAGGAAAATAAAAGAAAACCGAAATACATTACCAGTTTATGAAAGACGTTAGGCTGGATTGCATAATTTAATTAATTAGAATAAATCAAGAGCCGTACAAGTGAAGTAAATCTCTTTAAAAACAATCCAGACTAAAAATAACACCCCTTGAATGTAACATAGAACTAAAACTAAATAAATTCCAAATTATTAAATATAATTTTCCAAATAAATGAAGTATAATTTTCACTTTTATTTCAAAAAAAGTGCTTGAACAATATAAAATGTGTCTTAAATTATTCTCAGAAACAACAAATTTGAGCAAGTTTTCTCCTTTAAAATTAATTCAATACTGAGAAATCAATAGATCCAAATTAAAACAGGGTAGATTTAGAATTTTTTGTTGACATAAATCCGATATGATGGTAAATTTTTTTGGTTTTCCACGCCAGGAACTGAGATACCATTAAAAATAACTGTGAAGTCAGTCGGTTGTTTCGATCCCCCATTTCACGGCTCGCAGTGCGAAGACAATGTTGGATCAATAATTATCAATGGCATCGAGCGGAGTCCAGAAAAACAAGGATTTAATTTTGTCATTATTGATTTCAAAACTGGTGATGTTGAAAAGGGAATTTCATTTAATACACATGGCGACGCCGGAGCGCATAAGAAAATGTCCAAACTGCTTCAGAATTTAGGAAACTGGAAAATCGTGGTTGTAGCAATTAAAGAAGATGGTAAAAATTACCTTCCGGCATCTACACTTGATGATTTTGTGAGTAATGATTTACATTTTATATATTACTCATATTTCAAATTTTATGTTTTCTCTATCTCCTATTCGACATAACGTTTAAGCACTCTTTTTGAAATTAATCATGTGCGCGGCTTTTTCTGTAAGCCTATATCAGTACTCTTCACCATAGTGATGAAAATCGCGATTAAAACCTTGTTTAATGTTTTTTCATTAGTGCTAGTTTGGGAAATGTCTTAAAACGACAAGTAACAAATTGTTGCCTATTTATATTTCAAACTTACCCCCTTCTTATGTAGAACTTGCATTTTTTTAGTCAGCGGCCAAATTGCGTGAACCTGTACTGTTCGAAAAGTAAAAATACAAGTATATCATATATAGATATATATATATATATATATATATATATGTATATACCTTTTTCTACCCACACATTCAATTTTCATACATGCTGCTAAAGAATGTTTATATGGAGGAAATTTCCGGTAAGTAGGTTGGCATATTAGACAGGATCTAACATGCTCGTCTTAGTCAGTTGAAAAAAAAATTCCTTCACCTGAAAAGATTTTTTGGCGCGGCTGCCAAAATCTCACTTTCTCCAATTAAATTCCATTTTGGGGGGTAGAAAATTCCCTATTAATTCTGCTGTCTTACAACCCCACCCAATTTTTCTCCATATGAACAACCTGTTAATTTAATTAAGGCAGCCAGTGATAAAGTATGAACCATTTGATGCCCTCCATCCTCCCTCTAAAATGCAATGTTTAGACGTTCCCAAGCAAATTTATAAGCAAGGATAAACTAAATTGTTAATATCTCTACTGTGTTTAGGCTGTCTTTAACAATGGCAACCGTTGGGTGTGACAGAAAAGGTCATTTTTAAGCTATCCTTTTTAAACAGAGATTTTTGGTCAATCATGAGGAAAGACCGCTCGCATTGTTTTTAGAATTTTATTTGCAAGGAAGCACGTTGTAACAAAACTGTGTAGTCTGTGACTATGTTACTTATAAAAGGAGAAAAAAGAGTAATTTGTGAAGTATGCTTCTTGTGGTATTAATATTTACAAGTGTCTGATGTGTAGGATTATTTCAACTCTAGTATTTTGATTTGTATGAATGTGTGCATGTATACTTGTTTTCAATTTACAACGTTCATTTAATTTTTATTCCCCTATCACTGGAGAACTTTTTCTTTTGTCAACGATTTCCAGAATCTAGTTGTTTGACGAAAGAATCTACATTCAGAGAAAGATATATTATAACGAGAAATAACAACTTCCTAAGGATGAAGACCTTGGGAGAAATGAGTCACATGAGAAGCAACAAACTGAGCTGGTGCAAGCAAGGAAAGCTCATCAAACACTTTTCATGATTCTGCCTAGAGAAAAGACCAAGACAAGATACATTTCGTCGAAAGTTGAAGAGCAGGAACAAGATTTGGACTAATAAAGTTACAAACATGTAGTTGAAGTCAATCAAGAATGTCAAGATGAGATGAAGCAGACCTGTCCATGTGTAACAACAGTATTCCATGCACTGACTTAAGGTAAACTTACAGAGTTAAAAAAAAGGGCCTCAGATGAAAGGTACTTTCCAACGCGGTACAAAGAACAAACCTTTTCAGAAGCAGACTGACAGATAGATTGAATATGAAAACCCCATGAAAGATATGAAGAAAATGACAAAGCTAGCATCCTCGTTGATATTCATTCCTTAGAAGGGGAAGTAACTTCATCAGGATTAATATCGGAATAATTGACCTTAAATTTTATAGGGAGATAATGATTCAGCATTCTATTGAACGATATTAGTTGCGTTTTTGCCATGTTGCAGGAAAACAATCATTTTCTTCCCACTTCTGTGACAGTCTGAAGGTCAGGCTTCAATTTTCCACAAGTTTAATTTGTTCCTGCTGAGTTGCCTTGTCGCCAGTTCCAGATTACAAGGTAGTGTCATTCATTACCTTAGATGTTGAAAAATATAAGCAAGTTACTGGAAACTTGATGAACTTGATGTAGAGAAGGCAGTTGAACCAAAAACACAACCTTGAGAAACGCCTGTTTTATGAAATTCTCATAAGAATTTAATTCAGTGTGAGACGCATTGTACAATTTAAGAGAAAGAACAGAAGGATACCAATGAGCCTTCAACAAATCTCATAACCTGAAAGCTTATGCGACAAACCAATGTGCCACAACTGAAAATCAAAAAATTGTCAAAATTTCTTCCAGTCAGCCTAATCAAATTTAAAAGTCTTACGATGATAGAGCTTGTCAAGAAGACTTACAACAGTTGCTTTACCCTCTACTGTGACATGATCAGAAGATCTAAAATGAAGTAAAGATGAAATTGTACAATGCACAGAAACGTCGAAAAGAGATCCAAAAGAAATTTTTTCCTAATTATGAATCAGGCAATCTTATAGAAATATTGAAAATCTGTGTAAGATAATAAGCAAGAGGGAAATTGAAAGTAAGTTCTTCAGGTCTGTCAGTCTTGTTAGAATGAACCAACTAGGCCATGAGACAAATTTAATTCCGCCAGACTGCAATCCGCTATTTCAGGGTTTTTGGGGCCTTCAAACAAAGAGTAAAATTTGTATATGCACTAGTGTATCTGATATTTGAGATGAATAAGTACAGTAACTTCATTAGTATTGGATATGTAGTGGGTAAAGATTTATAAACTTGGCGATGATCTGGTGGAACAGCGATCACTGTGGGACCCATTCTTAAGGCGTAAAACAAACGAATTTATTCCTCGCTTTTTGAGCCTTACGTTCTTTGCAAAAGGAGCACCGTCTTTTAACCTTGTTGCTGATTGACTGGGTCCTTACAAGATTTCATGCTTCAGAATTCAAAGAATTAACCTACTGCTGGTACGACCACTTACCTTATGTAGTAGACCTCATTTTATTTGTTTTTAAAGCCCTTTTTCCCAGTTCCTGGGCTCAAAATGTGCCTTTCAGAGGAACTTCGTTGTGACAGTGAGAATTTTTTGTCAGGTGCACTTCCTTGCATCAATCAATTGCTTTTTCTTTATGTAATATCAGAAACTTTTGTGCACTCAGGGAATCAAACCGGGAACTTCCTGAGTATTAGACCACGACCCCGCAATACTCTTATTTGTTTTCTGAAACTTGAGAGGAAATTGAAGGACAGGACGTTTTGTTGTAAACCCCCATGTCGGGATGGTTTGGACAAGGAGAAAGAATGGTATTATTGTGGTTGCTTTTGTCGAAAGGATGCAGCCCATAGCAGATGTAGATTATGATTACTGCAAAGCAAGAAAATAAGGTCTTGCGCATTTGCTAATATCGCAATTATTTTAGAAGGACAATCCAGTAACTTTGATTTGATGTCCAAGAAATAGATAAAAATAGATAAAAAACAATGAAAGTCAATAAAATCTTCTGATTTTTTATGGATCTATGCCAAATTTTATGAGGGGTATTTTGTAAGAGGGTAAAAAAACCAACTCCCAAGTAGTGAAAAGCATTAAAAATAAAAGATTTTAAAAAACAGTCATTAATTTTAAAAAGCCCACAAAAAACAAAGTTATTATCATAAGGAATACTAATAATTTTACTGAGTAGATCGACTACTATTAAAGTGTTTTGTATTCATCTAGGACATTTTCTTTTTTTATTAAGTCAAAAATTGGTGGAAAAGATATAGTAAATGGCGAACTTGAATATCGAGCTGCTTATGCACTTATTGGTTTTAGCGGACCTGCCGAAGTTAGGGATAAGATGTCATGGATACGGGAAGAGGTCAGTAAAGCTGGAAAAGGACCTAGTGTCATAAGTGAGAACATAAAGGTTGGTAAGTACAGAAAGTGGCATTTTCGAGCATTTGTATACTTGTCTATAGAAAATTTCTGTTTCAGTACTCCTTAAGCAACAGGTCTGTTCGAAATATTAATGGCAATGTCTTTCTTATACTGTCTTCTCCATGTATTTCTTATACTGTCTTCTCTCGAAAATATTTTTTCTTAAGCAAGTATATTTGATTGCCACACTAATTAGGCATGTGTTGTTATATTTAGGTTTTGGGAGAGCTGCAGAAAAAGGCTTCTCACAGCTTTATATATTTTTTATCTCTGAGAATTAGGGGTGAATTTGAATTTTCATACTTAAATTTTAGGGCACAATTCATCGCTACTTTATTCTAATTATAAGTGTAAGAGCTTTATCATGATTCGTAAGCTATTTCTGAGCTACGTTTCCAGAGGTACTTCTCCCATTGTCATAGCCGGANTTTCTTATACTGTCTTCTCTCGAAAATATTTTTTCTTAAGCAAGTATATTTGATTGCCACACTAATTAGGCATGTGTTGTTATATTTAGGTTTTGGGAGAGCTGCAGAAAAAGGCTTCTCACAGCTTTATATATTTTTTATCTCTGAGAATTAAGGGTGAATTTGAATTTTCATACTTAAATTTTAGGACACAATTCATCGCTACTTTATTCTAATTATAAGTGTAAGAGCTTTATCATGATTCGTAAGCTATTTCTGAGCTACGTTTCCAGAGGTACTTCTCCCATTGTCATAGCCGGACGATGAGAGAGGATGGAGAAATATCTCTCGAAACGTAGCTCAAAAAAGCTTACGAGTCATGACTTGATAAAAGTTCTTACATCTATGGCTTTGTTTGAGTCCTTGAAGCTCAGAATTGTCAAATTCATTCTAACTGCTATCATTTAATCATGAAAAAATTGTGCTTCTTCAAAGTAGTATTTCTTTACACTTATTGGTTGAAAGGCACCCTTACTTGACGATTATTCTTGTAACCCCATACTAAAAGGCTTGAACATAATGATGAGCAAATAGGAGCCTGTCTAAAAATTAACAAATCACAAAAATCACTGTTTAAAAGAATTTGACTTATCACTGTTTCGGGTATATTTTTGGTTAGGGCAAGGTAACAGTTGACAGGGATCTGTTATTAGGCTCTGTATTTGGTAAGCGAGCACGAGGTAGGCCTAAGACACGCTATAGTGATAACATCTCTCAGCTATGTGACGGAAAATCTATTCCAGAACTATATCGAATGGCGCAAAGTCGGTCTGGTTGGCGAAATTTTTGTGGAGGTCCACGGCAGATCTTGAGATGATCTTTCCGTTTGATGATGATGAAGGTAACAGTGATTTAAAAATGCCTGAACTTTCATGGAATTTCTGATTTCACAATTTTACTGCAATTTCCCTTCTTGTCCATTAATTCTAGATGGTACACTAACATGAGATTGAATTTTTGTTGCTGTATTCAGTGTATCTGGACTCAGGCTTGATTCTTGGTAAATGTTGTCCCGACACCTTCCTCTACTAATTTCCCCCTCTACCATTCGTTCCAAGCATAGTTTGTAGAGAACAGACTTTTGGTATGCCTAAATAGTTACAGTGCTTTACTTTTGCTGATTGTATTGACTGGTGTCAGGGTTGTAACGTAAAGGAGGTTTTCAATTAGAACATGATCCCTAAGTCTGTTTGTCACTTATCTCGTGATAAGATTTTTGAAAGCCACTATTTTCTGTGTTCAGTTTGTACATTTAAGTCCATATAGCACTTCTAGAAACTAAATGTGTTATAAACTGTGGCTTCAATACAATACGGTACCCTTTTAGATCCCGGCAAGGTCCATCCAAGTCCGATTCTGCGTTTGACTGCTGTCAATTCGTCATTGGTTTCAGAGAGTTTGTGCCCAAGAAAAATAGTTATCTGAGTTACTTGACCTAAAAAACAATTCTTAAAGTCTGTTTTAAATTTGGACTCAGTGATATTTTCCTGGTTTCATTCTTTCTCTCAGCTTTCACACAGGTAAACAGTTCCAACTACAAAGTTTATAGTCATACTTTCTTTAGGCCCTTTAACTATCAGAATTATTGATTCAGAATTTCCTACCAAAATCATGGCACTTTTCAACCATTAAATTTATTCTTCACATTTAAAATGAAAGAAGAGAAAAATTCGAAAAAAGTCTGGAAAGAAAAGGGGAAACATAGTTTTAAAAGAATTGGAAATAAAATGACTAGATCCAGATGCGCTCAAAATAGAACGAAGATGCAAAACCTCTTTAAAGTTATTAAAATTGTCTCCTGTTTCAACTTTTTTTGTCGCCAGAACACACCAGTTAAATGCAGTAACGTGATATTGATGAAGCATTGGTAAATCGCAAAACTTAATCAATAATGATAATAATAATGTTAAAGTAGACAATGACAGTGACAATGAAAATAGAGTTTACATCGTTCTAAATTCCGTGGATTAGTTTATCTTAAACATCAAATGTGTGACTGACAATCAATTTCTATAACCCCTTATTGTTTCTTATACACTGTACTAAATTTCTTCAAAGTTTGGATTATCATAAGCCACCTCTAGAACAGTAACTTTGTAAATAAGGTGCTATTTCCAATCCCATTCTAAATTAGATTCAAAATTCAATAACATATTTAGACCACAGGGGTAATACCTTTGTTCCGATATTCTTAATGCTTTCTTTTTCTTTACTTCTTATCTTCCCTTCTTCTTTCTACTAGCAATTAAATAATCTCTTCTATAGTTTGATTATACATGAATACACATATTTATATAGAAGATAAAATGGCAAAAATAAATAAGATGCGACATAAAGGTTCGTGTTTCCACTCATCAGGTTACATATAGAATAAGTGCAGAAATTATATTATATACATTTTCTGACTACAAGGAGAATTCAAGTAGAATAATTTTGGGATATAACTGTTATTTTATGTTAGATAAAGAAATCTGTTCTTGTGACGGCATTTTGACCTAAGTTTGGTTCCTTTTTAAAGTAGCTCCATTAGGTTGGGTTTTATCACGATCAATTTTTTTCTTTTGAGCATAGTGCACACCCGTCCCACCCACTTTTGTTATATGGAGCTCGGATTTCTATACTCCAGTTAATGTAGAAAGCAATGTCGGTCTATTTCAAAAACCAAACATTTGGATAGTTCCGTAACCTTGCGGTAACGTTGGTTTCTTAAAGATTTTGTATGGTTATGGTATCGAGCTAATCGATATAAAATGTTCAAATATCGAAGGACTTGAATTTAAACAAAAGGATGAGGGGTTACAAAGAGCATGAAGCCTCTGTTACTTTAAAAGAGCGCAACGGCAAATTTTCTAAGAAATGGTCCGTCCAGGCTAATGTAGCCAAAGAATTTTGACATAGCACGGTTCGCGAAAAAATATCGAAAGAAAATAATCGTCACAACCAGAAGTTAGTTCGACCAGATTTGTGTATTTGGTTATCGTTAGCCCTTTTTTTTAGAATTTGGTGGTGATGTCTTTTTCAAGGCGGTTCAGCTTTGATCCGTTAGTGGTTCTAATAGCCGGAAGCCCGTCATCCCTTCATAATCCAACTTTATCTTTTGGTAGCAGAGAAGATAGTTCATTGGGAATGTAATGATCTTTTTCAAGACCTCGAAAACTTTTTTACCATTGTAACTGACCATGGTTACATCAAAACTAAACCTAATGTCCATTTTTGTTCATATGTTGTTCTGGTGGGGCACCTGCAAATGAAGTCGCCTGTGATGAAAGTTAAGCTTTTGTCAAAGTCAGTAAATTATCTAAAACTTTTTCAGATAAAAATCAGCGATGTCATACTTAATAAAACAGGATTGCTTTTTGGTGCTGATTGATTTAAACCTTTGTATTGTCTTTGAAGTAGTTGCCCTACGTTAAATGATCGTGTTGACATTTTCGACATTTTCGTCAACCTAACTCGTAAAATATCAATCTGACCGGTCTGATGATAAAACTAAGCATTTCTATTATAATAAGGAAAATGTTAGTACTTGCAAATTACTTGATCATAAATAAAATCACCAGTTCACACAAATATATCAGGGACGCAGTCAACCCGACAAATAAATAATTGACCACATTAAGCTATTGAATAAAATAAAAGAACAAAAAATACTAATTCATTGTATTTTTATTACAATAACCGCAAAAATTCCCGGATTCACCTATTGATCTTATGAACCACTAAGGAAGAGATCGCATTAGGTTTGAAAAAATGTGTTGATCTTTTTAAGAATAAGGTAGACCAAGTGGTTCAAAACCACCTGATTCAAAGCCATCATGTAACCAGAAATATTTATCGACTGCCAATGCCCGCAACATTGGTGCTTTCATTTCCTTTCTACTTGCTTATTAAAAATTGTACCTTACCTTACCGAAGTGACGTATCCTCCAGGACGTTGTCGACCACGTTCTTCCACTCCTGCCGGTCTCATGTTGCATGTAGTAGTTCAAGTATGCTTGTTTTCCTTGTTGCCCTCATCAATCCATATGTGTACTTCTCTCTTGGTCTTCCTCTGGCTTTACTTTCATTTATCATATCGGTTGGTATCACATTTTTCACCCCTTCTCTTCTCATTTTGTGACCGAAAAATCGAAATTGTATTCCCCTGATATTGTTCATAAAGCATCTCTTCTCGCCAACCATTCTCAAGACTTCATCGTTAGATTTTAAGTCAGTCCATGGGATTTTCATCATTCTTCGCCATAACCACATTTCTGTAGCTTCAAGTCTTCTCTTCATTGTTTCAGATATGGTCCAACTTTCTACACCGTATAGCAAAGCGGACCATGCATGTGATTTTATGAGTCGCTTCCTTGTTTTTATTGACAGCTTTCTGTTGTGAGGATAACTCTCATATTAATAAAACTTTGCTTGGTAAGACTTATTAAAATTGTATGTAAGATTAATGATTTATTATGGTAATTCTAGTCCTCAAAGCCTGAATATACTCGGTAGGGTGCCTAGCTTGAAAATAGTTTTAAAAAACTACCCATCAGATGGCAGTAAGGGATAAAAGATTACCTTACCGTCAAAAGTTTCTCCAGTAGGAAGTATCAAAAGTGTGTCTCTATGGCAAAGATTTATACTGAAGAACAATTTTTGACTAACAAACAATTAGGCAGTAAGGTTTTTACAGATACGTTGCTGTTTAGTCCTAAATAAATAAAATGGGGTGATTACTGCAGTGTAACATAATTCACACATAGGAATACTTAATACCAAACCCTAAATAATTTTTCTTCCGTAAAAGAATAAAATATTTTATAAAATTATTTATCAATTATTAAAAGTGAAAACACTGTGAAAACACACATCAACCTCATTGGCTTACCACTGTAATAATGCTATCAGCTGTACAAATGTAACCAGTGGAAATACATACAAAAGCCTATGTCAGCTATTTCTATCACAATTTGCACGACGCCAATAAGGACTGCCAAGATTTTTGAATTTCCTTGGTTATGAAATTCAAGGAAATTTGCACCTTAACCTTTTATTTCAAGCTTTACATTAATGAGTTATTTGATTAATTTTGCATTCCATTATACTCCCAACACCCCCTTTATACAGTATCAAAAAGCGTCTTCTAAAAATTACTATCATAAAAGACTACGACTACGATATTCGAGTATTTAGGGCGGGTACTGCAAAAAATGAACTCAGTAAGGAGTCGTCAGTGGGGTTAGAGGAACACGTGAAGTGAAATTGCAAATCAGATGAAAACAGTTATTAAGGGTTAAATGGTAAAAGGGTTTGTTTGGGGGGGGTATTTTACATTATCCCTCACCAGATATTAAAAAGACCAAATTAAATGGTTCCGTTTTATTTATCTTTTTCTCAGTCTATCATGGTCTCTGGTATGAAAACGTACAATATTTTTAGATTACAACAACAAGGAAATATCAGTAAATATTGCAAACTAAAAAACAAAACAAAAACAGTTTGGTTCATTGTTTGTTTTCCAGTTACATTTTTCCCTTTTTTATCATAAGGGATCGCAAGTTGACACGAAATTAGGCGTTCACCTTGTTGGAGGCATTGAAAGCAAAAACGTCTTTTCAGTCGGTTGTGTCACTGAGTTTGTAATAGGCCTTAAACAGTAAAAATATAGACTTTTACAGTTTTAATAACAATGGCATTGGAGGCTTCTTTTCACAGCAGTGGACCATTTCATTTATAATGAGCTGGTCTTGGATGCCTTAAAGTAATACATTATTTGGGTTCTGGATTCAAGAAGGCCATAGTTAAAGTATTCATGCTATAAATGTAGACTCTGTCTTTCTAATGAATAGACTTCAACAGACTACGAAAAATTTACTGCTAATGGGGTAGCCATGGGGCTGGTTTTTGGAGACAGTAAAAATGGGTGTTTGGCCACGTTATTGTCCCAATCATAGCCGGATCCTTTTTTGGTAGATGAAAAAAATTTTCTGTAAATTGTAGATGCACGCATAAACATATGGTTTTGTATCAAGATCATGCAGTAAATTAAAACCTTTGACAAAGATCTGACTTCAACCTCGTTGCCAGTATTCAATTTTTAATAAATTAAGTTTATTTTCCATTTGCTGATTCTTTTTCATCTATATCACAGGGATGGGACCGTACGTTGACAATGGTGGTACAGTTGATGAGCCTCCTCCTGATAATTCCAGCAACGAAGTAAATGAAAAAACTGTCGCCAGCAAGAGTACCCAAGTAGAAACAACACAAAACAAAATTGCTGAAGACGAACCTGTGGCGAGTAAAAATACGGATGCTGATTACACTGGAACTGGACCCAATGGCTCCAAAGATCAAACAACATCAACGAATGCACTCAGGCAAGCAAGCCAAGCTAAAAACCTGACAGGAGAGCAATCAATGACAAGTTTATTGAAACAGGAGAATGTCGTCCAAGCAACAGGAAATACTGAGACTCTCGTTGGATCTAATATTTCCGTTAACAATGATCATTCAGTGTCCCTTCCTCAGCAAGGAGAACAAGGAGGAGGAGTAGCCTTACCAAGTGGCTTGGTGCCAAGCCGACTGGTAACAGGTTTACAAGCCTTAAATGGTCAAATGCCAAACGGACAAGTGGTGCCTGAGATTCCATTGACAACACAATTACCTCAACTAACATTGCCAGCAACCATGGCACAACAACAACAAATTGCAAATGCTGGATTACAGCAACAAGCAAATACACCACAGTTTTCCCAGATTAACCCACTAGTACCAAATGGCGTGTCAACTAATACGTTTTTTCCAGCAATGAATCCTCTAATGTCTGAAGCTCCTTTAATGTCATCGATGCAAAGTAAACAAATACAGCCGCTACCATTCCCTTTAGCAGCACAAGCAGTACCACAGGGTCCTAGTCCCACGGCGCAAGTTCCAGTTTCTCTAGTAGGACAGCAAACAGGACCTTTTGGTACTATGCCGCAGAGTAAGCAAATGGGTAGTCAAATACCAGTTGATGGTGCAGTTAAGACCACTAGCTCAGCAGTTAGTGAAAATATGAAAGAAGTACCATTGCAACTCAATCAGGCTTTACAAAATCAAAGTGAACCTGCTCCGTCAACCCCCGCACTTAATCCACAAAGTATCCCACCTCAGCAAGTCGTATCTCAGTCAGCACCAGCAACCCCAGGTCCTTTGGCAGATCAATATAGCACAGGTAATTCCTCTTTATTAACAGCAACCTCACAACTCTTGCCAGGTCAAAATCCAGAAGGAAAGGGTGGTGATCCATCAGTTTCACAAAAAATAAGTGCCTTAATGTATAACATAAGTACACTTCAAAGTCTACTAGAAAGAAATGCAGCAAATCAGGCTAACTTGCTTCACACCGTTTCCTCGCTAAAAGAAAGTTCAAAAGACAATTCATCATCCAAAGAAGCCGCAAGCGCTATCACTGAAAATTCACCCAAAGAACAATCAGCATCAAAAGAAACATCAAATTTATTCAATGACAATGGAAAGGAATCAGAATCTTCCAATACTAATACTACACAATCCACACCTGACAATGTATTAGCCGGACTTATACCGAAAATGGAAAGCGACGATCTAAATCAAAACATCAAGGAATCTTCTCACAGCCAATTTGCTGACTTATCTGATAGTCAAAATTTACAACTTCAGCAGGAAGGTATAATAAGTCATTTTAGTAGGCCGAGTAAAGACAAAAAAAAGGATTTATTCGCAAAAGGGAGCACAGTTGCAAATTCTATGGAAGATTTGAATCCTCAACTTGGCTTAAACCAAGACAATTCGGCAGAAAACTCATTACCCGCTACTCCTGATAACAATGTTAGTAAACTTGTTGCTTTGGCCGACGCACTAGGCTATGGAAAAGACTCGTCAACAGCAGGAAATCCAGGTGGTCCTACAGCTTTAAATAAACTGTTGGCAATAGCAGATGCGCTTGGAATGAGTTCAAACAAAGGTCACGACATTTCGACAGGAAGTGCTCCGGTTGTACCATCAGTGTACAACATTGTGCCAGAAGACATAAAAGGAGCAAAGACAACACAAAAGTCACCTCCTCCCCATCAAGACATTGTTTCTAAGCTTTTCGGAGGAAAAGGAAATATAAAAAGCAACCTTGATACGACTTCTACTACTGGGCTTCAGTCTGCTCTGGATGAATTAAACAGTTCTACAGATGGAACCGAGTCTGCATCTTCTCCAGGGCCCACAAGCTCACAGACTGCTACTCCTTCGAACCCACAAACAGGTGATGCTAGAGCACCTGATGACGATTATGATAATGCCAATGTTGAGACTCAAATAACAACAGCTCTAAGCACTTTAGGCATACCGGATGCAGCTGCTTCTGGAATTGCCTCTCTTATGAGCCCTGGCATTCTATCGGCAAAGTCAGAAGATAAAAACGAAAATGATCAAAAACTTGGACTGGCCTCAAAACTTGCTAAATCTATTGCAGATTTGGGAGGACGAGGAGCAGCAAGTGCAGCTGGAATTGCTAGCTTAACCGAACTTCTTAAAGATGACCATGAGCTGACGATTGCTAAGACAACAGACAAGCTAGGTCAAGCACTACAACGTGTAGGAGGAGCAGGAGCTGCTGTTGGATATGCTGCTTTAGCGTCTGCTTTGAAAGATCCTGCAAGCTCCAAAAATGCAGGCGCCCTTGTTGGTAACTTGATTATGGCGCTGGCGGAACAGGGATCGGCTCCAGGCACTGCAGGACTTGCAGCTCTGGCTGCAGGTTTAGGAGGAAGTGGGGCTGATGCTCTTGCAGGTGGATTAGGAGGATCTTTAGATACAGCAGCTTCACTAGAACCAGATACACAAAAAACACAGACTCCAGAACAAACTGAGGCCAGCGAAAGTGGGAACCTAAAATTAGGATCGCCTGGAACACTGTCTGAAGTGAGTACAGCAGTTCCTGCTAAAGTAAATGTAGAATCAGGCTCCCAACAACCACCTAAGCTAGAACCTCCTCAGAAACAAGAAGAAACCGCGAATCCTTTTGAAGGTCTTGGTGGGGATGTCGAAATCCATACCAGCAGTACAGATGCTGAATATACTGGCCAAGGACCTATAGGATCACGTGAACAAGGAGGATTCATTGATGTAGGTCTGGGAGCCAACAAGGATAACCCACTTGCCAAAATTGCGGCCACTCTGCTTAAAAAAGCAAGACAAGGCACGGGGAGAGCAAAATTGGATGAATCATCTGTCCAAAAAACAAGTAATAAGGCCACTGAACAGGCATTAAGTGCAATATCTACCAGTGAGAAGGAACCTGAGCCTGCAGAATCAAAGCCTGAAAAGCCACATAACAATGACCCTTTGCGGCTATTTAGTACCGCTGACCTGGGCCTTATCGGAAATAGTCTAGGATCTGTAGTGCCACCTACAGCACAAACATCCCCTACAGAGCAAGAAAACTATTCAGAAAAATGTAAGTACAACTACTATGTGTGTACATGTTTGAAAAGAGCACCGTTACATACAATCCAAGAAACGTGAAATTTGCAATATATATATATATATATATATATATATATATATATATATATATATATATACATGTACTGATTTTTTTATTTTTTCAAAATGGCATGCTCCATACACAGGCAATTAAAGCAATATAATATAATATACTATAATATATGATACAAATAATATAGTATAATATAACATAATATAATGTAAGTTAATATAATATGATATAACATAACATAATATAATATAATATAATATAATATAATATAATATAATATAATATAATATAATATAATATAATATAATATAATATAATATAATATAATATAATATAATATAATATAATAATATAATATAATATAATATAATACAATATAATGTAATATA
>RDPX01000014.1:535484-579880 GCA_003991215.1 Morbakka virulenta | reverse complement strand
TCACTATTAAAAACACCCAGCTTGTTTCCCTTGTCTTGTGGCTGTTTATTTTACGTACAATTCTCTAAACATCTTAGCTTATTATCTTAAGTGGCATTGTTTATTTGCAGAGACTATTGAAAAGATTACACGTCAGTGCCATTTGTTTCGAAAACTGCTCCTTGAAATGAATTGTCTTGTAACAAAAGAGAAATAAGCAAAATAGGTAATAATTATTATAACTTAGGAAAAAAAAGTCCTGGGAGGAAACTGGGATTTGGATGATGATCACATTTAGAGAAGCCTGACCTTATTTGTTAGCATAAAGTGACGCCATAGTATAATGTTATGATACTAATATGTTTTGATCATGTCAATGGTGTGATCATGTCAATGGTGTGATCATGTCACACATTTGATGGTTTGCATTTGGTACGTTTTGTGAGGCAATCTCCTCGTAACATTGTAGTTCCAAGGATGTGATAAAATGCGTTGGTTTGAGGCCTTTCCGGTTTCGTTTAACATGTAGACAAGAAAAATTCGAATACTTCATCAATACAGGCAATATTCAAGTAAAAAAAACAAGGAATTGGCAAAGAAAAATCTACTTTGTTGGTATGAAAAGAAAAATGAGACAATATGAACAATAAGCAAAGTGAAAGGAAGTCATATATTTGGACTACCATAATCACCTGCTATCTTGAATGTGACACATAGATAAAAAGATAGATGGACGCACACTTTGAAGCAGATGTACGCATCTGCTTAAAAAGTGTCATATCCACTTGGCTGACTTCTGGAGGCTCAAGCAAAATTCTTATGAACACCAATGTGCCTTTTCAAACTCACAGTGGACTTGTACACTTTGCTGGGTATTACACAGTCTGTTCGTACTGGTCTAGTAGGTGCCATAAGATCTAGTCATGAGCTTGGAGTGACGTAAGTTGGTTAAAGTAGCCAGCTTTCAACAGAAGCACTCGCTCACAAGTGAGGCATTTCCAGGTCTGTGTATTATGGTCAAGGCGCTAAATCTTTGCGAAGCTCTCGCTTCATATTGCTATAGGTCTGCCTTTTTTGTCCTCACCCTTTCTTTCTTATCTTTTACGTACAAGCTTCCCCCTTTTCGGACTCAGCATTGTGAGTTCTTCTCACTTGTCAATGTTGACTTGCAAGTCTTTCAAATAGTTCTTTGTACAGTTCTCGTATCTCTTCCTAGGCTTAGGTTAAGGGCGCTTGTCGCTTTCTACCGCACCGTAAAAAGGTTGTTTCATCGGTCTAAAATCTTTTATTCGAATCGTGTTGCCCACCTACCCTATGTGAATTCTGATTGTACGAGTCTTAATACTAGAGGAGCATCCTCTCAAAGTATCGGGTACCTATGCATGCCACTTGATATATAAGATACGTCTTAAGCATTTTTGATGACATCGTTCAGCCATTTAATATGCCTATGAAGAGACTTTCATGTCTCCGATGAATACATGAGTGTGGTTACCAATAGGTCTTGTAAATGCAGATCGTTTTCTTGTTTGTGATACCACGGTTAGACCACACTCTCTTTTCTAACTTTCTTGAAGTAACAGCGGCTCTGTGGATTTCATTCTCAAGAGCCGTCCCTTGGCAAAGCACTACTGACGTAGACAAACGAAACAACTACTCCAACCCTCGCACCATTGACCAAGAGTTCGGTTATAAGTATGACTCACCTGTTGTGGGAGTAAGCATTACCTTTGTTTTGGACGGACTAATCTTCAGACCAAAGGCAGTGAAGGGCTCAGCAAAACGACCCATTGTATGCTGCTTATCAGCTTCAGTGATTGACAAGAAAACGGTGTCGCCGGCATAAAATAGCTCTTCAACTAAGACATCGTGTACCTTTAACTTGCCATTAAACCTTCTCCGATTAAAAATGTTGTTAGGAACCTTAACATGATACCCTTATCACAACCTAGAAAAGCATGAGCAATTAGAGTAGCAAAGAATATAAAGAAAAGAGTTGGCGCAGGAATATTGCTTTGTTTGACAACGTTAAAGATGTTACGTTACATCTTTACATCATTAAATTATAGTGACAAATGCTTGTACAGCACGAGTCCCAGTCTCTAAGCCTACGTAACAACAAAGCCAGGGAGAAGCCAATGCAAGATCACCAGTAGTCGCTCTGACCGCAGGTTTTTCATGACAGTTTTTCTCTCCGAGAAGGGTTTTCTTAAGCATGGCTTAGAAGCTCTTTCTACCTCCTGATGTAATGGGACTTAGGTTAATGGGCAGTAGGGGGGGTCTACACGCCACTAGAGGTTTTTGTTAGGGTTTCCTTGCCCTTAGCTTTTGGTTCATAAAACTTATCCAACAAGGCAGTCGGGGGGTCCGGTTTTCCACCGCTGACCACTCGACGTTCATCAGAGCCTGGTTGGGCTATCAAAACTCAGGACATGGTGGTAGGGATGATTAAATTGAGAGAATCTATATATGACGCTAGGGCGTCTGTGTGCTTTCCACACAAGCCCACACCAATTCCTGAGTTCAGAATGATATATACATACATACATACATATATACATACATACATACATACATATATACATACATTCATACATACATTCATACATGCATACATACATACATACATACATCATGGAGAAAAGAAAGACAGATGGATAGAAAGGGTGAAATATGATCTATGGCAAGGGATAGATAGATAGATAGATAAATAGATAGATGGATAGATAGATAGAAAGAAGGTGAGCCAGTTTTGTTACCTAGGTTCCATCATAGAGGGAAAAGGAGAGTGTAGTGAGGAGATGTAGAACAGAATAAGAAGAGGATGGATGAAATGGAGGGAGACAGGTGGAATAATGTGTGACAAGGCGATGCCACTTATAGTGAAAGTGAAGATTTACAAGTGTGTGATTAGACCAGTATTCATTGAAATGCCATTAAGAAAAGTGGAAGAGTGGGCACTAATGTCGACTGAGATGAGGATGCTTAGATGGGAAAATAGGTCTATCTCTGCGAGAACACCGAACAGACAAAGACATTGGAAGGCTTGCAAAAGTCCATAACAAAAAGGAAAGCAAGAGAAGCTAGGTTGAGGTGGTATGGCCATGTCATGAGAATGCGGGAAGAAATGGCTGTAAAAAAGCCATTCTGCAGCAAGGTAGAGAGAAAGAGGAGTAGAGGAAGGTAAATGCTGCGGTGGAGGGATGTCATCAAGAGGGATATGGAGGACGTTCAAGCAACAATGGAGGACACCAAAGACTAGAGAAAGTAGAGGAGACTGGGTCGAGCTGCCGATCCGACCTGATCCGATGGAGAAGGCCGAAAGGAGAAAAAGAAAAAGAAGTGTCTCATGTTACGCAATGTAGTAGATTAGGCCCATGATATGTTAAAAAAACATAAAGAAAAGTAATGTAATAATTAGTAATATCAATTAATTGGTAAATCGTTTCACTAATCAATTATGTCATTGAAATATAATTTATCAAATCAACAAGATAATTTAATCATTACATTAATTGTCTTATTAATTAATAATTATGAAATTAGCTAATTAATTTTAAAATTTCTGAAAATAATCATGTAAGGCAATTATCAACTCTGAATCACTAAATTTTTATTGATTTTTTCTGGTTTTGGATTTATTCATACTAAAAGCCGAACTTCTTACATATCCATCTGTAATTTTTTATCTAGTCGGTCTTCTTGTTGAATTGAAATCAACCTCTGCAACGGCATCAATCAAAGTCAATGAGAGAGATTTAAGCAAAGATGAGCCTGGATTTAATATTGTTGTCATTGACTTTAGCACTGGTGACGTTGAAGCAACAGAAAACTTTGATACCGAAAATGACGGCGGAGCATCGAAGGCAATGGCAAAATTCTTAATGGCCATTAAAGCTGGAAAAATAATATTAGTGGCATCTAAAGGGGATGCTTCAAACAATATCGATCCTACAGCTTACCAAGCGTTGGTACGTATACAGATCCTATTCTTCTTTTAATTTGAATAGGTTAACGAAGAAATAGTAAAAGTGTTTTGATAGACCTCTTAACTCCAAAATATCCCATGACAGAATTAAAAGTGTTTAAGGAAGTGATCAAAGCCTTCTTTTTTCTCTTGTTTCTTTTTGTCCTGTGCTGGATGTTGAGGCTTAATGTTTGTATGATTGTATCAAAACAGTGTGCTCAACATTGGTGCTATCAGCATAAACAATATAGATGTTATACTAAATGATAACCAAAGTAGTAAGTGTAGTGGCAATACCAGTAGTATCAATAGCAGGCGGAAATGCAAAGCTGCGGAACATTAGAATTAGAAGTAACTGAAACAGGACCACTAGCAGTATTAATATTTTGAATGATAAAGTAATAAAAGCAAACAATTGATGCTCCCGTTGTAGCACCATTGCAACTGTATTAGTAGTGGTTAAATTAGCATTTAAATATGTAATGGCACAGTAGTAGACCCAGAAGTAATAACAGCAGCAGCAGTAGTAGAAATATAGTAATAAAAGTTGATGTAAGAGTAGTAATATCAGTACTGGTAGTTATAGTACTAGTGATAGTATAGTATATCCATGTAGTGGTGGCAGTGTTAGACCAAGGAGCAGTAATTGCACTGATGGTGTTCGTAGTAGTAGTAGTAGTAGTAGTAGCACAAGTAATAGTAGTGCACGGAATAATAGCACAAGTACTAGCAATAATAATAGTAGTAGTAGCAGTAGTAGCAGCAGTAGTAGTAGCAGCAGTAGTAGTACTAGCAGTACTAGTAGTAGCAGTAGTAGTAGTAGCAGTTGTAGTAGTAGTGGTAGCAGTAGTAGTAGTAGTAGTAGAAGTAGTAGTAGTACAAATGGGTAGATAGAAGTAGGTAGGTAGAAGGCAGTAAACTAAGTGGTAGTAGCACAAGGAGTAACAGTAGCAGCAGAATTAGAGGCAATAGAAGTTATGGTAGTAGGAGTAGAGGAAGTTGTAATAAAGTCGAAGGTGAGGTTGTAGTAGCAGTAGTGGAATGTAGTAGAAGTATCAATGAAATTTACAACTTAACCAAGTTCACTTCAAAAACATGACCTAATTATTGCATACAAATTTTGAAAAGTAGCACGAGCTTTAACTCTTCCTTTTTCGTGAGAATCTGTTTAACGTATTNCTCTCTCTCTCTCTCTCTCTCTCTCTCTCTCTCTCTCTCTCTCTTCTCTCTCTCTCTCTCCCTCTCTCTCTCTCTCTCTCTCTCTCTCTCTCTCTCTCTTTCTCTCTTTCTCTCTGCTACACAGTGATTGGTCCTGCTGCGCTTAAAAACAAGACATTATGCTTACAGCTGTGTGAAACCAATGAAGAAAATGGGCTATTGCTACCACAAGGACAAGGGACTTTAGCAGAAGATACTTATGCTGACATAGGAATATCAAGGAAGGGTAGTGGAGAAAGTAAATAAAAAATTTTATTTCCTTAAATACTTTCTCTTCGTTGTACTTTGCTGCTAAACAATCTTGTAAAAAATATAGTCACATTGGAACGTAGTGGGCAGTTGCCTTTTGTGACGCCAATTATGAATTATATGATTTCATATCTACCAAGGGAGTCTAAAAAGCAACAATTTCTATTTGAAAAGGGCAGAATCTCATTCTCTTTGTGGTGATCACAACAAACTTGTTTTTTGTTTTGTTTTCACTTGCAACCTGTGATGAAAACAGGTCTTTTTTTCTGTAATATGTCTCTATCTTAGTCTTTGTCTTACTCTGCTCCTCTTACCACCAACCAGTTTTTCTCGCCATCATCATTCTTCACTGCTATCTACACGTCTGACCAAAACTTCATACTACAACAACCTCTCATCATTATCTGTGACACCTACAATAAATTACCGACACATTATGCTCTCGACCCCCGTCGTGTTAATTGCCATAATTGTCTCTTTTTTTAAAACTATTATTCCTAGCCTTTACAGCCTTACCATTCAATTATGGAACTGGGATTTTCGTTTTTACTGCATCCTTTGACCAAAGATTTGATTTTTTCCCCGTTTTATTGCCGATACAACGGGCAATAAAACGGGAAAACATATAATAATCTCCCGTAAGCGATTAAAAATCTACTGTTTATACTTAACCAGATTTTACAAATCAGAAAAGACAACAAAAACGTAAAATCTTCGGAAATCGGTTACGCTTTTCATGCGGTGTAATATAAAAATCCATCCAGACAATATTCCCCTCNATAATTGTCTCTTTTTTTAAAACTATTATTCCTAGCCTTTACAGCCTTACCATTCAATTATGGAACTGGGATTTTCGTTTTTACTGCATCCTTTGACCAAAGATTTGATTTTTTCCCCGTTTTATTGCCGATACAAGGGGCAATAAAACGGGAAAACATATAATAATCTCCCGTAAGCGATTAAAAATCTACTGTTTATACTTAACCAGATTTTACAAATCAGAAAAGACAACAAAAACGTAAAATCTTCGGAAATCGGTTACGCTTTTCATTCCATACCATACCATACCATTCGTCTTCCTACTAGCACCAATTCTTTTACTTACAACCCTCTTGGCCTTCCTCTTCCGTCTCCTAACGTAACTGACAGTTCCATTACACCTATCGGTACTATTTTTACTGTTTTTATTATTGCTGCTACTGCTCTTTCTACTGATACTGCTATTATTGTCACTACCACTTCTACCACTACTGTTACTACTACTACTACAGCAGTAATGCTTCTTCTTCTTCTTCTTCTACTGTGTTGACACTTTTTATTGTCGAGGCCTTTTCTCCAACACTACCAATTTCCTGCTGTTAAACTTCTGCCTTATCTATTCATGACTCTACCACTTTGATCTTTCTTGTCTCTCACTTAGCAGTAAGAAATTAAATGGCAATAGTAACAATGTTATTGTTAGGTCTAGGCTATAATATTGAGCAAACGTTCCATCGACCTTGAGGATCTACCTTTTAAAAAGCTGAGCATGAAAACAAGCCAGGGATGAAATAATATTTCTTCCGATAGTGTTACTCATAAATAGTAGATAAATAAATAATAGGAAGATTTCAATTTCATCCCACAAATGTTCCTCGGATTAGTGGACCTATGCGCATCTTCTCTGTCAATGGTCGAAATGAATTTCGATATTGTTAAGTTTAATCTCTCGAGTTCTTCTTACAGTTACCAATTAATCCTTTTTCTGCTTTGCCTCTAGGCTCTGATGTAGCTTTAAAAAGAACTCAACAAATGGATGCAAGTGACCTGGGTTTGTCACAAAATGCTATGCCTGAACAATACAGCAAATTTGTAGTTTTGCCAGTTAGAGGAAAACACGTGAACAAGAATCCCAACAGTCAAGAAAACAGTGACAATCTAGATCCGGAAGACATGAATGAAAAGTTGGACCAAAAATATAAAGCCGTTCAGGAAGAACGAGAAGAATTTCAAGAAAACACAAAAAAACATCCGACAAGTAATATGAGACACAATGTTCGAGTCAGCAAGCCTTTAAAAAAACAGAAACAGAAACATAAAACTGGACAAAAGAAAAAGGTTATTTCGAAACGTAAACCAACAACCAATATTCACACTTCAACGAAAGAAACGCCGTCTAGGTCTGTAGAAAAAAAACCTTCATTAAGAAAAACAAAAAATCAAAAGACAGTTTCACAAGGAGAAGCACCCAGCGTTATCAATGCCTCATTAATTGACTTTTCACAGTTTAATAATGTTTTAAAAGGTTATAATCAACCGCATCCTTTAGAAGGTAAAGCAATATTATTAAACTATGATCTTAGTACTAATACAACACCTGAAATAGTTGGCTCCCCACATGAGGAGTCTGTAAAGCCAGTTATAAATAACCCAAGTGATATTTCAAATAAACCTAGGACTCCTACTGGAGAAGCGATCATTGCCGATGGCCAGCTTGTGCAAGTCAGGAATGAAAGCCAGGAAAACACAAGTTATATTAAACCATTAAAGTGGAATGAGAACTCAAAGGACAAAGCAAAGAATTCTTCAGAAGGGGCTTTGTCTCTTGGGGCAGTATTCAAAGGCTCAAAGCAAGGTAAGGAGAAATTACCTCTGTTCATACAGAATGGCTATAGTTTGATTGTACTCGCTTTAAAGTTAATTCAATTAAATTTTTAAAAATAGCCAGCCAGATATATAACATGATTTAAACCTCCTGATTAAAAGTATCAACATTTTCAATAATGCCAACAAGTTCTCAGTAAAATACTAACTTAAGATCTTACCAGGCATCTTTCATACCCTGCTCTGAGTTGTTATCACAATTGAAAGACACCAATAAGGATAACTCTAAAATATATACAGTTCTTACTATTTTTTGTTATGCTGACACTCAATGTTATCGCTTACCTCGATATTCTGCTATAATGATATGTATTTGCTGTTCTACGTTAATCCATTTTAATTAGGTAATTCGGCATTTATTTATTTTATTAGGAAACCTACTACCTTTTAATGCGATTTTATCTATGCCAATGGCTATTTACTAGCTTACTTTGCTACCCATATAAATATTTCTTTATACACTAGCTTTTTTGTTATATAACATATCAATCCACTAACACAATTTTTTTCTTAGCTTCTTATTAGACTTTTTACTTATTGTTCGATGAATATTACTTGTGAATAATCAAAAACATTTTCGAGAATTACAATTTAGATTAATGGGGAAAAAATGACATGAGGAGGACAGTGTTAATCTAAGCGTTGTGAAAGTGCCACTGAGATAGTTTATACCTTACTTTTCTTTACAATAAAACTAAATTACTTGGTAACTCCATTGTTTTCGGCTTGTCGTGTTTCTGTAATGTAATTTTTATCTTTGGAGTGAACAACTTTGGATTGAGGAGCCCTCTAGCAATGCGACCAAGTGCATGAAACAAACAAGTACAACAATCTATTAGAATCATGTAGAAGATGTATGATGTTCACAGTCATACGATCTTACTTTAGAGATGTCAAGGGCAAGCGAGCTTGCCTCACCAAGACGGTACATAACACCATAAAACTGCTCACTGAAATTCAGGAGGTCAGCTATAGATTATGGTTTACGGAAGGCATTACTTATCGGAGAAGAGATGCTGGGGCTCCAAGTGCAAGACAATGCAATCATTTATCAGTCAATGAAACACTTAGCCGCTGATAGCCAAACTAGTAGAATTTGAGTTAAAATTATCAGATCTGTTTCTAGACGTTTTAACGAAAGAACCGAAAGATGGAAGAAGAAGGAAAGATATATTCAGAAAGGCACTCATTGAAGGGTTTGCACGGGTACTGTAGCAATAGAGGTAAGTATTGTGTAGAAATCAAATATATCATTAAAGAAGCGGTGTGGAAAGTTTGTAAGATCCTGATCAAAGAACAAGCCGACGAGAACTAAGAATGGAGCTTGGCCTGGCATCGACATTGACAAACAAAAGATCTGTACTTGTGACATCATGGGCAAATTTCTCAGCAGAAAGTGAAAAGAAACATTTCCAAGAGAGGCAAGCTGGGAAATCTCTAAAACTCCTAGTTACTGTGGGTATAGTTGCAAAAAGTGCGATGAGATTGGCGATAAGACGTTGTTGGAGATGCGATAGAAACAGAGGCCACTATGTGGTCAGAATCACCAAGAGAAAATGCAGTAGTAATGCAGTGGTGGCCTAGTGGTTAAATCAACAGATTACAATGGAAGATTTCAAGGTTCGAACCTCGACCACGTCCCTGAAATCACTGCGCCCGACTTGCTTCTCTGTTATATGTGGCATACTACTGAGTTTGTACAGAGATTAAATTGTGAGAGGGAAATTAATGAATTTTTAAAAAAGTACAAAGAAAAAAAGCAAATAAGGAAAGTAACCCTCTGCGGTTAAGTAGCTTCAAGCCTTGCTTAGGGCGAAATATATAAAAAAAGAAAAAGCCAAATCTGGCAGGGAACAGACTAGAATTAGAATTAAGGGCAAGCAAAGAAGGGCAGAATCTCAGGAATACGAGCTCGAACATTGACAGTTTGAGTAAAAAATTGAGGTGACAAATCGTTGTAAAATTCCACTCCAGATATGTCAGTAAAATGAAAATTCAATAGTTAAGTATGATGTACATTGAAGCCACCACCTGATTATTAACAGAACGGATACAACTGAAGGGCAGAGTCAAAGGAATAAATCAATGCAAAACGCGACTATATAAAATGATGTTTAGTGCTTTCAAACTGAATCTCAAGCGCAGTTGGTAAGGAATCTGAAACAAAGATACCTGAGCCATGCATATACTAATCAGTTTTAAGAGAAAAAAAGAAAATAATAACTAGTAAGTTAAAACTGGAGATGTCATTTTAGGTTTAGTTGTAAATAGAATAAGAATATTTGGAAAATTATTTATGAGAAAAAAAAAAGTTGGACCAGATCTGCTAGCTTAATATCGGTGGCGTCAGAATTGTGACAGGATTAAGATAGCAGTATGGACACCAATCCATGCATGCGACAGCACTCCAGCTATCCTGATATTATTTAATTCTTCGTAGAATAAGTTCACTAAGCTCTACCAACACGTCTGAGCTTCTTAATACAAGTTGAAGGGCAGCAACTAGGAAACTCATCAATGTGTTAACATTCACTAAAAACGACAGAATCGGAAGTTCAACACCCTAGTCTGAAAAATTAGAATTCCTACGAACTCCTAACCCAGAACAATAAAAGGGAAGCAGTGGCAAGGTACGAAAGATGGAGTATTTGTATATGGCATGTGAGAAATTATTTGGCACTGTGCCTTTCCTGACGTCAACCAATGGCTTTTTCTTTCGTAAAGTTCCAGTTTATCTTTAAGCTTGATGAGGTAATCGAACCAAGAACTTGTTAGTTACGGTGTATGTCCGCTAACAATTAAGCCACAGCTCCTCCAAATGCCTCAAAGTACTACCAACAGAAAATAACATTTCACAGTTTTTCTTTCACAATGGTTCTACCACACCATTCGAGTTTCATGAGCGGTTTTACACGGTAGATTAACTTTACGCGGTCTGAGAGTCTGCAACAAAACAGAACGTCAACTCCGAGTGCTTAAAAAAAATTGAAGGTCTGGCCGGAAGAAAAAAAGGAAATTAAATATAAAAATAAAAAATAAATAAAAAGAAAAAACATTATATGTCCAGAAGGGACTTGATGGAAAAATATTTCCGAAATAACTGTTCTTAATGACCATTTGACCTTATGGGTCTAGCAAGCAACATAGTGTCATAAACCAGAACGCTGTAAATATATACCAAAATGTATACTGCTGAACCCCCTTTTCACCTTTACCTATATGTACATGTAGATTTCACTTGTTATAATGAAGCTTAAACGGCTGGACCTCATAGCTTACAATAGGTAACTGAACCAAAACTTGTCACACCAGAGAAGTGTTGAAATAGAAGTCTTGCCAAATAACTAAACTCACTGATGAGCAAATTACTTTCCATGAAATGTTCCTTTATGTCTCTGCGTTCAGCAGCTGGCTAAGCTACCAGACAAACAGCTGACCCAGCGATTTCCTTGCTAATTTATAGTACAGATAAGCTCCTATTTGCGTCTCTTCCTTTCCCTACTTAATCAAAACTTCCAGTAATTTGTACGTATTGATCTAGCATTCATAACAGAAAGGTTTCTCAAATTGGATAAACATAATTTCGTTGACAGAATCATACCAGGAAAGCGGTATTTAAATTCACTATAATTTAGGTTCTGACGTCTAACAGCTGTTTTGACCGCGAATATTGGAAATCGTTTTCCGAATCAATCCTATGTTTTCCAATATCCTTTCTTTAAAGATATACAATGATAAATATGACTTTTCAAAATGATGTGCTCTTGTAAATTAAAGGAAAATGGTCACATTTTTGTATGTATGGTTTTTCTGCTGAACGACAAGAGTGAAATTACGCTCGTAGTAAAGGCCATACCGCTAAAGAAAAGTATGGGTAGAATATGAGTCTAGTTATCATTTGTCACTACAGGCCTTCTGAATGGTAGAATTAAACAAAAGTACATCGTGGTTCTGTTGTTGTGATCTTTGAAGATATAGTCATCACTGTTTTAGAGATTCCTGGCACTTGTCGTCATATTTTCCTTACCAATACTCAAGAGTTCATCTACAACTTCTTCGAACATCCTGGACTCCCACAGCTACAGTCAAACCCTTTCTGTCAAATTTCTGGTCTTTGGAAGTAACGTCAAGTGATGTCAGTTGCTCATCCCTTGATGTTTACTGGGAAGAGACCGGGTACCAGCTTGTTTTCAACAATAATTTACTGAGCTAAAAATTGTACTAAAAATTCCATTTGATTAAACTCCGCCAGCTCCTCGAATGTAATTGTAGTGAACTTGAACTATTGTACCGCCTTATCTTCACTAGCCTTAATTTCTTTTTGCAACCATTCTTACAGACGACAGCCAGAAAGAAATTAATATAAATGAAAAAAGCTACAGTGAAATTGGTGATCTTTTGTATTCAAGATCAGGTATGTATCTATAACATCTCAAGCGAATTTGTCGACTCAATGTCTATTAATTTGTTATGATGAAGAATCAAGAAAGTTTTTTTTCATAAAAAAACACGATAGTTTTTAACTTTTTCATCATTTACATGTTTCGGTATTCACTTACCTTCTTCAGAATGTATATAAAATGTACAAGAAATATCAAGGCTTTTATACTAATCAAAACATCGTAATTCAGTGTTACAGAGCGTATGTAACAATACACAAGAGATAATGCAGAACAAAGACACTAAACAAGCAACAACAAGTTGTAAAAATCAATTTAACATCAACCTGTTTGCAATGTTTTTTCACAACATTTTTGATTTTGTTTTTTAGAATGATAGAATTTTTACCAATGTACAGCAATTTAAAATACCTCGTGTCCCGAATTTCCACATTTTCCAGTTTCTCAGTTTTAACATATAATATTTGTTGAGATAATTCCAACAGTTTCATTAACAAGCCATGTTATTAATATTAATAAAATTTTACATTGGTAGTGATTATAATAAAAAATAAGGTCCAAAATGACATACAATACCAACACTTCCGTTATCCTATGTAATATTAAAGCAGCCTTGCAATCAGAAAGAGATAAAATTTTGCTTTTAAACTCTAAGATATTGAGCAGAATCTACTTGCATAATTTAAGAAATCACACACAAAATTTATTAGCAATGCTTACATATTTGAAGCCAATAAATGACTGCTTGTTTACGACGGACACTTATTGAAGTCAAGCGCTTATTTTGTTGAAGGTTAATAAATGGTCCTATTGGTAAAGCGAAAGAAGCACTCGATCTAACTCAATAAACAAATTAAATGTCATGAGTTGTAAGCTTTTTCTGAACTTAGAAAAAGCTTATGATTCATGATATGACAAAGTATCTCGAGGCTTATAAGAGGAAACAAGGTACTCAACCATTCTTAAAAAAGAAAGACGTTGTGTGCTGCATTTCTAGCGGGGGTATAGACTAGAGCCACATTCCATTTGCATAATAAAATGACAAAATTAATTTTTTTGTAGTATCAAACACGAAAGTGAACACGAGAAACAAAAATCTATTTGTCTAAGTCCCAAGAGTCAAATTGGAATATGGGAGGCAGTCGATTCGTTACATGGGAGCTAAAGTTTTTTTATGATCTCCCACTTGAACTTAGAAGCAAATATACAGAAATGAATTTTAAAGATATTTTAAAAGATCATAGGTTCTAGTTTTTATCAGGTTCTTGTTGTTTTTCAGATTTTTTTTTTCTAACAGGGCATGTGTTGATAACAGTATTTGTATATATTACTTTTTAATTATACATTTATTGAAACGTTTTTATCCTGTATAAATTTTTGTAATAAATAAACATATATAAATTATAAATAAATACCTAAATTACATTTTAGAATGTGCATGAAAAGTAAATGCCTACGGATTTCCATTGCAAAATTTCCATCCTATAATGTCCATTGTCCTCTACCATTTTCTACCACTCCCACCGAATTAAATAAAAATGAAATTAAACATCAAATACTCTTGATATTGAAGACAAAACTAGAAAAAAGGGTGTTCTGTTCTTAATCTCAATCCTTTATTAGCCGTGTGTGAAGTTATCCATCCTTAAAAGGGTGAAAATACGAGGGGAAAAAAGCGTTTTTCAAATAAGGATGTATCTGTGTTTGGCTAAAACAAATTTCAAAGACGTTCTCGAAAGAAAATGTACTTTTTTTCTGAAACCAAACGAGAAAAATCGAAAACAGACACCAAGGGATCCGTTTAATTTGGTTTTCTGGAGTTTTATCTCAAAAATCTTAAGTAATAGTTATATCATAAAAAACTAAGTCAAATGCCAACATTCAACAGACGTCAAGGTTTAAGGTTTGCAACCAATTACAGTACTTCTCCTTTGCCCTTGACAAGTGCCACCGTATAAAAATTAAAAAAAACTAGAGAGAATTTTAATGCTTCAGAGCTATTCAGAAAATATCTGGACAAGGTAATTCTCGAAAGAAATATTAAGTCACATGTCGCCAATCTATTGTACGTTCCCCATATGTTTTTATGGCACACGAGCCTATTCATATGGCCTTATATCTTATAAACCATTAATATTATCTTAAATATAATAGTTCGTTTAAAATAAGATGGAAGTTTGTTGAATACAGTCTTACTTGTTATATAATATGAAAAGCCTAGATTAACTTTAATCTGGGTATTTGGATACAAATTTGTTCCTTTTATCCCACAGCATCCCAACCCATCCCCGTCCTATGTTACATAAAATATCGTTTACCTTGCCATAGTCTGAACCTTACCATGTCCTCAACAATCGTTCTAACAACTACTTTTAACTTTCAGCGGAACCACGACCCGAACGAATAGAGGTTGTTCAACCCCGATCAAAAATCTCCAACCTAGCAAAGAAGCGCTTAAAACAGCAAAAGCGTTATGGCAAAAAGCGTGGAAGGTAGGATAGAGGAATGAGTATAAGGTAATGTATACCAGTGCAAAAATCCTTTTTAGCAAGTTTCGAATATATTAGTTGTTTCACTTGTAAGTCGCATAGGTCTCTGACCCTGCAACCGTTAACCATGTTTCTAAATTGAGTTGCGGTCAAGAGTTGTAAGGGACCCAAATTTTTTGAAAGATATAACCCTGATGGAGAAATTTTTTAAAAGCAGTCTTTATCCATTCCTTTATAGAGAAATTAAATAGATATATGGACATAGATATAGGTATATATATACATGTATATTCACTAAAAATACGAAAATCCTTACAAAAGATACTGGTTATCTTTTGAATATGATCGACAAGTTAAATAAACATGATGTGTCGGATAGTACAATACTTGTCTATGTACATATATGCGTACACACATATGTATTTGCGTGTGTCCGTGTGGATGTTTGTGTAACTCGGTCTTAAGGCAGGTGTTTCACCACCTCAGTACTCACTAATGAAGATTGGGACCTCTGAATATTTGCGTTCCTACAGCTAAGGGATCAATTGCAATTAAGGCAATAATGTGAGAGATTGCTCGACATGCGCAGACTAAGAATCCAAAGGTTTTGTAGTGTGCTGGAGGTACAAGAGCAGTGAGCATCATATAATCGCCACGGGTACCGTCACGTACAGGTGTCCGTTTTAAGAGTGCTCAACAACACAAAAATGGGGGGGGGGAGGTTAAGGCGAATGTACTTCGCTCCTCCACGCTCTCGCTCTCTCTCTCTCTCTCTCTCTCTCTCTCTCTCTCTCTCTCTCTATATATATATATATATATATATATATATATATATATGTGCATGTTCACATGTTCCGCTGTTCAACAAGTCATCAGCTTTGAACACCTGAATGTTGGCATTCCATACAAAGACCACATCAACAAGGCAATAATGTTGCACAGTGCTGGGCATACAAAGATGCTGAAATGAGATGGGCCACAGTGCTCAAACCACTACAAGAGGAATGAGCGTTGCAGACATCGTCAGCAGCCTCAAGTGCTCAACAGTACCAACCGGAGGAACAAAATCAGTCTCAAAACCGTGATGGTTAAAATTGTTTTAAGAAGATTTAAGAGTTCAAGGATTAAGCATCTGAGATCATATATGGAAAATAAGACGTATCATTTACGGAAACACAGAGCATTTCCTGTAACGAACACGGTTATGACTGGGCTTTTCTGGTCAAAAATTCTAGGTGAAAAGTCAACAAGACTGGATGTTTCAAAATTTAGCCTGAGCCCATTACATACATTGACCAATGCAAGTACAGGAAACAGATTTGAAAAACAATTCCTGAACGTCAAACGAGATTCTTCGATCACTCAAAAAGAAAAGTTACAATCGATTTTTGTATTTAGTAACAACGGAAAAAGTTGATGGAATAAGAGAAAAAGAAAGACAAAAAATAACTTCAATGAACGAATTGTCAGGCCAATGCGAGGCTCAAGGACTGCATCAAAGGAAAACAGAACTTGAATTTAATATTCGGCTTAAGTCAAGGCAAATCGGTGAATAGATAAAAATCAATAAATTTTTAATAAACTTTTAATTAATCTATCCGCCCAGACACACAAACACTTTTATCAGAAATTACTTTTGGGAGGAAAAGGTTTACTGATTAATTTGATTGAATTCGAATGCTCTTTTCCGAAACTTAATGTATCAACATAATAGTGGTTAAGTAATCATCCAGGTTGTCCAAATATGTCGAGATTGTTTACAATAGTTTACAAATTGTATTGATAACGTATTTTACGAAAGAATCCCACTACATCTGTTGTGACCACAAGAATATGAATAAGGTTCTAATCTAGCCTGCCAAATTTTTGCAAAATTCCGGGCTATTTTCCAAATATTTTTCCTTTTCACAAGACGGTAACCCTAAGTTCGGATACTCCACCGGCTAATGTATCACAGGTTGGCACCACCGGTTTCATGAAACATGATTATTAGGCTTGCCGGATCAACATTTGTTTTGAAAGCTGTGGTACGCTGGCGTATTAAAGACAGGCTCCTTTTAAAAGTACTTGTTACGTAGTTTGTTTAACAAATCACTCCAAATTGGTTTGCAATTCCAAAGCAGCTCAAGAAGTCCTTTTCAAATATGTTTAGTGGGACTGCTATATTTAAGCAACTTTTCGTTTCGTATTTGTATTCAAACCATCCAGTATATCACACTTACTTTGTGGTGTGGGAATTCCTCAATGAGTTTCAGGTGTTACGAACTAAGATGGTGAGTATAGGATATGAATGAAAAACACAGCCGAAGATGTTCAGTTGCATGGCTTGGTTGTTCACTAAGGTCATCGAATTCTAAGTAGAACAGAGTCAACTGACAGTAGTGTATATTAAATTTGGTGTACCAGAATGTCGGATGTGTACTACCTATCAGATGCATTGAAGTACCTAGAAAATCGGTTGATGGTAATGATTCCAAGGCTTGCCTTTAATTTTTAGTTTTTCATTGATACATATAGTTATACATATATATACGCATACATTCATCTAAAATAGGAAATGTGACTGTACTTTTTCAAGTTCCTGTAGCGATTTTTTCGAATTCTGTGAAGATAATAACACGAGAATAAACTAAAGTTAAAACTGAATCTCTATTGCAGCCCTGCATTTTGATGGACTGGGCACTTTCGCTACTAACATCTCACTGTTTTTGCTATGTGTATACATATGTTCTTTTACCTCTTAGAAGTTCTGGGACTAAAAAGACTAAAGTAAAATATGGTTCACTAGGCCAGGTGGTGACTTTATAATACACTTTTAATGAATTTCTCGTCCAAATGCATCTTTTTACCGGCAACAAGTATCTATTGTTTCGCTGAACTCGCCAACAATATGACTCATGCGACTCAAAAAATTTTAAAACGTTAATCACTGCTAAATTATCAATGACAATAACTCATAATGTAATTTGTTTTAGCGATGCGGATAAAACAGAAAAATCAGACCTATCAAATCAGCTAAGAACAGCCATTAATGAACGAAAGGACATGATGTATTTGCCAAATAAAAGATGAACCGGCAGGAGCTATTATTATGCAGAATACTCCGCTCAAGCTTACGTTACTTTTGTTTTTGAACGCCTTGTGTAACAAGCATTTCAAAATGCTGGATAATTGACGAGTTATTCGTGTTAAACACGACCAATATTTATTAATACAACTTTGTGATAGTTGAGATCTACAATCAAGCTTCCGGCAAAAAAACCGCTCTCTTTAGACTACAACCTGGAACCAACATGCCAAAATAAAAACTTGAAATCGAGGTAAATGCAAGATGACAAAAGACTCGCTATGCGCTTTGGAAAGCTTTCAGCAGGTGTCGAAAAACTGGCTTTATGTTTAACTAATAAAATACTTTAACAGTCTTGGTTCTATAAAAAGTGCCTATGACGCCTAGGAAATTTTAATATTAATTATTGTTGTACTGATCTTTATCCCAAAGACTAAGTATTCCTTCGACTTACAACAACCGTTATTTAATACATACAAAATTAAATGCAAAGCTATTTATCATGTGGGCCACAATAGTTTTCTTCCATCGGTAACGTTGTCACTTTTACTGTGTAAATTAGAAGGGACTAAAATTTTAATTATTTGTACAAAATAGAGTTGGACATATTTAGATATCTACATAACTTTAACGAACAATAATATTTTTGTGGGGAGCCGATTTCCCCCCTCTACAAGGGAAGTCATTCTGTTAGATACTGCACCCTAAATGCTTGGATAGGTATGACGTGTTCAAGGGACAGGAACTTGCATAAAGCATGATGAAATCAGGTGTTAGACTACATAGCACAAAGAACTGTTGCTACAGAGGTGTGCAGATAGCTCAGATGACAGAGCATGTTGTCTTAAGAACCATGGGTACTCGTTCAAGCTCAATTCAGAGCGATTTATATTTTCCAGTTGTTTTTCTACATACTTCCAAATGGTTTCCTTTTAATACAAGAAATAATTTCTAATATAATTTCGTTTTGGAAGAAATGGCTCTAAAATCCTATCTATTAAGTAGCAGAGGATAGATGTCTTCCATTCGTCTTTAATAGTTTTCGAATGAAACTTTTATCTCTATATAATCAAGGTGTAAAGAAAGGTAAAGATGTTTTGTTTACACACTGTAGGTGATATTTTAATTACTAGATCCTTATTGTTCTATTATCTGAATTAACAGCAATGTTAAACAAACCCAAAAGACATTCCAATGTCATTCCCTCTTTCCAAGAACTAGGAGCTAAAAAAATCCACCAAGAAAAGCTTTTTTCAAATGATAACAAATGTGAGTGTGAGCTTCACTTTTGGGCAACTATTAAAGAAAAACCAAATCTGTTGATTAACTGAATAATTTTAAAATTCAAACAGGCTTAGGAAAAAGTCGATCTCCCATAGTGGGGACTTAGTTGTGATGTATTTATTCCATGGACGCTTAATCAATCTGACCTTACTTTCCAAGTGGCCTGTTTACAGTTTTCCGTCAAAAAGCACAGGCTTCCTAGAGTAATATTATTTTACAGTCAACAAAGCATAACATTCATCCATTGAGAGGACCAAAAATGTTACAAGAATATAAACGTTCCAAAAAAAGAAGTATGAAAGGACGATCGACAAGTACAAAAATACCAACAAAAACGAGAAAGAAAAATAAAAATGGGCTCTAAACGAACCAGTCTTAGACGTGGATAAAAACGTTCCTGTAAAGCTTACATTTACTAGGTCAAGTGAGCTTTAAAAGTATCAAATGGAACTTCAGTTTAATGTAGCAGTCTAAAATGTGAAAACCTTGTAATCAATGTGTTCTTTTTTTCAATGTTCCTGAAGGAGCCCATGAGAAAGAGATAATTCAAAATTCACTTTTAGTTATACCCCATAGAAAATTTTGGTGTTTTCACTCGTTTCCTTTTTTTTTCTCCTCTGTGGTTAGATACATGTGCCTTCGTGGTCAGCTGCCACATAGGTTTAGAATGGAAGATTAATATTGATTCTTTACTTAATATTTTTACTTTTTTTACGAAACAAACAGTGTATGATTTCTCTCTGTAATTGTTTAAGCAACGTATTTTCATTAATAAAAATATATTAGGATTGCTTTGCATGTTCTCCATTTTTTCCTACCAATATTCTCAAGTATAATTGTTGAATCTTATCTTGCTTTCCGGTTTAGATTTTTTAGGCTTTTCAAATTCCTTCTAACGATCTAAAAATATTACATGAAGGCTGGCAGGGTAAAGGCGCTAAAACTTTTCGTACACCTTTCCAAGCTTTGTTACTCTGTGACAATGTGTTATTATTTCTCCAATTCCAATTCATGAGATATTGTCCTATTTTATGTGGGATGTGCTTTCATATTAAAGCACAATAAGAGAATTGATATCTTTCTAGAACCATCAAAGCAATAAGTAACAACCTGCGGCAAAAGGCTTTGAATCCAGGAAAGGTGCACACGGTACCAAATCAAACAATTTGAAATTATGAGGCTTTGCTATGAGGTTTACCCTAAGGAAAGCTAACAACCACCTTAGTGTAGATAGCTGCATATTATTTGATTTTTTCTTTACACTTGTAATTTGTCCTGCTGTCGAGCAGGACTTGGCAGAAGGCACAGTTTTCCCCCCAAAAATCTATGATGTCCTGTACCAGGTGGTGGGTTTACATTCAGCCGCAAAAATTTCCGCACGGCCTGATTTCACTCACAGAGCAATAAAAAAGTTTGCATGGCCTGAGTTTTTAAGGAATGTTTTTGAAACTTTGCACAAAGAAAAAAACACGACCGACCAGCAAAAGTATATTAATTATTTGTCATCATGATTGTATTCATTAATTAGTTAGTAATTATCTTTCCTTCATGTAGCAAAAATGTCAGATTTGGTGAACAAATCTGACATTTGTGACTAAATTTCCCAGAGAGGAAATGATAAAAATACCTTAATAAATAAAAATGACAATCTTGAATAGCTCTTATTAAGAAAATCTATGTACTTAATTATATGTCCTGTTCTAAATAAAAATTTCGGCTCTAAGTAACACATAAAAAGCTGACTAGCAATTTATCTGAAGGGCTATAAAATTTTAAAGGGTACTTTGGAAAACAGAACATCTTTTTGTGGTATTGATATAACGATGTAACTACTCTAAATAATGAGTAATTGTGTAATTACTGAGTAACAATGAACATTAAAAATTTGATTAACAACCTTAAATACTGGTCATAAGTTCATGGGCCTATAGGCATATTTAGGCCCAAGGAGCTTACAAACGAGAGCATATTTCGATTACGAACCATATTTTATTGAATCAGATTTTCATATTTAACTTTTCCTTACGCTAACATTTCTTAGTACATGTTCTGCAATTGACAAAAATGTCATTGGTCCCTAACATCTTTTTTGCACAGAACTTCCAGTCCATTTCCCACTTTTTGTCTCTTTACAACTTTGGCAGCGTATTTGTCACACAGTTTCCGGCAAACGAAAAAAATTATTTGTTGAAATTCAAACAAAATAAAACTTGAAGGTTTTCGAAATAAAGAACACAAAAATCCCGCGACTTCTAAAAGCTTGGTCTGTCGATCGAAAGAACATTCGTTAGTGAAAAGTGCAACATATTTATATTGAAATTGAAATTCTTCATAATAATGTCAAGTCAAAAATAAAAAGAAGAATCAGAGCCATGAAAAAGAAGCACCCGCTACGTGAGGATGTTATTGTAAAAATTAACAAAGCAAAAGGAAGCTGACGGCAAACGACAAAAGGCAAACAGCTGCCGAGGAAACGATTTGTAGAAAGACTACTCAATCTTTTCCCATATCTTTATGCTTATCCAAATTAAATGTTCTTGGCATCAAATCAAATGGATACTTGCAGAGAATTTGTGAATTGGAAAACAGAAACACCCATCCACACATTGCACACTGTGCTTTACGTCCAAAATATTTATAGATTCATGGGCCTATAAACAGGAGCATTTTTCAAAATACAGAAAATGACCAATGACAAAATGTCGTTTTAAGCCCATGGCTTTGGGGATAGGGTATAAAATCTCAACTGCATTTAAAGACGCGCTGCGACAAAAAAAATTGACGTCCTTTACAAGATTCCAAACATTTTATTTAAAATAATCACAGGTAAATTTCATATTTTGGTATCGAACTACTGGTAAAACATGTTAAAAAATCTCTCTAAAAGTTATTAAAAACTAACCTCTGTTTCGAATATTTGGTTCCTAGGAGACACAACTTATTCAAAAAGTCAATAATGAAGTCCTAATTAACCTTTCGTCGACAGCATCCCAATCTGACTGTTCTTTTATGGATTTTTAACCCTTGAAAAAAGTACCCCAAACTTGTTTGTTACAAAGAGTCCTTTTACGAATTTTTGTGCAAAAAAACTTCATTTCCCTTTTCTTGACATAATACAATACTGTATTTAATATATAAAATAATATATAAAAGATAATACCGTATGAGTAGTAAATTAAATGAATAATAAAATATAATATAAATGAACTAAAGTATAATAATAATAATATTCAATAACAAAACAAATACATAAAACAATATAAACAACCCTCATTGTGTTAAGCTCACAATAGACAACAATGAATAGTTTTCACGTACACAAATAGACGTTGGAACATAACATGGGTGCTTGGCATTAATCCGCATGCAAGATTTAGTTACAGTCCATGACTGCCAATTGTTTAAGCTGTAACTTAACTGCATTGTTTTTCTAAGTCCTTGCATTAAGGCTTCGACGAGATACAGAGTGCCCATGTTCGTCGCTGGCTGCAAAGAATGAAAAAATAGTAGATTGATAGTGGGTATTATAATTGGGGAAAATGTTAAAAGTAGATTCAAGACTATTTGTGATCACGAAAACATAAGTAGATTTTCTCAACTTCCTGTTTTCAATGTCAAAATTGGGGGAACCTACCGCAAAATATAAATAATTGAATGAATCATTTTTGTGCGTGTTTTTGTCTGCTTACACAAATAACGTATGTCTCGCAACGAATAGATTAATAAGGGTAATCGTTAACCCATTTGCAAAACGTCTGGGTATCTCTGGTGTGAACGCAAAAAAGGGGGAATAATAACAACAGAAAACAAAAGCCAAATTCAAAAAGCATACCAAGAAAGGAGTACAAAAAATGTGTGATGCACTAATGTTGATGCCATATTATGTTTTATAACGGAAACAAACAGGAAGCTAAGTGGGGTAAGCAATACATATAAGGTGAATACAATGTAAACACCATTGCTTGAGAAATTTTTCTCTGACGGCACGGCTCTTACGGATTTTGAATGTCCGACATATCAAGCTTGCTGCGGATAATATTCCTATGAAAAGCACAAAGTACGCACGTTCGTATTAAAAAAAGTAAAGTCATTGCTCCTAAAATGTACTAAATCTTGCAGCAGCACATACATATACTGATTAAAACAAGATAGTCAAGCAGAATTTTCAGTATGCATCTTAATGCACAAAGTACACCGCGAAACATTCATGTCAAAGATGCTTTACTTTCATGCACAATGCTTTAGGCATTTGCAGGGCTTCTGCAATGATTTGTTTTGCATTGCGTTAATGCACAAAGTACACCGCAAAACATTCATGTCAAAGATGCTTTACTTTCATGCACAATGCTTTAGGCATTTGCAGGGCTTCTGCAATGATCTGTTTTGCATTGCGTTAATGCACAAAGTACAGTACGAAATATTTATGTCAAAGATGCTTCACTTTTATGCACAACGCTGTAGGCATTTGAAAAATTGCTGCAGTGATTTTTGCATTGTATTTATCCAGAGCATGTTGTAAGCTGAATACCCTAAAAGAATTGCACCAAATGTCTTTGTGAGAAAAAAAAGTTCCTGTGATCACTGCATTTATAGTTATCAGTATTCTTTGTTACCCAAGTCCCAAGTGGTTACGAGGTTAGGGAAAAGAGATACCAATTTCGGTATGGTACGACGAAGAACACAATTTTGAATAGTATGGTACAGTATAGTCAAGCATAACAGCCTGATATGGTGTAAAGCACTGTTCTGCAGTATAGTATGGTGCAGTACGGTATATGTACACAATACTTAGGTTTAAAAGTACTTATGCTGTAAAATGGTACTGTTTCACGTAGCTATGTTTGGTTATTAGGTATGGAAGTAGTAATGTTCTTAAGTCAATGCCTTTGGAAGTACTTGCCTTTAACTGAAAGTTTTCCACTCAGGTTCTGCAACAAACTCGACAAAGCATTCTTTTAAGTCTTTACAGGATATACCATCAGTTTCGAATAACAAAATCTCATTTTTTAATGGTGGTTTTCTTAGAAAACATCCCGGGAGATATAAAGTCAATTGTGGACCAGCAGCTGACCAGTAGCGCCCCAAATTGATTCCATTGATAAAAGCCTGACCCTGGGAATGAAACAGAGGTAAAAATGCTTAGTTCTAAGAGTTATTGTACCAAAGAAAGTTGTGCCATGTTTTGTCAAAAAAGTTCTAACCTGGCATGGTCACTAGCTATTAATCTTACTAAATATTACTAATCAATTGTATTTACAAATCAAGCCACCCAATAGACTTTAGTTCAGTATTGGTCATTCCTTTTACTTTGCTGAACGATTAGTCATCTTAAAATTTATTCGAGTATTTGTCACTTATTTTAATTCAGTCAATATATCACTGCTTTTACTTCCGCCAGTCATGTACTTGTTTAAATCAATGATTGGCTATTTCTTTCCAAGACCCATTTCCTGTGTGGTGATCATGTATACCAAACAACTTATCTTATATGATAAAGGTCTGAATTATTCGACATAAAATAGTTAAATCTACACTTTATATGTCACATTTATCTATTCTAGTTAAGCAAAACCTTTTGGAGTTTCACTCATCTTAATTATACTGTGGTAGTTATCGTCCTCTTTTCTACCACACGATATTGCCCGACAGTCTGATTTATGAGCACTCTTTGCGAAAACAATATTTGTAGGGAGGATTTGGGGTTCTGAAGTAAAATAACTAGAAGATACAAGTTGCTACAAACAAGGTTTGAATTGTGGCTCAGATCTGTTCTACTGAGTTACTGGCAGGACGCTTTGTACCAGAACGTTTTTGCAGCCGAATCTTAGAAAATTCATTAAGAATACAGTGGAGACAGTTTTGACGGTAAATCAGGTGGTCAGTTAAACCACTATTATAGATTCGAACCCAGTCCAGCACGAGCTATATTTTTCAGTTATTTCTCTTTGTAAGTATTATTTTGGGGAAAAAAGGTAAGAACATGGCAATCAGGTGCGCAGTGATTTATTAATTTAGTACTTGGGAAAACGTAGGTGGTACATAAGTCCCTCCAAACCACGGCAATTTTCACTTAAAATTATCATTTGGCCTTTGATTAGCGGGTGGAAAAGGAAAAGGCTGGGTGATTCAGAAATATAGTCTCGATTGCTTTAAATCCAATGTTAACAGCTTAACTAACACATCGTGCAATTAAATGTTTAACGGCCAGTTGTATGTTGATTGTACAGCATCGAATCATATGGGAGACGAAAGCTCATCTCCTGGGAATTTGAAATGTATGTCAGTTGTTTGTCTGGGATCTTATATACAATAGTATGGGGTGTAATGATTGGGTTCTTTAACACTCTATTCATTCTCTCTTCTATTATCTATTTGTAATTTTAGCTCCTTTTTCTATGCTACCTTCCTAGTAGTGGTAATTTAGCCTTGCTGGGATCATAAATCTAGTTAAAAATACAAGACAACACAAATAACGTACCTTATTCCACTGTACTGTCTTTAAAAAAGTATCTGCTATTGTTTCTGTCAAAAAGTATCCAACGAAAAACCCTGGAACTTTTGTTATATTCTCGTAAGACATAAATTCGCTGAGATTCCCAGTGTTCGTCAGAGGCAGTGGGAATATTTCCCAATTTTCTAATGACTTTCCATTCAGTAATACATTTCCAAGAATCCCCTAAAACAGTCCAACAAAAATTCTTATTCTCTAATGAAATAAAAGTTTTCTATTTCCTGCTTACTTACCCTTCCTAATGAATCTTCTATCACCCTGGTCTCATGGTCAAATTGAGTGGGCTAGGTCAAACGTCGGAAGGTAAAGTTTGTGTTGTACGCATAGTATTAATTGCTTCATGCAAACTAGCATCTGTGACTACATGGGGTCCTCAACCCTTGATAATGTTAAGTGCCAATCAGGCAGTAGTCTTTAAAATACCTCGTAGTACTTCCAAATTCGAGTCTCTGTGATAAAACCATTTGCAATTTCGGTTTTGGAAAAGTAACATTGACCCAGTTTTTGGAAATTCAATATCAATTCATACCCTACCAAATTAGCCACGGAAGATCTAATATATTCAAAATTAATTGGAAAATACTTTCTTTGTAAATATTGACTTTATGATTTTCGACAGTCAGTGCCACTTTGTACAGAAAGAGAGAAGTGAACACACATGAATTGGAAGGAAATTGGGAAAACGATATAATGTATATGTAGATGGGTATTTTTGTGCAAGCCTTAGCCCTACATGTGTGATCGGGGTCAGATGTGAACGATATTGTTGCCAAAATGATCCAGTTAAGAATGTGCGTCGATAACTCAGGTGGTAGTGCATGTGATCAAATTATCCATGGGTATTGGTTCCAATTCAATGCGATGCACACATATTTTTCACTTACCTACAATTACAATTCCTCTCCATCTATAGTATATTCTTTTCACAAATAAAAAAATTATTGATTAAATGGTTGAATAACGTATGAAGAAAAGAAATCAAGGCCTTGTATGTCAACTAGCTATCTTTATAATACAGCGCACAGGTAAAACGTAAGATATTTATGATTTTCCCATACCTCAACTTCAAATTTAGTGACAACCTACCAATTTTATTTCATTCATAAGTGTTGATAATTACCTTTTACGCTACGTTAAAACTATTATCAGAAAGCAAAAACATACCTTAGGATCATGAAGACTTGAGAATGAGCCATACTTGTAGTTCACATGCCCTTGATTTTCCACCTGTTAAAAAACCCACAATAATTTGAACATTTGATCCTACAAAATAACTTGTTAGAAGCATGCAACCCAATAATCAACACTTTCCATTATCACAAGGGCAGGATGTAGTCAAGTGTGAAAGCAACTACAATTTCTGGTAGCTGGAAAGGGTTCATGGCTTAATGGCATAAACGTGGGCGCTGTTTGTGTTTGTGGGTACGGATGGGCTTTCAAGAAATTAATTTACCAGTCGAATGTCACAAATAGCAGAACCTTAAAGCATACTGCCAAAAGTTTGATTTTAATGGGGATTCTTAGTAATGTTTTTGGTGATAAACGACCTTTAATAAGGATTTATTGCCTGTAAAAGTTAGTCAGACAAATTGTGTGTCAAAAAATACCTGGAAAAAAGGAGAAAAATTTGTATTAAGTTAAAAAAAATAGAAAAAACCTCACGCAAAATAAAATAATAAAATAAAAACATAACAATAACAAGGTTAAAGATAAGAGCAAAAATAAAGTTAAAGAAAGCTATGCAATATAAATTAGATGACACCTGAAATCTGCAATCAAATATTTCTCGTGTGTATTAACTGTCTCCCTAGCTTGTTTTTGGCTTAGACATCAGACATTAGACTCTAAAAGATACTTTTCTACTTAGCTGTGTTTGTACTATAGTATATGCCTTATTCCAATAGATGGTATATTTTGCTCATGTCGCAAATATTAATTTGAACTGAAAACATGTTTCTTTTCAAATGTAGTGTATTAAAAAGATAACGTTATATGAATGGTTAGGGGAGGGTAAATGGGAGACTGTGTCGAGTGTACCCAAATGGAGAAAGTGCCTATTGCTACGTTTTGGTTAAAACTACGTTTATTTATATTGGTTCCTTAGAGGATTTATAATAGCTACATAAAATCATTATCTTTTGTTCATTCTCCACACTGTCAGCGAAACTTCGTCACCTATCACGGTCAACCTAAAGAAACAAGATTAAGAGTTTGAGTCTACGTATAGTATAGAAAGTAAAGTATAGAATGTAAAGCTTTCACCAGCTGTGTCCCTTACTGTCTATTAACACAAGTTTCAGGTTCCTTTGCCTTAAATGATAAAAAACACGGATGTATGAGTTTATATCAAGATTGTAAATGGGTTAGATCTATTTATGCCACTTCTAAAACCTTGTTGGTCGTTGAATGGAATTCATTTTTCTAAGGAAACCAATGAATTTGTGAAATTAGGGCAGGGTATTCAGCATTAAGAGTTAAGAAACATATGCGTGGAAAAATACCTAAATACAATTTCTCCTTTGTTCTTGTAAATGGTAACCACCCCACATAAACTGCAATTATTTCTGTAACGTTGGTACCCATAAACACCAATGGAGACCTTCAGCCTAATGGATCATGGAGTTCAACAGTAATCATTAGGTTCCGAATTCGACCTTTTGACGGGAAAATACTTTAGGATTTCATAAAAAGTTTTTAGTTGTCTGTGTAAAGTAGGGCTTACTAAGAAATCCCTTACTGTTCTAGAAGTCTCATACAGATGCGATTGAGTCCCAACGGACTGTATATAAGAAGATGTGAACATCGCTGTCTGAGGTATTAGACAAAGAATGTACTACTTACTAGTATATCTAACAGCCTCCCGTGTTGTATTTCTGCTCCTACCATCATATTTCGATCGAAAATTGCTTGTACAACCTAGGAATCGAACAACCACTGACATGGTTAAAGAACTAAGAAAAATCGCTTCATCAAACCATAACTTTGTGCATCTCGCATTGCAAAAATTGGCATCATATGCTAACAAAATTACCCCCAATGGTATTCAAAAAATAGTATCACTCTCCCTCCTCCTCTATGTGCCGTGTCCTTGCAGAACGTTGGCGGTCATGCTTCTCCACTGGATCCAGTTCTTGCTCTTTTCCAAGATCTCCATCCTACTGACTCCGCTCCATGCAGATAGGCTTTTGAGGAACATGATCCTTTGTCTTCCTCTTCCTCTTCCTCTTTTCCCACAAATCTTGCCTGTGAGAGCTAGATTTTCTAAGCCTTCTTTCCTCATTACATGACCTAGGAACGACAGTTGCCTTTTCCTTATGGTCTTTAGGAGCATTCTTCTGTAGTTGGCTCGTCTAAGGACTTCCTCGTTATTGATGTGTTCAGTCCATGAGATTTAAAATATCTTTCGTAGCATCCAGAGTTCAGTGGCATTTATTCGTTTTTCTAGTTCTGGCACGAGTGTCCAGCTTTCACATGCATAAGTCATTACAGGGAAGACGTAGCAATTGAGAACTCTTATCTTCGTGTTTATTGAGATCGATCTACATTTTAGAATTCCTGACATACGCTCGAATACCTCTTTTGCCACAGCTATTCTTCTCTTTACTTCGGCTATACTTCTTCCACCTGAGTATCACTCTAAGAAACAACATAGATGAAGATGACGCATTTTGTAAACAGCCAACGTGGCATATGTGGCATTCGTGGATCTTCAGCATATCACAAAAAGACATGCCTGATTATATAGTTTAATTCATATCTATGATATTAATTTTGACTTATTTTGTTTTTCCTCGCCCTTATATAATTGCCAGTTGATTTGAACTTGTAACAAGTTTCTTCTTCACTGATTGTCTAACTGGTTTACTGCTTTATGCATGGTTTATATTTTGGTCACTGTAAGTCTCAAATTAATAGCAACAACCTAGTATTTTCCCTTTGTACTGATCGTTTTTTTAAAACTACAATTCTGAATCCTCCCTGGAAAATAATGAAAACTTTCCATAAAAAGAATGCTTGGGATTAATGCTGATCACACTTAAGACTCTAAGTGGCTAATTGAGTGTCATATAAATTTTGCTAATGGCTGTCACCTACTGTGGCAAATCTAAAAACAAGCGTTCCTGCATAGATGTGTACTACTAAGCGGTTTGAGCCGGGTTGAAGTCTCGTCATCATCTAACGGGAGGTTCAAAATAAACCGCTGTGGCTCTCCATTTCCTTCTATCCTGTGCCATTCTGTACAACTGAACCATACTTTTTCCACCAGGAAACTCTTTAATGTTGTCGCTATATCTAACCTTCGGTCTTCCTCTCCCTCTCGTGCCATAAACCACTCCAAGTAATAAATCACTGGTTATGTCCTTCCCCCTTAGTATGTGTCCAATAAAAGCCATTTTTCTACGATTTATAGTTGTTAGTAGCCTCTCGTTTACATCCATCTTTTCCAGTATCCATACATTAGTTTTCTTTTCAGTCCAACTGATGCGCATTAGACGACGATAGCACCATAATTCAAATGCTTCAATCCCTGATAGTCGATGATAGTCAAAAATAAACTGTACTTTGGCTCTTGGTTAACTTCCGCTAAAAGTCCAAAATGCTAATATAAATGAAGAAAAGAACACAGCTAGATATTAAGCCACATTTAATCAAGATTGAACTACCCAAAACACTAAAGCATTTTGACCGGATTCATTTCAGTTCAACACAAACTCACTCAATTGAATTTTATTTTAACTCGGCTTAATTCAATGCAGACTAATGCCTTATACAATACAATACGTAGCAACCCTAACCAATCAAAAGCAATCTAAACAATTACAATTCTGGCTATTGATCCAACAAAACTCACTTGGTTATGAAAAACACTAATAAATACGTATATATGGGGTAGTAAGTATAGTCTTACTAGAGCTGTTTTGTAGACTATGCGTGGTCCTAGTGCCATTTCAAAGAAAAATTACATCGAGTTAAACAAGAACTTTCCTTCAGCCAAATTATACACCATTTTAAACCTCATTAGCTCTATTAACCAACCTTAAACCACACCCAGGCACAGATTGCTATTTTTCCCAGTTCAGTGCCATACAATTCTAACATTTAATCACACTGTTTTCTTTGTAATTTGAACCAGCTAAAACAATACAATAATGCGCTACAAATTAAGCTAAAATTTATAGACTTTTTCAATTTATTAGATCTTTGTAATCAAAACTTTACAGTCCTTGTTAATGTATATCAGTTACATCGAAATATGCACAGAATAATATGTAAAAAAATTGTGTTCTTCTTTGAGTCTACCGAATGTGATCGGGAGTATTATGTAATAAACTACGATATGATAACTTTACCAAGAACATTGTATTAAAAAATTTGAAACCTACCGAGTCTACCATAACTATTGCTCTGTCTCGAATGTTCTCAATAATTAAAATCATTTTTTCATCATCAACAGCAGGAATTTCCGTACGATACAGCATATATCCGTAACCTTGACCCAGGCTTTCCATCGTTTTAGGCCCCACGCTGTGTACTGGGCCATCTGGTACTAGTTTAGTCAATGAATCAGGTAACGACAAAGCCTGTTGGGAAAAGTAGGTAGGTAGAATAATAAGGACACAAGAAAAGGAAGAGTGACGTAAAATAAAGTTACATTGATCAAAAAGTCTGACAGTTTCTGATTGGGGCCAAAGGAATAATGGATACCCACTATTCTAGCCGAAGTTCCTAATTACATTCTTATCCTTAAAATTTATAGACACGATACGCTTAGTTCTGTGTACTCCGTGTTTTATGTCGGAACAGAATGTAGCGAACCAAAGTCTAATTGGGTAGTGGGCACTTATCATTTTCATTTGATTTTACTGATATCAATAAAAAAATTCGTAATTCCTCTAGTACTCTTTCCTTCTCGACTGTTAAGAGTTTCAATTTAGAAAACAATTTCTTGGCGTTGTTTTAGAGGCAATAGCGATCTGGCAATATGTCCTTTTTCATTTAGGATCCAAATCAGCACATGTGTGACGGGCTTCTCGTGCTTCGTGACATGACCTATCAGCGTTACACGACTTTTTCTGATGACGGAAAAAGAAAAAGTAAGCCACCTTATAGATGCTTGTTGCTTGTTCTTGCGCCACAGTTCAGAGCAATACCGCGTATTTTGTGATTTTCTTTGTGACCAAGAGTCACCAATGTACAGCACGACTGTTTCCACTGACTATTTAATGAAACAATATTTTGATTTAATTGCAAACTTGAGGTTCGTATATTTTAAAAGCGGCATGAAGCTCACTATACCTGGGACTTCCTCATTTTAATGGCTCAGGTATTTACCGATTCACCCCCACTTTACACAAACACATAAAAACTTCTATTGGGCTTAAAAAATCAGGAACCTGCTCAATTTTTGAGCCATCAAGTGCGAGTGTGTGTATGCCTCTCACAACAACCAAAAAGGCAGTATACCATTACATTTGGTGCAAACGAAGAAAACGTACAGATATATAGTGGTACATCAATCCAAGTCTCCAACGTTACCCTGCAATTATGTTACTCAGTAGGAAATAGCTCTGCAATTCAATGATTAAAAATAACCGTATGCCAGAATATCAAAGTAATATTTTATCAACCCCGAAACCTTGGATGCAGAGACTTTGAAAATTATCATGTATCTTGACACACAAACATGATCTCTTGGTACTTAAATCACTATCAAAACAAAAAGTGATGAGAAATACAGATGTTTTTGTTTCCCGAAACAAGTTAACAGAATTGTAAAAAAACTATACTGATATTAAATGAAAAGCTAAAGACGTCTTGAGATCAAAGAATGCACCTTCGTCATAGCAACAGCCCCGTACGAAATTGTAATACTTGGTTTTGGTACATCTCCGACCTGATGAGGCGCATGCTTTGCAATGGCTTCTCGAATTGCCCAGTATTTTTCTGTGAAATTTCCGGACTCCGATAATGGCGCATCATAGTCGTAACTAGTTGGCTCTGGTGCATAACGACCATCGCGGAGGATCTCGGCACCATTCCAGAACGCAAAGTTGGTTCCACCTTCGAACATATACCTAAAAATACAAGCGAGAACTGGCCATGTTACATTGTATTAATCTTTTTCCATTGAGCTACAGGCCTACAAATAAATACTGCAAAAGAATGAGAGAGGAGAATCTAGTGCAAACTACGCACCAAGGGATTCGATGACAATTTCGTTACTAATTCCGGTTCGAATATAAAACATTCGAAAAACTATGCAGTAATTATGGTTTACAGTAAGTTTTACTTCAAAGTTGGTCTTCACTTAACAACATCATAACTACATGAATACAAAAAAAGCCAAAGTGTTTTTTCCAACTGTACCTGCGACAGTAAAAACACAACTTTGTTCTGATGTATCCAGAGATAACAATCAAATACCTCTGGACGTTAATTAATTTCTTTTCGTTTCTTCTTCAATATTTTATTTCATGTGCCTGCCATAGAATAAAGCTGCGATTCAATTCTGAAAGCACTCTGTTAAACAATTCTAAAATAATTTTGGATATACAGATTCAAAGAAAGCAACAATACTCACATGTTTACTGAAGCACCAAGTGACAGGATTTTATCCAAAGCTGTGGCAATCAGTTCAGTTTTCCTTGTTTGATGCTTCTCGCCCCAATGGTCCAACCAGCCGGTATAAAATTCTGTATTTACCTACCACAGCAAAAAAGTTAGGAAAATCAGCAGGTCAGTTATTATACAACTACACCTTCTCTGGTTGTCTTTAAATACATATGACCAATAACAAAAAATCATAACTAACTTGACCCGTAGGGCATTTACTGTCACCGGCAATGTAATTGCCAATAGAACAAACTGTGTTGTGGTGCATTAGGCACTTCCTGTCTTCATCAGTAGTTTTATGTTTGAAAATATTACAGGACTTCTAATTTCTTTGCAAAAACGCGCTGTCTATGTATCTCCTTGTTTTTTTGTAATTGTCCAAATGTTTACCTACAACGCTCTCTACCTTTGCCTGCCTGCTTGTCTGTCGTTCTCAGTGACATCAGCTGCATTTTTGCCACATTGAAAGATATCAAGAACTTTCTTACCTATTCTCCGACAGCCTGACTCCAAATCTTCAGCAAGTTTAATTTGTCCATGTTGCGTTGCCTTGTGTCCAGAGTACAAAGTGGTGTCATCAGCAGATGTCGATGAACATAAGTAAGTTAAGGAAGAGAGTCGCACCAAATACAGAACCTTGAGGAACGCAAGCATCAATGAAATATTAAGCAGGTGTAATTCCATCCAGTTTGACAAATATTTTACGATTTTAGGGAAAGGACTGAATAATACGAAAGACCACTCCACGAATCACATAAACAGAAAGCTCATGATGCACGCCAGCACACCACAACTTATCAAATGCCTGAAAGGAATTCAATGCTATACCACGTCCTTAGCCACGCATATTCATAAATCTATGGATATAATTGGTGATTACAGTCAAGAGGTCGCCACTGGAGCGAAAGGTCTAACTAATATCAGGAGGTCGATATTTACCAGGATCATTGGGGTCACTTTCGTCTAGAAGACTGGGGCAACATTAAAAAATATCTCTGGAAGACAGAAAACAAAACTCCGATGGGCAATGATTAAAAAGTTTGGAAAACAAGAAAATAGCTCTAAGGCACACTCTCCAAGACAACTCCGGAAGGAATCGTGATCACAAACATTAATTTGATCAAGCCAATGAATAAGCTTGGCAACCAGCAACCAACAACCAACAACCAACAACAGAACAAAATCTGATCAGTTCGGCGTTTTTTTGTCCTTTTCATTGTTTCAGGCTTGAGCTTTAATTTAGCCTCATTATTTTAATCTCGCAATTTTTAAGACATCTTCATACTCTTCTTTGGTTTCGTGAAAAGTGTTTTTATTGAGCGGGTATGAAAAATCGTTTCGAAATGACATCAGGCGATTGTTTGCGAATGTTTCGAAAATGATTATAAGTGGTGTGTGCATAAAACATATTGTCACTGGGGTTTTTGTAGGTGCGGTCCGTACCGTATGCTAACTAAAGATTTTATTTAAAAGTTCCTACTGCTTCAAAGTTGTTAATGAATTCAATGTCAAAACCATTTTCCTTGAAAAGTTAATGAAGAATTTCCTCATCTCATCAGTTTGTCGACCCATTCATTTCCTCAAAAGGATTAAGTCTCCGTCTCTGTTCAACCCATAATTTTCTAATATCTTTACAACCAAGGTAAAATCAAGATCCCATCAGTACCAACAATTTTACCAATTATCATTTTTTCATAAACTGTTTATTGACTTTTTCTTCCAATGGATGTCTTCATCAAACAAGAAGGACTCTCTCTACAATTGTAAATTATGCGTATTTCACCATCCGTAATGTCAAGAAGCTGATCCTCAAACGAAATAGCAGTTTGTAACACAGACTCACAAACCGCTTTAACTGCGCAGTTAATTATCACTAAAATACAAATCATAGATTAAGTTGTGGTGAAATGTCATAAAAAAGTGGTGACTATTCTTGGTGTCTTTTCGTCTGCTTGGGTTTACTTGGTCACTAGTTTCAAAATTATTCAAATTATTCCGATTATTCTAATTAATCTACGAATAATGAAATCCTTGTAAAGCATAGTCCGTTTAGGAAATGAAAGCTGAGTGGTGCTCTATTCTCACAATCAGTAGTACAAGTCTCTACGAACCTCTTTTAGCAAAGCATATTCTGATTCCTTTTAATGAATTCTCTGGGTATCATGGTTCATCACTGGTGAAAAGTAACATTATAACCTTCCAGTTTAGATACATATAAGATACTTCTGTAACTTACCAATGGTCCTTTTGGCTGTATTTTTCTCAGAATGTTAAAAGCTGTGCTTATATCTGTGTTGCTACCAAAATCAACTGTTTTGAAAACATCTTCTAACCCTCCACAGAGGATTTCCTTCTCACTAAAAGCTGTGTCTACCGTGAAAAGAATAAGATTCTTTCCGAGGTAAGTCTGAAGTTTATTTTTAAGGAATCTGAGATACTCCTTATCACAGGCGAAATAGCTGCCATACTCATTTTCAACCTAAACGACAACAATAATCACAGTTTAAAAATTAACAATAACAAAGATTTGAAACAAAACAAGACTATGAAAGTGGGTGGCGATGCCATCGCTTTTGTACTCCTTATCTGCTATGAAAGAAACAAGGAAAAAATAAAAAGAAGAAAAAAGCTAATTCAATTTCAACAGTAAAGAGTATGCAGACATAAACACTTTGGACCAATATCAAGTTGTGCTAGATAAACTCAAAGAGTTGTGAAAAAAATAAAAAGTAATCAAAAATTGTACCATAATGACAAGTTTTCCTTACTCTGGATATAATCAAAGCCCACAATATCCAATGATAACTTCTCCTGCATTAAAGCCACCAATAGTAATCGGGTATAACAAGCTCGTTCATTACTCATTACAATCCCCTTGTTCACCTCGTTCTCTCTCTCTCTCTCTCTCTCTCTCTCTTGCTTCTGTTCGTTCCTCTCATTTCATCTATACTGGTTTCCTAACCTTGCTGGCTTGTCCCTCTCTATAGAAATTAGTATAGTCTAATGTCAAAGAAAATGGAGGTACCATGGAGTGTGTACAATGGACTCTGTGATTATCTCCTGTCATCATACTGATATCAATACAATGAGAGACTAAAAATATGATACAGTAGTGTAGGTGCAAGTGAAAATAAACGTTAACAACTGGTTTCTTAACTTCTTTCACTATGGTATGCGCTACAAATATTGGCTAAGTTGCACAAAACCAATCACCATACCTGTGCCATGATAATAGGCCCTCCATTTTCATAAGTGAATGGTTTGATCATTGGTAAAAGGTGAGAAAACCATTTATCCACTTCATCAAGGAAAACTAAAAAAAAATTACAACAAAGTATTTTATTAGTGTTTTATCACAAATCCTTGAATGAATGTGAAGTCATCATCATCATCATCATCATCATCATCATCATCATCATCATCATCATCATCATCATCATATTCGGTTTAACGTCCGTTTTACATGCTAGCATGTGTTGGACGATTTCTTGAAATTGACTTCCAAGTTATCCTATCCTTCACCAGGTCTCTGCTGACACCTTTTTGTTTCAGATCCATCCTTATCACTTCCTCCCATGTTTTCTTTGGTCTTCCTCTGCCAGTGGTTCCTGCCACCTTGATTGTTCTGCATCTACTTGTCCAAGCATTCTTGTCCATTCTCTCCACATGACCAAACCAACGAAGCCTCCTATTCTGCATACAGCTGCCAATACTGTCCAGATTCAATCTCCTTCTGAGTTCATTAGAACTGAGCCTGTCCTTTAGACTTACGTTGCACATCCATCTTATCATTCTCATGTCATTCCGCTCCATGCGGCTGACATCTTCAGCTTTCACTGGCCAAGTTTCACTGCCATACATCATTGTGCTACGTACACATGCCTGGTAGACTCTACCTTTGGTAGGTAATGGCAGAGCTCTGCTGGTTAACAATGGCATCAGCTCCCTGAACTTACTCCATCCACTGTTAACCCTTGCTGTAACACTTGCACCAGCTCCCCCCTCAGCTCCAAGGGTGTCACCAAGGTAGCAAAACTTCTGGACAACCTCAATATCCTCATCCTCCAAATGCACTTTATGTAGGTCTAAGTCACAGGTTGCCTCTCCTTCTATGCACCTCTTGCAGCTAAAACGGTTAGTTTCTGTCAGTTTGCCCTTTATTCCACTGCACCGTTTATGTACCCAGTGCTTGCAAGTACCACAATAGATTGAGTTGCTCCCAACTCCCTTCCCACAGACTGAACAGGGAAACTTTCCTTTCTCCAATGGCTTTCCTAAATTGCAACCACTGACCATCACTTTTGTCTTGCCCATGTTCACTGTCAAACCTTTACCTTCCAAACCCTTCTTCCAAGTCTCTAACTTAGCAAGTAGACCATCCAATGTCTCACAGGAGAGAACCAGGTCATCTGCATATAGCAATTCCTCTGGGCAACCCTTTCGAAACTCTCTTGACAGTGCTTCCAAAACACAAATAAAAAGCAGTGGACTTATTACAGATCCCTGATGAACTCCAACACCCACACCAAAACTCTCAGTATAGGAACTGTTGACCCTTACCCGACTTTTAGCATTTCTGTACATTGCCTGAACAACCTTAATCAGCCATTCACTTACTCCTAGTTTCCGTAAAGCCCACCAAACAACTTCTCTTGGCACTCTGTCAAAGGCTTTTTCCAAATCCACAAAGGCAAAGTACAGCTTCTTGTTCTTCCCAAGGTACTTCTCTTGCATTTGTCTAAGGATAAAAATGGCATCAATAGTTCCTCGTCCAGGCATAAAACCAAATTGCATGTCATCAATGTTTATTTCAATTCTAATTTGTTTTTCCATAACTCTTTCAACAACTTTCAGGACTTGGTCCATTAACTTTAATCCTCTGTAATTATCTCTTTCTAGAGCTTCTCCTTTTCCTTTGTAACAATTGATAATTGTACTTATTTCCCAGTCCTCAGGAATGACACCATCTCTTATGATCTGATTTGTTAGATCAGTGATCATCTCTATACTTCTTTCACCTGCAGCTTTGACCATCTCTGCCACAATTCCTGAAGGACCAGCTGCTTTGCCTTTCTTCATTTTCTTTACAGCTTCCCTCACCATTTCTTTCTCAATGAAAATGGCTGGTCCATATACTGTTTCTACCTTTCCAAGATTTTCTCTATCCCAAGAAAACTCTGTGTTCAACAATCTATCATAATAGCACTTCCAGGCATTCTTCTTTTCAAGTTCACTTGTTGCAAGTTCTCCATCATCATTCCTGATACACTTTTCTCCAATGATATCCTGATTAGTCTTGATCATCTGCTTAGCTATCTTGAATACTTCATTCTTCTGGTCATCTCTACACATTATGTCTGGAAACCTTCTTTTCTCGGCATCCATCTTTGCTTTGTAGATTGCTTGCCTAGCTACTCTCTTGGCCTCCAGATACCTTTCTTTGTTAACTAACCCCTTTTTCCATTGACTCCACAGCCTTCTCTTCTCTTTCACATAATTTTCAACAGAAGTATTCCACCACCATGTCACTCTATGACGTGGAGGCCCTTTTGTCCAGCCACAGACTTGGTCTGTGGCTTTTAAAAGTGTATCCTTGATCTTCTCCCATTGCTCTTCTACACTTCGTAGGTCTTTTCCTGGACTGGCTCCCACAATTCCATTCACTTGATCTTCAAAGGCCTGCTTTACTTGTCCATCATTTAGTCTCCACACCTTTCTCCTTGGGATATACTTTCTTTTCACTTTATGTACTTTCTTAATCCTGAAGTCACAAATTACTGGCTTATGCTGGGTCACAAATTCTTCACCGGGTATCACTTTTACATCTTGCAAATACTTCCTGTCTTTTGTCTTTACCAAAATGTAGTCCACTTGAGTCATAGCTGTCCCAGACTCATAGGTTACCAGATGGCTATCCCTTTTCTTAAAAATAGTATTCGCCACCAACATGTCCATGGCAAGTCCAAACTCTAGAATTCTTTCACCCTCCTTATTTCGGTCACCATATCCATTTCCTCCATGGACTCCCTCAAACCCAGATGCTGTTCTTCCAACATGGCCATTTAGATCACCTGCAATAGCAACAATTTCTTTCTCTGCCAGCTTACCAGTGACTGCAATGAGACTGTCATAGAATTCATCCTTGACTTCTTCACTTAAGCCACATTGTGGTGCATACACTGATATTGCTGTGAAGATTGTCTCACCTATCATCAGTTTAATCAGCATAATTCGATCATTTATGCGTTTGACATCAATCACCTTGTCTATCCATTTCTCTGCAACAAAGATACCTACACCACCTGTGCCTTTTCCATTACCAATCCAAAACAGCTTGTATGTTGCCTTTTTCCCTTCTATCATTCTTACAGATTTCCCTCTCCATCGTGTTTCTTGGATGCAGCACAAATCAATGTGTCTTCGCTCAAGAAACTCTGCTACTTCACCAGATCTACCTCTCAAACTTCCCACATTCAGACTACAGAGTCTGAAGCTTGTCATCACTTCCTTCGGTTGATGTAGTAGCTTGATAACGGTCTGATTTTGCCTACATCGAGCAAAAGTCCTACCGTGCATGACACCTTCACTTAAATTAGTTCCAGTCTCGTTTATGCAGTTATGCCGGATATCTTTGGATGTCATTTCATGGTATGATGAGGCAGTGTTTTTATAGGCCAGATGCCCTTCCTGACACCAACCCATTAAGGTAATGGGGAATAGTGTTTTTATTGAGACACCATCTCTAGGTGATTGCCATCCAAGGCTGAAGAGCGCTTCACCTGCCCGTGAGAGAAAGACTATACCCCGCCAGTCCTCAAACTGGTATTTCATGCTTGAATGAGACCAAGCATGGTCTTCGGGGTAAAGTAAGCTTTTCAATTACTTTCTTACCATCTAGATAGGTCCAAAGAATTGGTCAGCCCCTCTGTAGTGGAGCCACATGGCCTAATTGTTGTGTGGATACTACTTCAATCTTTATACATTTATACAATTTTCATTCATGCCATACTATCAAAATAAAATGTCCTCTCCATTATATTGTTCTATTTTAATCAGGAAATCAATCAATAGTGAAGGTCTGTGATCATCATCATTATCATCATCATCATCATCATCATATTTGCCCCTCCACTGGCATTTATGGTGTCACTAAGGGAACATAATGTCTCCACTACTTCAATTTCTTCACCATCAAGATGCACAATTAAAATCTAAGATTGGTGCTTAGACCTCTACTCACACACTTTTTGCAGTTAAAAGGGGAGTTTTCTGACAACCTTCTCTTTATCCTGCTGCACTTTTAATGCACCCACTGCTTCCATGTAACTCAAAAAATTAAGTTGCTTCCCACCCCCTTCGGACAAACAAATTTTCTCTTTGTTTTAGGTTTACCAAAATCAGAGCAGCCGACCATCACTTTAGGTTTTCCTCAGTTACCTCTTAAGCCTTTGCTTTCCATACCCTTTTCCCACATTTTCAGCTTTTCTAGAAGTCCCTCAACAACACCACTTGCCAAAAGTAAGTCAGTAAGTCAGTTATGTTTTCTTTTTGGTCACAAAGCTGAAAGTGATGAGTGTTATGTTATTAATCTGCAGAAAAAAAAAGCTGCAAATGGATTTCCAAATCTCTCCTGGTTTTAAACACTTTGTTTCAGTAAAAAAATATGTATATTATTACAGATATAGTTCTTAAAGGTGACAGAAGGATAAAGTGCATTGATGGGACACCTATACCAGCATGTAAGTAAATAAGGTGGAGAAGCAGTTTGGCTACCACAGTTTGGCTACCACCCTATTATGATGGTAGACAAACTGTTTCTCCACTGCATTTACTTACATGCTTAAGCTAAGTACCCAGCTACTGCTGAATGATAATTGATTATAGGAAATAAATCATTAAATGAATGGGCATAAAGCCAATTGAAAAAGTGATTAAAAAGACCAAAACTCCCAACTCTTGTACTGTAATAGCATTTTTTTTTCTCTTTTATGTTTATGCTTTTTCCATTTAACACTGTAACGAAACAATGCAAATCCTACCCTTTTTGAAACACACAATGGGAAGGTTGCCCATCTCAAGGCTGAACCAAGTTTGATTTTGAGACTCCAGTATTGAGAAACTTAACACTTAAAATAGCAATTGTAGTCTAATTTCTTTCATCTTGCATTTTCAAAACTCTTAGATACAATAATAGCTTTTCATATCTTCTAAATATTTAGTTTTATTCAGTCTACAGATAGTCTACATAATTCATGGATAGAAAGTTTTGAAATTAATCCACATAATTACCTTTATCGCTAGTGCGTAGTGTAATATTTTCATTTTTGAGAAGCCAAGTGGGTAGCCCTCCCTATGAAATAAAATGTTATGCTTAAATACTGTCTGCAACAAAATATGTATAAAATTATTTCACTTTTTATTTGTTAAATTTCTGAAAAATCCTTAAGCCTCTATTTTTCAAAGAAAATAAAAGTCTGCATAATCTATTCAGTAAGTACAATATACAATGTCATTGTGCTCATTGATGCTTATCTGCCTTCACAAAAATTGTAACCAACCAGCTATTTTCTGGTAAAAACTGAGACCTTCAAACATGACCTCTGACTTTGTACAATGTATCAAATAAAAGCCACTTTGTCCTAACTGATATCCATTACTTTGATCATGAGTGCAAAGAAAGGTGTTAGTCTTAAAAGAATCCATTGTGTATTTTAGTTGTTTTACATTCAAAAGATTTTAGATGATGCGCCTGTATAACAAAGCTTTACAAACAAATTTAAAAGAAGGGTTTGCAGTGACACAAGGGGTTTCCATCTGCTGTTAAGAATGAAAATAAAAGAACCATACCTGAAGTGGATTGTTGAAGCACAGTAAATAATAAAGTGAACCTATTAATGATTTTCTTATCTTATCAATAAAATCTGCATGGAAATAAATGCACAAAAGGAAGATATATACCTAAACCCCAAGCTTTGTCCTATGGTTGCAAGAATCCCCAAGTTTTCCTTCCAGCTTTAACAATGGTGTAAATTAGTAGTGTGTTTTTGTATGTATCTGACACTCACTACAATTAAGTCTAAAATCAAATAATGGAATTTGAAGGAAGTTAATATAATGATATACTCACAAAGTCTCTTTCTGCATCAATAAATGGTCCTAATGCAAACAGAAATAGAAAAACCCAGAATAACAAAATTGGAAGATCTATCACAAAATGTGTTATTCTATTATTCAATTTCAGTGTTAATTAAGTGATTGATCAGTCATGCAGCATGGTAGTACTCAAAGCCATCCCAAAATTAAATGACAAAAATTTGTTTGATATTTGTATCACTTAATGTACTTGATTTAATAAAACCTTCCTTCAAAGAATGAAAACAAAATATTTTGTTTAGTGTCACCAAAGACAAAATTCTTATACAAAAAAATGCCATTTTCTTCTAAAAGAAGAGAACTTATTCAGGATTTTTCCAGAATTAAGGGGAAAATGATGCAATTGAAATGGCTTGCCATTTAGAATCTTGAATCCCTTCTCAAAATTTAGTAGATCCAGATATTCTGAAGTACTCTCATAAAATGAATATGTCAGTGAAATGATATTGGCCATGTAGCAAAACCTCAAGGCCACCTGCAGCAACAAAAGTAACAGAAAAACAAATAAACTTACTGACCCAACTAATAAATGACCAGATGTTAAGGAAGGAAATACAGGCAAAAAAGGTACATCACCAATCAAGCTATGTATGCTCTTCTCCCTTTAATCATCCACTCAAAAAGTCTATGGCACCTGTAGTAGTAGTAGTACTAGTAGAAGTAGTAGTAGTAGTAGTAGTAGTAGTAGTAGTAGTAGTAGTAGTAGTAGTAGTAGTAGTACTACTACTACTACTACTACTACTACTACTACTTTGATTATCACATCTGTTATCCTGTTATTTCCTTTGTGCCACATCTTGTCTGATCAGCAGTTTACTTGCTGTGAAACATTTTACATCATCATAACCAGGAAAATGGAAGAGTGGGGTCACCCAGCAACACTAGCTTCTTAGATGTTGTTCCAATAACTAAGTCTGCTATTATAAAAACTATCATTTTACAATCATGACTATGTAACAGTTTTGTCAGACATTCACAAACACATGATGATTACTCAAGATTTTTACCAAAAACGAGTAATTTTAAAACAAAAAAACCAGTGCTAACTAAGTCTACAATCACCCAAAAATTGCTGTTGTTTGTAGTTGAGTTTGTAGTAATAGTAGTTTGTAGTAATAGTTTTATAGTTTTCTTTTAATTATTACAACACTATAAGGTCATGTAGTATAACCAGAAAACCAATTTTGTTGTATATTTTACTGGTTGTAACACTACTAAGATGTCAGTTTTGTACATTACACCAGGCTTAGGCCTGATTTGTGAAAGCAAATATGAGAATTTGGGCCTCACAATACAATTTACTGCTTATCACGATGTGCTAATTCTACATGATAATATAAAAAGAAGATCCCAAAACTATTTATTTACTTAACACCAACAACAATTTTGAAGATAGTACTTGGCATTGCCTTTTTCTGTGGACTAGTACAATTTGGTCCAATGCTTTACTAATTTATAACACAGGTTTATTGTTGGTTTTTTCTTATATGACATACTGGACAGTATTACAAAAATGTTACACCGGCATCATAAGGTTATGAAAAATGCGGAAGTAAAAACCTACCTGGCCTAAGAATTACTAACAAACCAAGGTCATGTGCTATCTGAAGAAACTGAAGCAGATTTGCATTCTCTATAAAATAATATTTTCCTTCTTCTGGTTCGTGAACTTGCCAAGCAATATACCTACATTTTTGGAGCAAACAGCAAACTTCAAAATTATCTACAACTTTCAAAACACTGTTGTCTGTAATTTGTTCACTTAAGTGGCTCAGAAATGGGAAAATATATAAACAGTTTATTCCAGAAAACACGTTTCGGC